>CAKKXW010000003.1:12965370-12977556 GCA_920937365.1 Sphaerophoria rueppellii | reverse complement strand
ATGGTAAATGGGTTTTGACGAATGAATTCCCATCCACATGGTTTCGTCGCTTGAGTTTAAAGTACATTTACTTAAACTTACACAATCACTCGAGATGTGAAGTGGCTAAGGAAGAAGAGTAGAGTCTGCTGTCAAACGTTCTTGGGTCACCGTTTAAAGGGTTAAAAGTGGTTCCTTAGTGGTACGCTAAGTGGTGTTAGAGAACAAATGAAAACACAGAATACTTTTATTCAATGATTTCACTGAATTATATTCACCAAGAAATTCACTTGGTGAACTCCAATGACAGCCCTGTGTAAATTTCACCAAATGATTCACCTTCAAATTCATAGTGAAGCTTCCATTCCTTGGTGAATCGCATGGTGATTCCTTGGTGAAAATTGGGAAATTTGCCACTGGGTTCTTGCAAACTGTCGTCTGAGATGAGAAGAAGGAATCGGTGAAGTGTAGAGCTCACTAACACATTCAAATTCATTTACATGAAATTTGAGTTCGCTGCTTTGGTACACCTACCCTTAAGTAAGCAGTTTTGGGTAAATGGTATTTGAGCTTCAACCAATATTAATTCACGTTTATAATTGAATTGAAACTAGCCAAACTGTACAGGCTGTAAGGCAACGCTGGCCTTTTAAAGATGGGAAGAGTCTTGGGATCTCAATGTCGACTGGCTGGGTAATATCAGAGATTGAAACTTGCCATTAAGTGAGGAAAATAATCAGTCTGTTGATGTCAATAGGATTTCTAGTAAGGAAAACAAAACAGTAACATCATTGCAATATCTTGATTACATTATTAACAAACTACAATCGCTAACCTAAAAATAGTCAACACAAATAATGATTTTTATTTTATAATCTTTGTTCATTTCATTTATGAATATGTTGTTCGATTAATATTGAGATTAAGAGAAGATACTTGGGTAAATTTATCAGATAGCCATCGAACATTCTCCATATTTTATTCTAGCTTAAATCACAAAATTGAAGTGCAGTGCTTTGTGGGTTAATTTACATGTAAATTGATTTGCACAACAACGGATTCACATACAATTTTACAAGCAAGCACTCTGAACACGACGTGAAGATCGGACTCAAACTGCACTTGACATTTAAGTCAAGGTCAAAGCAAAGTTAACGGAATGCTGCCATCGCCTTGCCGCCGCGGCCGGCCACCACCGTTGTCGTTGCAATCATCGTCACTGCTGTTGGCTTATCTTTTCTCATGTTAAACTTATTACTCAAGAGATATAACCCAAAAGTCACAAGGACCTGCGAACGCGCCGATACCACGATGGATGGTTGGCAAAACAAAATTTACGGTGTTAACAACATTGAATGAAAGTGCAACATTAATTGAAATGTTGAAAATCGGTTAATCGGATAATCTGATTTCATAACACATGTTCTTCGATGTGTGAGTTAAGGCGATCTGATAAGAAAGAATTTTTTAGTCTGAAGCTACTGGATTTTTACGAATTTAATTTTATGACTTTTCATTTAAAATTGGTTCATCAAGTTTGCTTATCTGTGGACAGTCAACGAGAAGTACTTATTTACTTTATTGTTGAATGCCAAAATGCATGACGAGTGTTCAAAAAATAATATTTTATTGAATTAAAAGTGGAACTACTAGGTAAGGCTAGAGTTGCTGTCTAGATGTTGTTGACTCACTTAGAGCTCAAGGGTCCATCGTGATACCACTAAAGAAGTTATTCATGGGAGAGAAATGAACTTAAACAAACAATTTTGTACTTTTAACGAAATTAGAGAGTCATCTTGTGTCCATCGTTGCCTGTTCACTGGTATTATCGAAGAAGGGATTACCGAGATAGTTATTCTTGTGTGTCCTTGCATCAAGATATAACGTTTTCTTTGAGCCAGGTTAATGCCTCTCTTATGGCCATTGCTTCTGCCTGGAACTCACCACATTGATTGGAAAGTCTATATGATTGCCTGAGATTCAGTTGTTTCGAATAAATACTACTTATTGTAATGCTACTAAGCATGAGACTGATAATATCGGTGATGTTAGAGCTCCCTGAAAGATGGGCTTCCAATAACAAATTTAGAGATTCTCCATCTGTTTTAGTCTACGAATTTGCTTCAGTTGTCAAAGCACTGGGGGTTGTGGGACATTTTGATAGAATTTTCCAAAGCCTTGAGGCTTCTGAAGTATTTTTTCTTTTGTCCCTGTTTCTGCACAAAACAAGCATTCGAGGGTGATTGATAACGACATTTTTATCACTATTAACACAACATTTTTGACTGTGTTGAAAGCTAAGGAAACAAAGACTTCTTCAGTTGCCAAATGTTCCACCTAACTCAAAGACCCAATTTGTTTTTTTCAATTTTTCTGTTTTCAACGCGTTTCTGAGAACGAACTGCTTTTTTTCGGATTATATGTCAATTTCGTCCGCGAGCTCTCGAAAAATCGTGTCAAGAGGTTTGCAAAACACTTTCAAGGTTGATGTAAGAAATACAGCATTTCATTTCATCAACTTGTCTAATGTGTATTTTTGATATCAAAGGAATCTTAAGTTCGTTGCTGACTCAGATCTGAGTTTTATATCTTGTATAACGGAACAGTTCCGTTTGTTGATTAAAGTCAGAACAATTCAATTGCCAAAACGAACCTCTTCTGGTGCGTGTACGCAGCTAAGTTTCAATCAGTTACAAATTTGACTTATGTATTCACAAGCTTTTGAAATTTATAATGGAAGCTAACGAGCGACATTTTTGACAAATTACTTTTAAAAAAATTTGAAAATCTATTCTCGTCCGCTTTGGAGTCGCTGAACTTGAATCAAAAGCAATTGAGACCACACTCATTTTTCATTTATACATTTTTTTGTAGTTTCTGTAATTTCTACAATCTTTTACTTCCAACATTTCAATGATAAAATGAAGGAAACCAGCCTTCTGGAATAGAAAATGTATTTAAGTTTCTTCATCCCAAATGACTAATATAATTATTAGAAAAAGCTTTAACCTACTATTTGCCAGGCTAAACTCACAAATTATGAATAATTTATAAGACCCTAAGCAAGCATATTCCGCTAATATCGACTTTGTCATGCGCGGTTTGGCTAGTTCAACAATCTCTCCTCGATTACCACATGCAAACAACTATCCAAATGGCCACATGGGGCCTTGAGCAAAATTCAATTTCGTTAATCAACCAACGAAAAAAAAGGTTTGCCTATTAGGCTCACTCAAATTTGACTGAATAAATTGCTTAGAACCGTTCAAACACAAAGATGAGATATGAGATTATTGGCGTAAGAAAATAAATACAAATTATTGTGTTTTTTATTTGTTCAAGTCAGTTTCTAATTTTGGCAGAGTTTTGTGCTTTGTATAATCTTCCAGACAATTGGCTTGAAGTTTTAACCAGTTTTTGGTGGATTTTATTTGCGCATTAAATTTAACGCTTTGGCCAGCATACCTACCCGATTGACGGCGACGGAAGTTCGCTGTAACAAGAGTTACTCAGTAAATTTTGCTTTTATCGATTTGCTGTAGATGAATGCTTATTTCATGAATGAACTGTGAATTTTTTTAAGTAGCACTTAAATTAATTACCGAATTGGTCGAAAGCATTTTTATTGCCTGCTTTATTGAAGCGTTGAGCGAAGTGAATTTAGCAGTGTTGAGTTTTGAAAAAGAAATTAAATCAATTGATATGTGGATGTGGAATGCTTATAAAAATCTATAGACTTCTAATATGTGCTAACTTAGATGCAAGGTGTCGTTAGCGGTTTGTGGCAGTTTGCCATTGGTGGATTTTGCTGGCCGTTTGACCATTTGCTTGTTTAAGAAACTTAGCGTTTCTTTTATGAGCAGCTTTAAAAACGACGAATTTTTAATTGTTTTCTGTTTAAATTATTCGACAGTTTTTTTTTTTTAATTTCAGCTTTGAAGTCCCCGATCACTTGTTCGACATCGAACGAACGAACTTTATACGATCGAATTAAATTCCAAACAAGTCAAAGAATTTTCCTCATGCTTGGAATAGAAACGCCCTTTTTAATAACTTTTTTATATCTAAATCTGACCCAGACCGTTGGCGACAGAAACTGTGTCGAACAATGCCGTTACATTTCTTGGCTATGTCTTTTCTATCCTTACTTTTGCGAACAGTTCTGTAATGAATTGGCTTTATGATTTTTTTTTATTAAGCAATACAGTCATACTTCTCACGCTTCCGGTAATGCTCACCAGTTCATTCTTGTGCTCTTTTAAGTTCAGACTTGCTATACTACGCGTTATAAGCTCTTATCCACTAGTGTCATAATCCTTATCCTCTGTACTATACTTGAAGACGGCTGTATGATCGAGGTAAGCCTTAGCTACGAATTGGCTTCTTACAACCGTCAAGACTGATTCTTTTGATATTAGCACTGGTTCCTTTAGGGACATCGATCGCGAAAGCATTTGTCCTTCTGAGCAATTCCCTCCGGGTCTAATAGACTTGATCACATTAAGTCTTCTTTTTCAGAATCACTTTATTTTTTTTCGCTACACTGCACTTCCTCGTCAGCAATTCTCCATTCAAAACGTAGCAAATGGCACTTCCGATGATGATGGCTGCTTGACAGTTCCGGTGGTTTTCCTGACTTCATACATAAGCAAGTGACGTTTAGAAAATGACTATGCAGCCTGACTACAAATTCAAGTCAAACCGTTTATTGCGTTCGACTCAATCACGGAAGCACTTCTCACAGGTCGATGTTCACCGGCTGAAATGAAGTCAGTCTGGCTGGCAACTGCCTATTTTATCCCCGTGAAAACCAAAATGCCTCGACCTTTCATCATACTAGAATGTGCATGCCTTTTCAACAGGCATTTACGGTTTTCTTATTTTTTATGTTGTTATAATTTCACTTTAATTCCTGAATGATGTGATAGAGAAGCACTAAAGAATGAGCACAAATAAATGGTACCACCACAAAATGACATTAAAAAGTGAGGGTGTGACCGTCATCACCTGAAAATTAATATCCTCCCAACAAATTCTTTCATCACAAAAAGATCGCTATCACTCCAATCTCTAATTTCCATTCACGAAACCATAAGCGTATGTCTTTAGCCCTTTGCAACTAAAAACCCGACACTTAAAAGCACTCTCGTAGTGATATGGCTGTCAGATTAACTCAAATCGACTGCAACTAGTTTTCGATCATATTTTTCAGCTTCTCGTTTTACGAGTATCTCTTACAAGACACAAATAAAAAACCCCCATCCGACACACTTCAAGACCCAAGAGTACACGTTTGAAAAAGCAGAACAAAAAACATTACAACAATCCTTGACCTTTACCGATTGCCCTCGGCAGAGTTAGTAAGCGCGGTGCGGCGAAAGAACCACAACCCACAAAAAAACAAAAAAGTCCGTTCGAAGTCATTCACTTACTCAAACTCTACTAAAAGTCTTGACGGTTTGCCCCATTAAGTGGATGTTACACAATCTCGAAATATACTTGAGGGCATTTTCTTCGATCGTTTTTTTCTTCCAATTTCTTACGCCCATTATTTCTTGTGCTGTTTTTTCTCGTCTTTGTTTTTATGAATTTGAATTTTTCTTAGTCGCAATTGTTTCTGCGGTTATTCTGTAACCTCAAGTTCGATAACTTTGAACAAATTCTAGCATATTGAAACGACCACGAACGAAGCGACGACGGCACTCGAAATATTGTAATTGGCTCATTAAACTCATTAGGTTGCATGCAATGTATTTCGTAGCATAGTGAATAATTACATTCGTTTGGTTTTGGAGAAAATCAAGTCGGTCCAGGAAAATGGGCTCTTTGTTGTGGCATAGTAGGTAATTGCCTTACAAGTAAACTAGAAAACTGAAGGAAAGAAAAGCTGAGTTCGCTTTGAATGATTAATGGAAATGATTTATGCAAAGTTGACTCTGAGAAACTGGCGAAAGGTACAAGGTTTGCTGTGAGAGGGAAACAAGATTACAAAAATTCTTCAACAGTATTTTCAGGTGTTTGGAGCAATAAGCAATGTCGAAATTCAAATCAAGCAAGATTGTTTGTACTCAAATAGACTTAAGTTCTTCATATCTTAAAGATCCCAAAAGCATTTTTTAAAAGAGCTTTATAAGAAAAAAACAAAAAAAAAAATCCTTTAAAAACTCGTAATTTATGTTTTTTTTTAACACTTTCCCCTGAACATAAAAAATTCAAAATTTCTCCGGAATTCCCGATCACAACTTTTCACGGTTATCAATCGATTCAACTTAATCATGTCCGTCTGCTAACTGACAATTATTAAATACTGAACTCGCCCATTAATATCACAACTTTGCCAATTTATTGCCACTCGTTAAAATTTTATTAATGCCTCTTTCTCTCTAAAAAATAAAAAAAAACATACAAAAACCAACAACCTTCATTTCGATTAATCCATCAAAGCTCATTCATTGCCTGCTACAATCGATAACTTTTTCTTTCGGAAGCGTTTATCTTAACTGTTGAGCCACTTCAACCAAACAGTGAACACGCATCTGGACACGAGATTAATGCTGTACAAAACTACAGCTTACGATTCACGCTAAATAATGATTTTCTTAACGATAATCGGCATAAGAAAAAGTCAATTTAAAATTCGATAATCAAAATAATATGATATCCTCGCGCTCACATAATATCCGTTGCATGGACCATGGGGGTCTTGCATGCTGCTAATCGTGGTTACTTTCAGCACTTTCGAATTTATTCTCCAGACATTAAGTCATTTGACATAACTGGTCGATGTCCATGCGAAAAAAACCAAAAATGTATATACAACACCAATTATAGTCGTTGTACAAGTCGTTGATGTATTGTCGTTGATGAAACTGACGCTCAAGACTGGTAGAATCTGACAGTTTGGAAAATACATTTGATGAAACTGGTGCTCCCAGACTATGAAAAAGGATAACTACATTACATAAAGGTTCATATATCGCAATTGCATAATCAAGGATAAGCTTATCAACTACCAACTGTCTGTCTGAATTCAATCGATTCGAATCAATCAAGAAGCGTTCCTCATATCTGGTTTTTCTCACCAGTTTGATTACATGTCAATACGAAATTTTTATTAACAAAAAATAAAAAATAAAAACGCAACAACAAAATCATAAAATATTGAATGAAGTCGTAACCGATCGCATGCGGTGCTGAGAGTGCCGATCGGCACAGAAACCGAAATCGACTTCATTTATGCAGATGACTTGATCCGATAAATACTTTCTCGACCAATTTTTATTGTTACATGACATTATGTGATATCGTATTTGTTTTATTTTTTCCGAAATAAAACTGCTCTTTTTCTGAAATCGACCAAAAGAGATATTCGGTATAAATAAGTGTTATATCGAGTTCCAATTTGGGCTATTGGAAATTCTGTAAATTCTTTAAAATACCAAATAACACTTTGAATTTTATGACAAAGTTAAAGTGGATTAAGGAATGTGATTGAGCCTACGAACATACTACAAAATACCAGATTTTTTTAAGAAAAAACTTATCGACATTTTAAAGGAAGTTCATACGAAGTAACAGACAGTTGTCAAATACTCCATAGTTTGCCCGTTCCTGAAAAAGGGAGATCCTCTAAACTTCGCCAACTACAGAGGAATCGGTCTACTTAACATCGCCTACAAGATCCCCTCTGCCGTAATATGTGAACGTCTGAAGCCTTTCGTCAACAATCTGATTGGTCCTTAAAAATATGGCTTCAGACCAGGAAGATCAACCATCGACCAAATTTTCACGTTAGATGCGGAAGATTCTGGGAAAAAACCTATGTATTCTAAACCGACACCCACCACCATTTCATCGATTTTAAGGCCTCGTGTGAAAGCATCTACAGAGACGAATTGTATAAAGCTATGTCTAGTTTTGGCATCCCTGCCAAGCTCGTTCGCTTGTGTAAAATAACAACGGAAAACTCACGCTGCTCCATCAAGGTGGGCCAGGACCTTACGAAATCTTTCGACGTCATAAAAGGATTCGGACAAGGCGATGTACTGTCGTGCGATTTCTTAAACATCGTTCTTGAGAAGATATCGCAAGACTCCACCGTCAACACTAGGGGCACTATCTTCCAAAAGTCTGTTCAACTCTTTGCGTACGACGATGAAATTGATATCATGGGAAGAACAGATCGTGATGTCAATGGCGCCTTTGCGAGAATTGAGACAGATGCGGCAAAAATCGGTTAAGCGGTAAATGAGGGAAAAATGAAGTATATGATGTCTTCGAGGAAGAACGTCAAAATAGACGCATACAACTACGAGGTAGTAGAAGAGTCTGTCTACCTAGGCTCCGCTATTAACATGGGCAATAACACCAGCGCCGAGATCAGACGAAGAATAACTCTTGCTAAATGCTGTTTCTTTGGGCTAAGAAAGCAATTGAGTGGAAAAGCCTTCTCTCGAGCAACTTAAATTTTACAACACTTTCATCATCCCAGTCCTGCTGAATGGTGCAAAAGCATGGACCTTGGCAAAATCGGATGAAAATGCCTTAGGCTGTTTCGAAAGGAAAGTTCTTCGGGTTATCTTTGGCCCTGTGTGCATTGAAGGGTAATGGCGAAGAAGATACCACAGCGAACTTTACGGGTTGTACACCGATATGGACCTAGCCAGAAAAGTCAAGGTCCAGAGACTGAGATGGCTCGGTCATTTAGAGCGGATGGATACCAATGCTCCGGCCCGGAAAGCCTTCGACACTATTCCCGAGGGACGTAGAAGGAGAGAAAGACCACGACTCAGGTGGCGCACTCAAGTGGAAGATAACCTCAATCAACTTGGAGTGCAAAACTGGAGACAGCTAGCTAGGGACCGAGTTGGCTAGGAGACTGTTGATTGAGGCCCAAGTCCACAGCGGACTGTAGCGTCACCTTAAGTAAGTAAGTAAGCGATTGAACACAGAGATGCCTAGTGATCTTTATGTCTTAAGATAAATTATATCACGATATACAACGCGTTTTGATTTTATTACTCACGACTTGTCGTATATATCTTGCGGATAAAAAAAATAAATAAATAAAGTGGCGCGACAGGTCTTGAACAGACAAGGCCTAAGTGGCTTACTCTCATCAGCAATTCTCTAGGTGCGTGTGTAGAATTGAGGGGACCTACAATTTTACGCTGATTCTGAACGGCAAAGTTGAGAAGCACTTTTTCATGACAGATGATACTCTTGGAAGTTTTGTCAGTTCTTCGCAAGAGGCAGTTTCCGTGAAAGATGAAATAAAAACTTTGGGCCCGAGTAGGATTCGAACCCACGACGTTCTGCTTAGAAGCCAACGCACCTAACCACAAAGCTACGGACACTACATATCTTGCGGATATTGATTTAAAGAATTGCAGGGAACCCAAGAAGGGTTTACCACATGTTTATCAGGCTAATGTACACGTTGGAAGCTTGAGGCTAAATAAGCATTCATTCAAAGTTTCTAACATAAATCGCGACAGTGTGACTAACTACTCAGACAAAAAAAAAAAACAATCAAATCACTATTAGAGATCAGTCAAGTCAAAATAACGTCAGTTCTGCTAATGCACCTTTCCTTGCCTGTGAACCTCTCCCTGGCAATGGTTAGAATGGTGATGATGCTTTTTCTTTTTGTTTCCTGATCGCTTTTCAGTTCATATGGCTTGCGAGTATTCCCACAATGGGACTTATTTTTCCCATGGAAACACACAGCAACATGCTGTAACTGCCACATCACCATGTCCCGGAGACCACCATCAACGGTCGGGATCATGCTTTGACTTAAAATAGCTCTAAGTCGTGTTTCACATTGTAGTTACATGCTGTTGAGTTGCACAATTTCGTCCATGATCTATGAGTTGCAACAACATGTGGAATGAACAATATGGAATTTAAACTCACTGAAGTATGCTGTGTTTGATTCCAAAGCTGGATTCTTTGCGTTGTGTTTGGTGCGCTAGCTTGTGTTACCAAAACAAGACTCAGATGCCGAGGCGGTCTACTTAGTATGATTGTGTGCCTCAAGTGGTCCGAAATTGGTATATTCTTGCAGTTGTCCACGACTTAGGGTTTCAGTTTTTTCTAACAAGACATTCTGTTTGTACTTTTTCAAAACTATGCGCTAATGGATGAGGTGTGGCTAGAATTTTCAAAGTTAATCGTTTTGTTGGCACCCAATTGTGAAAAATAAATAGTGTAAAATTATGAATTTACGGGAAAACATAGGCAAAAGACAGGTTCAAATCGTGAATTGTGGTTAGTGATGGGAGGAAAAAATGGGATTTAAATTGGTGTTAAGACAGAATGTTGATTTCATGTCTTAGAAAAAGGGCTTACGTGCACTTTTATGACTCATCAAAGGTAAACAGTGAAGGGAAATATTTTTCAAGAAGAAGAACTCCCATAGCAGACTAAGAATATTGATTGGTATTTTTATGTGAGACGGCATTTTATGATATTTTGCAGAAAAAAAACGTGTGTCGTATAAACATTAGCTTTATGCTTTGACCCTTTGTTTCTTAACTTGATACATAAGAACTGCAGTTTTACATTGTTTCAAGAACTTGAGAAGAACATTTAGATGACAGTTAAAAATTTCTTGTTATAAAGCTAGCAATTTTGATTTGTAGTCAAATACTGCAATTCAATTAAGTGATCCAGACACTTGGGCGTAAACTTATTATTATTTTTTTCTTTTTTAAATAATATTGTTTTGTTAAATATAAAGAAATTAAAAACCCAAATATAAATCTTAGAAGGGTGAAGTATATTTTATTCTTTTCATTTCCAAGTCGTGTTCAACTCTACCGTCTCCTCTCCAGTCTAATAATGAGTTTCCGCATTCGGCGTTATTCAACTCGGCCATAAGTCACTGCACCTTCAACATCGACCACTTTGATTTAGTTCTTGCATGCTTGGGTCTCCTATACCATATTCTTCCACTAATCTTAATCGTTTGTCGACGCCATCCAGTTTCGCACCCCTAGGATTCGGGCGTCCTTTTCTTTGACGGACTTGTAGTGCGAAGTTCTACCGCCGCATTGTCTCTTACTATGAAATGTACAGAAAAGAGCTTTTTGGGTCGACCTAGATGTCTAGCCCACCGGACTGTATCAAGTTAACTAGCTTAATAGAAAGAACAGAAAAGTGCTTCTCCACTAACGGGGCCAACTATTCTCCGTAAGACTTTTCACTCCATCGCGGTTAAGTGTTCAGATTGTCTTTGGCTAAGCAACCAATGTCTCGGTTCTGTAAGTCGAGTACTAGTAACGAGATTATTGTCTTATACAACAAAAAATTTGAAGAGAAAATAAGATTGGATTGTGATGGGTGTCCAGAGTTTTCCGAAGAAACATATATAACTCGGAGAAGAAATTCAATGAATACAATTTTATTTGCCAGGATATTAACAGGATATTTCAAATATCTTGAGACTAAGTGGGATAGATTGCCCGACCAGTTAAGGCACAATTAAGGCTGGGAAAAATTCACAAGCCGTTTTAGTCTGCGATGGATTCTCCGTTACGGTGCAACAAGGATTTTGATAGATTCCCTAGGCGTAATTAAATTTTTAGGCCTCTGCGAAGTAAACAACCTTAATACCCTTAATGACAAATGTTTAGTTTATGAAAAAATCACTCTTGCTCAAGAGGCAAGTTTTTAGGAAAAAAAGCACTAATTTAATCTCAAATTGTACCTCTACTTGGCAATTTTGTCGTCATAAGCAGTGTGAATTGAAAAGATTGATTGAAATGATTTTTTGTACACATTAATTTGCTCATTCATTGCTTGCTTGCTACTGTTAAAATGTTGTTGGTTTTTGTTTTTTTTCCTGTTTCCACCAACAAGAAACATATGTAACTTCGTTACAGGATCAAGATAAAAAAATGTGCACGACTGGGTCGTACGAACTTGCTCCTACATGCTAAAACTAAATATTTATGATTATATAAAAATAATTAGAATTTATCAGAAAAAATTAAAATTTGAAAATGTTATTCCAAAAATTTAAATGCCAAACAAATTCAAATCTTATTTCTGATTAATTGATTTTTTTTTTGAAAATCGTCGGAGCCGTTTTTTTAAATTAATTTTTTATATATAAAATTTTTCAAAAATATCTTAAATTTAATTTGGGTATGCAGTTTTCAAGACCATGTTAATATACATATTATATCTAGATCGGAAGAG
>CAKKXW010000003.1:12928540-12940015 GCA_920937365.1 Sphaerophoria rueppellii | reverse complement strand
TATTTTTAAATAACTTTATTAGCACATATAGAGAAAAACTAAAAAAACACCAGGACTCTTCCTGGCAACAATCGTCAAACTAGTTTGTTTGGCAATGGTGCAAGTAGTGCTTATGCAGACCTGTTGACCTACAGAAAACCGTATTAGCAGTGTACAACTGAGACCTATGAAGATAAGCTAACCTGAACTCATTCTATAACTTAGTTCAGGTTAGTAGTGAATCTCCTTATTATTATCAATGGACGCTTATGATGGTTGGTTCGATTTATTTACTTTATTGTAGGCACTGTACCTATATTTAACAAAATTGTTTCGTTTCAGTCTTTTTCTACCATGAAGTTTTAGACGAAGACTCAAGTCCAATCGAATAGAAGTATCCAGAGTCAACATGTGACGATTATGCCAAAAGACATCCAGTTGTCCAGACGTATTCGTGATGAACGTGGTAACGGTTTGTTTGATCAAACTGCTAACAACGGTCCTTCTCAGGACCACAAAAAAATCAAAAAGAGATATACACGATTATTTCAATAAATTTTTATTTGCTAAAAATATTCAGATAAACATGTTAGTCCCCCATAATGTAGCACACTTCTTATGCTCAAGAGCAGATCAAACACTCAGAAGCTTGCAACTCACTCGAATCAATTTCAAATAGGACATTCCAAAGCGTTCAAGCAAAGACCATATAACAAGCAAAGATGTCGCACGTAGAACAAAAATCTGTGCCTGCTTTTTTCCACCATCCCTTTTTTACAATGGGTCCAAAACATGAGTCTAGGAATTAGAAACAACATGTGAAATGTTTATGTATTTATGTATTTCAACAAGCTTATCACAATACATAAAAAAAAAACTAAATAATATCACATCCCATTCTTTGTTTATGTAAAGGCTACAGGATTCAAATGACGACAAAGTATATTCTTTTCATGTGTTTGAACAACGATAGCAACTTAGAGGTGCTTCCACCAATGGCTTTTACCGTCAATTTCTTTATTTGGCTGGAGTTATATAGCTATTTCACAGGTGCCAAGCCGATCATCAGACTCCTTTATTAGTGGTGCTGTCTAGTTGTTCTTTCATTTTAATCGAAAAACTTTTTGAGTTCACATTTGGGATTTGAACCTAGGACCAGCCAGTTGGGAAGCCAATGCACTATGTACTTAACAAAGTGTGTCGAGTTTGAAATTGCAAATTACATTCGATTCGAATATATCACTCTAACATTTCATTTCGAAGTGGAAAAAATTGCACTGCCAGTTATATGCCTTCGTATGATAAGCTTGGTCCCTTCTAGCTCACCAGCTATATCCAGTTTCGCAATATATGTTGGTTGAGGTTCTCCAATCTCCACCATCTGTGTGAACGCTGGGGTTGCAATCGAGGGCTTCCTCCCTCTGTAACTTCTTTCAGGGTTACATTCGAAGACTACAATGCAGATTAAGACCTTTGTTCCTAGACATCGATGTTGGGTGTCGTGTTGACAGCATTTCTTTGGTCTTCGTCCTTTTCCGCATTTGATGGAAAGCCCAATTAAATTGATGGTCCAACGCTTTAACATTACAAAAAATCAAAAATGAAACAAGAAATAGTCTTGAAAGTTGTTCTCGATGTGCATAAAATGTGCGTCAGTCGTAAGCCTGTTCAACATTAAAAAGGGACTTGTTACTGCTGTTGCCATCAGAACTGCACTGCCTTGCATTATACAATGTGCCAACAACTCAGCTTCAAGTGATAATGGAAATGATGACGATAATGTAACATGGGGTTCTATCGATATGTCCGTCGGATACAAGAGAACACAGCTTCAAACAAGCAGCAACATAGGGAGAAGCATTAACGGAATGGTATGGTGTATCTGCTGACGAACGACGCCAATGTGTCTCCTTAATCAACTAAAATATAAATGTATGCTCACTGGCTCACTCGACCTTAACAAGATTCAATTTTTCGTTTTGCATTTTATGGTTTGAGAAAAATGTTTAAGCAAAATCGAAAAAAAAACTGATTACAGCCGTGGGGAAACAAGTTGTTTTGAATTTTCAATCCCGAACAACATGGCATAGTTTATTTAATTTCGAGATATGTATTCACATTTTCCTTGGAAAATGGAATGTTTGTGTGATAACTTGTTGTCACGTCATATACAATAACTAATTTATAGTAGGATAGGGTGAGGCACTTTCGCGGTGGAGCACACCCGACTTTTGCAATTGTAAAAAGACAATTGATTTTAAAATTAAATTTTGAATGTCATTGGTGGTCACATTCTTCTCTCCTATCGCATACGTGTTTTCACAGTTCAAATAAAACAAAAAATTGCGATAGTAGATGCATGCCTCACCTTACCCTATGGGGAGATATTTAGCAATTCCTTCAACAATTTGATACTATTCAATCCTTTAAGAAAGCCAAGTTCGAGACAAGTATTGCTGCCGGCATGGATCATGTGACAAACTTTTATTTTTGTATTAGATTCATGGGTTCATCTGAGCTAAGATTTAGCATTCATTAACTACTGCCAGCAAATAAAAGGAGTTCAAATTGCTTCTATCTCTGGTCCTACACAATGCATAGTAACATATCAAAGGAACAATCGTTTTAGACTGAATACAACATTTTTATATCTTCGCTCTGATAGTGATTATTTTCTGATCGGAGCCCATATGCGCTCATAATCAATTTCCTTTTTTCAACATCTGTTATCGTTCTTGAGAAGATAGTGCAGAACTCCACCGTCAACACCAGAGGCACTATCTTCCAAAAATCTGTTCAACTTCTCGTTTACTAAGATGATATTGATATAATGGGAAGAACGCGGCGTGATGTCAAGGGCGCGTTTGGGAGAATTGAGACAGAAACGGCAAAAATGGATTTAGCCATAAATGAGGAAAAAAAGAAGTATATGGTGTGTTCGAGGAAGGACACCCAACACCGACGACGGCTCGGATAGAACGTCACAATAGACGCATACAACTTCGAGGTAGTAGAGGAGTTTGTCTACCTAGGCTCCGCTATTAACACGGGCAATAACACCAGCGCCGAGATCAGACGAAGAATAACTCTTGCTAATCGCTGTTTCTTTGCGCTAAGAAAGGGATTGAGTGGAAAGGCCCTCACTCTAAGGTAAAACTGTACAACACACTCATCATCCTAGTCCTGCTGTATGGCTCAGAAGCATTTACTTTGTCAAAATCGGATGAATGTGCCTAAGACTGTTTCGAGAGGAAAGTTCTTTGAGTCATCTTTGGCCCCGTGGGCATTGAAGGAGAATGGCGAAGAAGATACAACAGTGAACTTTACGGGTTGTACAACGACATGGACCTAGCCAGGCTCGGTCATTTAGAGCGGATGGACACCAATGCTCCGGCCCGGAAAGCCTTCGACACTATTCCCGAGAGACGTAGGAGGAGAGGAAGACCGCAACTCAGGTGGCGCACTCAAGTGGAAGAGGACCTCAATCAACTTGGAGTGCAAAACTGGATACAACTAGCTAAGGACCGAGCTAGCTGGCGGAGACTGTTGATTTAGGTCCAAGTCCACAACGGACTGTAGCGCCACTTTACGTAAGTAAGTTATTGGTTTGAAAGGTATGTGTATCCGCTTGGATATTCTTGCATGCAGTTTCTCTTGAATTTTAAAACAAAGTACATTAAGTGCTTAAAGTTCAGGAAGCCGTAACCAAAATAAAGGAAGAGAAAAATATTGCACTCGATACTTCATTATTCACAAGCCACCGACACGCACGACGGGTAGAAGTATCAGAAGTGTTGGCGGAAAAAATTGGCTGTTGGCTGGTGTTTTTTTGTGGAAGCAGTCAAAAAGATGCACCACGTTTTCATCGATTTTAAGGCCGCGTATGACAGCATCTACAGAGACGAACTGTACAAAGCTATGTCTAGTTTTGGCGTCCCTGCCAAGCTCGTTCGCTTGTGCAAAATGACGATGGAGAACTCACGCTGCTCCATCAAGGTTGGCAACGAGCTCAC
The DNA here is from genome assembly GCA_920937365.1 of Sphaerophoria rueppellii. Lineage (NCBI taxonomy): Eukaryota > Metazoa > Arthropoda > Insecta > Diptera > Syrphidae > Sphaerophoria > Sphaerophoria rueppellii. The sequence continues at coordinate 12,936,023 of CAKKXW010000003.1, read as the reverse complement.
GGAATCTTTCGACGTCAAAAAAGGATTCAGACAAGGCGATGCACTGTCATGCGATTTCTTTAACATCGTTCTTGAGAAGATAATGCAGAACCCCAACGTCAACACCAGAGGCACTATCTTCCAAAAATCTGTTCAACTTCTCGCGTACGCCGATGATATTGATATAATGGGAAGAACACAGCGTGATGTCAATGGCGCCTTTGTGAGAATTGAGACAGAAGCGGCAAAAACGAAGTATATGCTGTCTTCGAGGAAGGACACCCAACACCGACGGCTCGGGCAGAACGTCACAATAGACGCGTATAACTTTGAGGTAGTAGAGGAGTTTGTCTACCTGGGCTCCGCTATAAACACGGGCAATAACACCAGCGCCGAGATCAGACGAAGAATAACTCTTGCTAATCGCTGTTTCTTTGGGCTTAGAAAGCAATTGAGTGGAAAAGCCCTCTCTCGAGCAACTAAGGTAAAACTGTACAACACACTCATCATCCCAGTCCTGCTGTATGGTGCAGAAGCATGGACCCTGACAAAATCGGATGAAAATGCCTTAGGCTGTTTCGAGAGGAAAGTTCCTAAGACTGTTTCGAGAGGAAAGTTCTTTGGGTTATCTTTGGCCCCGTGTGCATCCAATTGGAAAGTCAAACTGAACGCAAATAAGCTATCCTCCCAGGAATCATCTGAATGTAGATGGTGTTAATATCAATTCAGAAATGAATGTAAAACATCCTTGGAGCTATCTAGACCAGAAACTAACATTTCAAGAACATATGTATTACAAAAACGTCAGCATAAATAGGTATTGCAATTAAAGAACTTTATCTATATTAATATAAAAGGTGATTTTTTAAGAGGTTTAGTACTTAAAAAAAAAAAAACACAAGAAATTCGAAAAAATGAATGAAATATTTATTTGAATCGATAGTTTGAACCTTGCAATTTAATGTTTAAAGATAATTTCATGCAAATTTTGACCGCGGCTGCGTCTCAGGTAGCCCATCCGCTGAGTCCAATTTTGGCATACTCTTTCACATACATCGGCTGTTGGCTTCCAGTGCGTCAATCAAAGCGGGCTTGTCCCTATAGACATTAGCCTTGACATACCCCCACAAAAAATAGTCTAGTGGTGTCAAATCGCACGATCTAGGCGGCCAATTGACCGGCTAGAAACGTGAAATTAACTGTTCACCAAACTCGCCTCGCAATTGCGCCATTGTTTCACGTGCTGTGTCGCATGTGGCACCGAAACCACATATCATGAAAGTCAAGAACTTCCATTTCGGGCAAAAAAAGTTTGTTACCATCGCTCGGTAGCGTTCACCATTGACAGTAACGCTGCGATTCGCATCATCTTTGAAGAAATATGGCCCAATAATGCCACCGCCGGCCCATAAACCGAACCAAACAGTGGCTTTTTCGGGATGCATTGGTAGCTGTTGCAATGCTTCTGGCTGATCTTCACTCCAAATGCGGCAATTTTGCTTATTTACGTACCCATTCAACCAAAAATGAGCCTCATTGCTGAACACAATTTTTCGATAAAAAAGCGGATCCTCGGCCAGCTTTCCAAGAGCCCATTCACCAAAAATTCGGCGTTGTGGTTGGTCGGCTGGCTTTAGTTCTTGCACCAGCTGTATCTTAAAAGGCTTTACACCCAAATCCTTCCGCAAAATTTTCCACGTAGTGCTGTAACAAAGGCCTAACTGCTGGAAACGGCGGGCGCCGAATCGACATTTCGCGATCTTCTGTCACACTAGCTGATACGGCCGCAATATTTTCTTCACAACACTGCTGTACGTAATCGTGTTGGTGGTTTAATGTCCATCAAAGTAAATTTGGTGCGAAATTTGGTCACAATCTTCACTGCTCAGAAGGACGAGAATGCCGACCATAAAATGGAAGCAGCGCGTGATGAACATTTCGAACCGAGCACGAATTTTGATAGTAAAATTCAATAATTTGCAAGCGTTGTTTGTTTGTAAGACGATCCATGGTTAATGTATATTTTGGACTGTAATTTGAATGTTCAATAAATAAAACACACGGTTTAAAGTCAGAAAACCAATATTGGAAAAGAAAAGACTTTTGAACATATTTTATTGTTTCACCTTTAAATACCGTCTGTACACTAACATTTCTGTACTGTTTCTTTACTTTTATTCTATAAAGTTAACTCTACTCTGTACATTTTTTCTTTGAGATTATTCAGTACACTTTCTCTATGAAATTAATTTTATTCTGTACACTTTTATATAATTCCTTTTTACTGTACAATTCTAGAACAAATTAACATTCTTAACACTCGACCGATATGCACGTCTTATTCGTTCGATCTTGTACAAGCAACTGACTTATTAGAAAAAGAGCATATCGGAGTTAAGCTCCATACTTTTACTAATACATTTTCACATTTTACATAAATACCTATACAAATGTATATCGGTTTGATACGGTGCCAGCAAAAATTAACAACATAACACATAACACATTACATAAACACTTTATCTTTATATTCTTTACTGTACGTTTTTTCTTTACAATTAATCAACATATATTCCGGCTGTTAAGCGCCTTTAGTTTATATTGCATATGGTTGCATACAATATCTGTGCTTGTGTCTTTACATTATGTTTTGCTACATCTTTTAATATTACATCTTTACATCTGTACATTTCTTGTGTTCATATCTCTACATGTGTTCTTGACTTAAGGCGTAAGTTCAAGAATTTAAAACAAAGTAAATCAATTTGTGCCAAGTTGTGGCCAAAGAGTTGAATAATAAAAAAACTAGAAATTTCAAACAACGTTATAAAGATTTTATTTTGAGAGCTTACTTGAGGCTGTTGCTGGTAGTGACAAAATTCAAGTAATGTAAAATTATTGATTACGTGTGGAGGAAACCTCGTACTCCTTACTGTATCTACGTTTTATAATACATAATAATTACAGCTTATGATATGTAAAGGGTCAATATCCTTTAGATGGCGAAATTACTTTCTGTTATAATTCACGATCTATAATTTGGAAGTATTTGTGTTTCAAGGTACATACTAATTCAATTAATGCCCCCCATAAGGTTTTCTTGTTAGGGTGAGATGACATGAATAAAATTATATAAATGGTTGTTCCTTTCTTGTTTATAATTTACATACGAATTTTTAATTTCTTAAATATAAAAGAGATAAATATAATTTATAATAATAATGTTGTTTCTGTTTTTTGCCTTATTCTTTAATTTTCATTTTCGTCTTAATGCATGCGGTCGTGTTTTATGTTAATTTTATAATTTTACGAAACGTAATAAATAATTATAAAGTTTAAGATGTTTAATAATTTAATCAAATCAATTAAATTTTAAAATTCGTTTTGTTGTGTTTGTTGGGAACCAACAACATGTATTATTATAGCTTCTATACTTAAGTAATTTGTCTACTCTCTTATTTTATTTTCTTTACATTATTTCAATATCTTTATCTAAAAGTTTTTCTGACTCTATTGGAATTACACAAATTTTCTGTACGGGTCTACTTAGCTTCCCTGTTTCTGTCTGTACGATTACTGATCTTACTAATCCATCTTTACTGGTGATAAGCTCACACACTCTACCAAGGGCCCAATGTGCTGGTGGAAAGTTCTCACTGGAAATGGTTACTAGTTGCCCAATTTGGAGCTTTTCTCTCTCCCTGCGCCACTTCTTACGCTGCTTAGGGTGACAAGATATTCTGCACTCCATCTGTTCCAGAAATGTTTAAGCATCAGCTGACGCTCCTTCCAGAGTTTGACTCCGGCTGTATTTGGTTGGCTGCTGACATCAAATGGAATTAGAAGTATGATTGGTTCGCCCACAAGAAAATGTGTGGGCGTTAGAGCCTGTACGTCTGACGAATCGTCGCTTAACGGATGAATTGGCCTTGAATTAAGTATGGCCTCTATCTGTACCAAAAGTGTGGACAAATGTTCGTAAGATAGCTTCTTTAGCCCAACTATTCTCTTGAGATGATATTTCATGGACTTCACTGCTGCTTCGAAGATGCCACCTTGATGAGGAGCGGCCGGCGTCATGAAGTGCCATTCGGTATGCTTGCTGTTCAAATGCGATATTGCAGTTTCATCAGTCCATTTCTCTATTGCTCTTCTTAACTCGTTGTTGGTACCTACAAAGGTTGTCCCATTATCACTGTACATCCTCTCGCATCTACCTCTTCTTGCTATGAAGCGTTCGTAGCACGCTATGAATGATAGTGAAGTTAAATCGGTGACAAGGTCTATGTGTATTGCTCTTGTCTTGAGGCAAACGAAAATCGCAACCCAACACTTTCTTCGTGTTATCTGATCGCCTTTCTTATCTAATATCTTAACTTCAAAGGGTCCTGCATAATCGACACCACAATGGACGAATGGTTTGCCTACTTGCACTCTGTCTGCGGTAGTTCCGACATCAACTGCTGCTCTAGCTTGCAGCTATGCCTCGCACATACGACGCACTTGTGTAGATAGTTCCTCAACTCACTTCTTAACTTAGGAATCCAGTATCTCTCTCTAACAAATTGCATCATAACCTGTACTGCGCCGTGTTTTGTTGTACGATTTGCGTGATCTGCAATCAACCATGCCAATCTTGAACCGTTGTATTGTTGCTTCTGTCTAATCTTCCTCCTACTCTCAGTAGACTCTGTACATCTAAAACTTGATTGAGCGGTCCCAAGTTGCTTTTTTCTGGGAGGCCCTTACCTCTTGGTTCAACTTTATTTTGAGAGTAATTACTTGCACTTATATTACTATGAATATAACGACTGTGCATATCTGTACATTCATATTATCATGAATGTGATAAGCGTGCTTGTCTGTGCATTGCTATAAGCATGTTTGACTGTACTTTTCTATTGCTGCTCATTTGCTCATTTGCGAACAGTAGCATCTGTACGTTTGTATACACAATACATACCTATACATATTGCGCCGCTTAATTGCGCGTCTAAACGTTTTCTTATATTGCTATGTTCGATCGATAGCATCTGTACTCTTCTATGCGAAATATTCTGTACACAAACAGTAAGTATAGCCTCTCTCTCAGCTGGCAGCGGCTCGCTCTCAATATATTAACGCATTTGGTACTTCTCAAGCAGCTGTGCTGTCTTTTGCTTTTATTCGCGTACACATTTCTGTACATGAGTTTATACTTGTTTTGTTGCTTTTCTGTAGCACAGCAACAGCATTATGAGCGCAGCTGCGCGCACTGTGAGCTTTTGCAAATAGAACCACATCAACTGAGAGATGTTTTGTATGCAATTTTTATTCATACTAACACTGTTCAAATGTTACAAAGGGAAAAAACAAAAAAAAACATGCCTTTGTTCTGTACGCTGTACTCTTTATTTTGTCTTTTTTTTATTATTGTGCTTTTTCACTCTTATTAGTTTCTGTACACTATACTTTACTTTGCCCGAAGTTTTTATTTTTTACTCACTCTGTCCGTACTCACTTGGTATATGTTCTGTACACTTTAGTTTTTTTTTTTTCACTGGAACAATGTACACTTTTTGTTTATCTTTCTTTTTATTGTTTCTTTTCTGATTTTTCGGTCTTACCGCGCTCGCTTTCAAAAACAGAATGAATGCGAGATCGAGAACCAGCTGCCGCCGCACGAACTACTCAGACACATGTATGTGTATATGGTTCCCTTCTCTTGTTTATTATGTACTTTGTATTATTTGTTGCTGTGTGACTGTAGACGCGCATCTGTACATGACATGCAAACATGTCTGAACAGGATCGTTACTTCTCGGTTTTCGCAAGTTACCCACCCGAGCTCGACGTGAACCAATGTATATTTTGGACTGTAATTTGAATGTTCAATAAATAAAACACACGATTTAAAGTCGGAAAACCAATATTGGAAAAAAACCGACTATTGAACATATTTTATTGTTTCACTATTAAATACCGTCTGTACACTAACATTTCTGTACTGTTTCTTTACGATTATTCTATAAAGTTAACTCTACTCTGTACATTTTTTCTATGAGATTATTCTGTACACTTTCTCTATGAAATTAATTTTATTCTGTACACTTTTATATAATTACTTTTTACTTGTACAATTCTAGAATAAATTTACATTCTTAACACTCGATCGATATGCACGTCTTATTTGTTCGATCTTGTACAAGCAACTCACTTATTAGAAAAAGAGCTTATCGGAGTGAAGCTCCATACTTTTACTAATAAATTTAGACATTTTACATAAATACCTATACAAGTGTATATCGGTTCGATACAGTTAAATTGCAAAACCAAACTGAAGCTGTCAAAACCAGTGTTGCCAAAACCAAACCAGCTACAAAATCACCCGTTATAAAGTAAGACTTTTGTTTGTTTGTCGGTTGTAAGTTTGTAGTCGATAAACTAAAAAACAAACAAAAATCTCACTTTATAAATGATGGACAATTGTGAAAATAAAAGAAATAATGATAAATACCAAAAAACATTGATTTCAATTAACTTACTCGAAAATTTTGTTTATAAATTCAGGAAACTGACAGCCGACATCATTTTTTTGAAATGCTCTCCATTTTTCACTTCATTTCATTTCATGTTTCTTTTGTATAATATTTAAGGCTGAACTCCTACTTAAGCTTTTGCATCAAGACAATGTTAACACGCGAAAGCTTGGGTAAGATTTTCTGTACAAAAAAAATTTTAACATCGATATTAAAAAAAGTATAGATTTTAGTGTCGGTCAAAAAAAGGCCTGTGTCGTTTGCGATTGATTCGTTCATATTCGGTCTCGGTAAAAACCAAAAGTAGAATTAAGGACTGTTCACAAACAACTGAAAAATTTAAAAATGAGTTTTCGAATGGAAAATAGAAAGTTCTTGATGAAAAACTCGGAAAACTCATTGGTTTTCATAGAGAAAAATTATTAATTTTGGATTGCGAATTCGCAGAATTGAGCGGAAGCCACCAAGGTAATAATAATAATTCTAAGGTTGCTCTGAAAGGTGGCAAGACGAGGGTCGCATGGTCAGCTAGTACCTTTATAAATAGAAAATCTGAGTTACGATAGTAAGATTATTATTTACAAAGTAATCTTTCAGGCAACTCTTTTGTACGGTTGCGAAATATAGGGAAATAGCAGTGCTTCAGTAGAAAGATATATGTGTTATCTATTCGCTATACGTTTGTCAACGGTGTAGCACGTGTTTATTAGTGATTGCCTAAAAATTTCTGTAAAAAGAAACAGCAGTGAAATGGAGGGTGAAGGATTCATCCTCCATAAGACTAAAAACAATAGAAAGATGACTTCGTGACGATAAAGGGATATAAAGCGTTGGCATGTTTTCTCAACGGACTTTCTAATGAAACATTTATTATTAGAATGATAGCATTGAGTCTAAAAGATAAATATTTCCATGATCGACTGGTACGCTGGGAGCAGAACGGTGGAAAGTCTCGTTGGAATCTTAATAATAATAATGGAACCACC
>CAKKXW010000003.1:12879241-12902847 GCA_920937365.1 Sphaerophoria rueppellii | reverse complement strand
CACGAAAATGCTTGATCAACAATCTGTATTCTTATTAAATAGTTTTAAATTGTTAAAAAAACACAAACGTTGTTAATCAATCACGAAAGAAACACGAACGTGCTTGATCAACAATTTTTATTCTTATTAAAAAATGTGAAATTGTTAAACAACCACAAACATTGTTAACCAATCACGAAAGAAACACGAACGTGCTTGATCAACAATTTTTATTCTTATTAAATAGTATGAAATTTTTAAACAACCACAAACGTTGTTAATCAATCAAAAACCTGGCTGATTACCAACTCAGTTTTTGTAACAATTCGTACTCGAGAACAGTTTGACGGATTTTCATGGTTTTTGAAGTTTTCTCAGAAAAGCTGAAAAAACTAATAAAAACAATGAAAAAACTTCTTTTTTCGCTCTCAAATTCAATGATCTTTACGATTATAGTTGGCAGCTCTGCCATATGTACTTGTACAAGAATTCTACTATAGTTTGACTTAAAATACTCAATACAGTTGAAAAAATATAAGTTGCGCAAAAGTAAAATATTTTCACCCATTTAAATAAGTTCTAATTAATAGAATTCTATAATTAATGAAATGCTAAAACAGGGGTGGAATCATATAACTCTATAGTTGACTATCAAATTTTGATTGTTGTTTTTGATTATCAACTTTGCCTTGCTCTATGTAACTTGATCGCAAAATCAAATTGTTTTTTTTTCGCATCACTGTCTGTTAGACGCCAAAAGAAGACATTTTTTTTTAGCCATTTTGTTATGATTTTGTTCCGAATTTCTTGTATTTTTAACCCCAATACAGACTTTTATGAAATTTTGCTCAGGTCATGGTTACACTTTTCTAGTAAAATTGTTCGAAACCCATTAACAATATTCATTTGTTTCTTTATTTTTGTATTGTTTTTGCTTCAAACTTGTAGATTAATTGTGAAATTTATATTTAAAGATTATATAATTGTGAATTTGAATCAATTTTGTATGAAAACGACATAATTTTTAGAAAACGAAACCTAAATAAATATCGCACGAAGTTATCGCAAAAAACTGATTACCAATTTTATTATCAGGGGGCTGATTCCGTAACTCAATTTTCTCCAAACGATAACGTTTGAAGGATAGTTTTGCTCATAGTTACTAAAGTAACAATCGTTCAAACATTATCGTTGAGATACGAATTTACCTCCCAGCTTATATAGAGTTAAGTTACGTGATTCCACCCCAGTATTTTACGTATATAAAAGCTTGAATATAAGAAAAACTCGTTTATAAGAAACACAATCAAAAACACCGAATATTTCAGTATATATATTTCAGTATACTATCTCAAGCTTAAGAAAAGTTTCTGTGCCCAAGCCCAATAACTCCTTAATTTTTTTCAAATGCCCTCAAAGCAGGTGTAAGATATCGATAAATCTGCATTCTTTTTGTCCTGAATAATACATTCCGCTTAACAACACTTCAATCCCGACGTCTTTCTACCACCACTGTCGGCGGCGTCGGCACACTCATAAACCACAACATAACCTGTGGCCAGTTGCCATGGTCTGCTCACCAAAGCGCTGCCATAGCTGCACCTTATTATATCTCTAGTATAAACTTCAAAACTGAATAGGTATGTCTCGCAAGCAGCTTTAAAATTATGATAGTTAGCGGTTGTCCCAGTTACGAATTAAATAATTACTATGACCATTTATTACGATAAATCGGAAGGCCCGACAGACCGATCCCATCGCGTCAGCCACTCCCTCACTTGAGTGATGGATTAAGTGCGAATTGAAATTAATTGAATTCGTACATTGCGCAGATGCAAGATATCGGATTTCCTTGGCTTTTTCTTTTTCTTACATTCGGAGTTCGGTGAGCCCTGAGTTGGGCAAAAGAATGAAACACCAACGATATGTGCACCACGATATAGAGGTTTATATACTCTGCATCTTACCTTTTCACCATTCCCTGCTTTGACAATCAACCACGACCTTTGTCGTACTTATCCTACTCGTAGGTTTGTTAGTGGGTACGAAATGATGGACAGCATGCACTCTTTCAGAATATCCTGTTTCATATCAAGAAGAAGAGTACCTAGTACTTTGTTAGTTTTGCAATTGCAGGACCCGCAGGATTTTTTTCGTTTTATTCTTTTTTTGGAGTGATACGCGGGTGAATAAAAATGTTTTTTTTTTAACCATCAGAATCCTTTCTAAAAAGGAATGGACTGTCTTAAATGGGCAGACATAGGTACCCAGAATGTGGGACCTCCCAAAGCGAAGTGTAACTATTACTGGGGAAGAGCGAAGAGGAGATTTGTTCTATTCAACTTAATTGGAATCAATAATGCCTCATTTCTTATCCTAATGTAAGTAATGAGAGATAAGTGTACGATTGACTGAAAAGAGAAGGGTACATAAAAGTTAGATTTTTTTTCAATCGTCAAAATGTGATGCTAAAGCTAGAATTCAGACTTTACTATAGAAGAATTGTTTTCTTTAAATATGACCTCCCAAAAAATGGCAGACAAATTACCGGTCACCAATTTTTCAAATATTTTTGTGCGCAGCAACATTCAACCTGAATCAATTTCAAACACTGCTGGTAGTTCATACAGGGTTGCCATATGTACTGTAAGGTTTAATGAGAAAGTTTTGTCTTGCGAATAAAATAAATAAACTCATTTTTATAAATGAACTTAAATCAAGACAAAATCCACATTGAGCACTTTGAGTCAATCAGAGTCCCATATAAAAAGGGAATTGGTTATCAAGACTCCCAAGCCCTAAAAACCGCATAAATGTGAGTATTGTAGATTAATTTTTATGGTTAGAAACAGTTTAAGGAATGTAAATCGATACTGTTCTCAAATGCGAAATAGAAAGAAGCCTGGCGTGTGGTTTATAATAGCGGCTTGTTCCGTTTTATAAGTACGAATGATATTTAAATACCCTAACTGTTTGCGGTTTGTATTGTGGTGAAGAAAAATCAATAATGAGAATTAGAACTTAATAGGTTGTTATTTCCAATTGAAATAGTAGCTTTTTGGTTTCAGCTACAGAATGAAGTTCAGAGACACTTTGTAACAGATTACATACCAACCGCCACAACCGCTGCAACGAGCCACGTGTGAAAACGATATTACATTACCAATAAACAATTAAGGAATTATAAAAGATATATTAAGAATATGTTTTTCGATATTGTGGGCTTGGTATTCGAGCGAAATGTTAGAACACTACTGAGTGGCAAAACTACTATATGGAAATTGCTTTGAATATTCACACTTATGTAAGCTTTTTAAGCAAAAAATCAAGTGTTTTTTTTCATCTGCAGTATGTTCTGGGTCCGGTGCAAGCCTCTTTCACCTTTCCGATCGTATTAGGTGGTTTGGACTTCAATATTTTGGGCATCTCGGTCTGTGTTAACTCAAGGATTTGTAAAGACTTGTTGTCTCCTACCATGAATTGTACCGCAAGACACCTTAATCGCTTTTTTTTTAATCTTCGCTCAAACGAGCTAGGTATCTAACTCACCAGAGTCTAATTAGCTTACATTTTGTACCTCTATCTTCTTTACAAAGTACTTTTAGCGTTTAATAGTCTGAGAACGCTCTTATATGCTTTTCGTCCTTAATACTCTAAGTCCAAAGATAGGTATCAAATAAATAAGGGAAAGTAGGTTTGTCCGAATGTAAAAATTAAAAGAATGAATAACGTCTATTTTTTCCAACGGACAAGTCCAAATTTCTCATAAGACTTTTTTTTTATTTTCAATTAAATAGCAATAAGATTCAATCATGTGTTGTCTCTCTGTCATGTTTTTGAGCAGCTTGTCATGTCCAAAGCATAATGCATAATCCGTTCGGAACGTTTTACACTTATTAGCCCTGGTCAAGAATGAACATATAAGACTGCGGTAGGTGACCTACTTAATTGATGCCAAAAGACAACAATCATGCTGTACACATTTTTTGCGTATAAATTATACCAAGGGGAATCACTGCAATTAATGAATACACGACCACTGACAACAAAAGATTGTTAACGACTCAAATGAAAGAGAAATTAAACATGTTTTATGTCCCAACATCTTATCGTTTTATTTGATTCATCCAAATTGGTGGTGGTCTGGTCGTCCATCTTCGTCATGGGGGAGAATGATCATAACTTTGACAAGCGGTTCTAAATTGTGTACGTAACGTCAACCAAACTTCAAACTTCGCAGAGATGCTTTTAAAGGAATGATTGGGACGATTATAATAATTAGGGCTGACAAATATATGTACGAAAAATTTCCAAATATGTTTGTAAATATGGAAGAAAAATCGTCAAAATATGGACGAAAAATATTTACGAAAACGCGTGGAAATATAGACGAAAAGTCGAATGATGTACAAAAAATGGAAGAAAAAAAATGTTTGTAAGAATTTATTCAAATCTATTACAATGTATAATTAAATGTTTTCAAAAACAAAAGCATGGCGACAGTCTTCAACCAATCTTTTTTACACCGAAAACGACCTTTTGACATCGCATGATGTTATTGGAGCGTACTTGAATGCTGCTAACTCATTTGGGTTCATTTCATTTATTTTATTTTCCGGTTCTATTTCCCTAACTACACCGCCTTCTAGAATTGCACCAATGCTCTCCAAAGTCTTTAGGTCGTTGCTCTTCTGGTGAACAAAATCGAATTTTTCGAGAAAATCTTCGCGTTTTTCTATCCCCAGAACATCAATGCGGACAGACATAAATGTTTTTATAGCATCGGTTAGCGGTGTTCCTTTCTCTTCCATTATTTTGATTGGTTGTGGAATGCGAGAGAAGTGGCACTTGATGAAAGCCAAATCTTTTTTCATATTTTTTTCCCGATAATCGCTTTCGCCGAAAACTCCCTGATGTTTGTTACACATTCGGCGATTAAACGCGGCTTGACTATCCTTTATTTTTGGCATTATCGAATAAAAAAAATATTTTTCCGTTTAAAATATGAAGTTACTCACAAACAGATAACGAGATATAACAGATAGTATCGGAGAACGAGGCGAAAAGATTTAAAAGACATTTAAATTAAATGTCAAGTAGGCAAAAGCCTACTTGATTGCACCCATACAAAAATTCAAGTCCAAATTCATTGCAAAAGCTTACTTGATTGCACCCATACAAAAATTCAAATTCAAATTCATTTTATTTCGACTAAAGAAAATGAAATTGAAATATAGAAAACAAATATACAGTTACTAAAAATGAGTTCGAAATATTGAAAAAGGCTCAAATATTGACGATCCCAAAAATATGTAAGGAAATACAAATCCGACCGAAATATGAAAATATATATTTAATATTTAAATTAATATATTTGTCAGCCCTAATTATAATAGTCTGATGTGAGAAAGTTATCCTTTCATGTGAACTGAAGACAAATGAATAGCCATCAAAATCTTCCAGATATTTCCTAGAGTGCAGATGATCGGTCTTTGGTGGTACCCTAGACGAAAATGGACCAATTGTAGTTCTAAAACTCCAAACTATTCAACTAATGCAATTTTGCTTACTTAAGAACGCAAAAGGAAACTAGCGAATACATACGAGACCTATTGCAAACCATAATGTAATATGAAGATAATTTCGTTAAATATTCGTTCAAATCTTACTAGTTCAGTTTCATTCACTCAATGCTTAAATGAATTTGACAGGGTGAAGAACTAACTTAAGGATTTTTGTCCGCTTTCTTGACATTAGATAAGATCACTTTAATAATAATAGTTGGGCCTCAGTAGTAATATTGACACTCAGATGAAAATGCATCTACCTAGAAAAAACTGTTGCCAAATTCAATTTAAGAAAGAAACTACTAGATCGCAAATCTAGTAAATGTTCTCCGCTCTGGTCTTAAACCTCAAGTGAAATGTAGAAGCCACCCTTTGCATTCCATCTGAGGAATCCTGAGATCAACCGATATACTTTCGAATCTGATTCAAATAGGAAACTTTCTCGGATTGTTATCATGTCAACGTATTGCCTTCATATTAGACACAAAAAAAAGACTGAATTTCCAGACCCCAGAAATCAAGCTACATAGAACATTTTTAACAGAATGTTGCAGAATGTGTGCGAAAATTGCGTACGGATTTTGGGAGAAGAAAAGCACAGTCAACTTCGTATGTTCGTTATCTTGTGAAAGAAGTGAAAAGCCAAAAACAGTGCGTACACCCTAGAATATTGCTAATGTGGCAGAAAGTGTCATGAAGCGCCATCAACATCAATTCACCGTCGTTCTCAACAATTGAACAATTCGGAGACATCATTGAGACGAATTTTGCATAAATTTGTATGACGCCATACAAAGTCCAATTGGTTCAGAAGTTAAAGCCAACTGACCATCGAATGCGTTATCGCTTTGCTAAGTAGGCCTTCGATCGACTAAGTGAAGATGCCGATTTTGCCAAAAAAAAAAAACATCTTTTCAGATGAAGCTCATTTTGATCTCATCGGGTATGTAAACAAGCAGAAGTATCGCATTTGGGGCACAGAAAACCCGCAATCTTACATTGAAAAGCCGATACACCCAAAATGAGTCACCGTTTGGTTCGGATTTTGGTCCAGAGGCATAATTGGGCCATTTTTCGTCGAAAAAGAGCAAGGAGTGACCGTTAACGTCAATGGTGATCGTTATCGGGCCATGTTTAACAAAAATTGAATAGAATGATATTGGCAACATTTGGTTTCAACAGGACGGCCCTACGTGCCAACCAGCCGAAGCTACACTCGATGTTTTGCGCCCTGTTTTTGAAGATCGCATTATCAGCCGCAGAGCTGATGTCGTTTGGCCACCTCGGAGCTGCGAATTGACACAATTGGACTATTATTTGTGAGGTGCCGTAAAAGATAAGTGTTACGCTGACAAGCCAGAGACAATTGACGCTTTAAAGGACAATATTCGTGAAGCCATTGGTGAAATACAGCTGCACACAATCGTCAATGTGCTTACAAATTGGACCGATCGTGTGGGCTTTAGTTGCAGAATATAGTGACAATGTTGGTAATTTAGCACGAGATTGTATATTAATTTGTGTTTTTGTTTTCGGTGTTGGATTTTGGGTTCTGTTAATTTTTTTGGGTTTCACGATGAAAGTGCTTGTTTCGTTGGAAAAAATAATTTGATGGAAATATTTCGTTACGGTTCCATTTGGTCAACATTTAAAAAAAAATGTCACGTTAAGGATGCTAGGAGAGCTATCTCCATTGAAGGGTAATGCTAACCTACTTCAGAAGATCATTGCGTCTTGGATGGCAATTTGAACGAATGAGCCTAACTTATGTTTTGGAAAGGCAAGTTTGTGGTCATTGGTAAAAAGAGAATTTGATGTCTAGCACAAAAATCAGTGCAATCGATTATCAAGTCGCTCTTAAATCTACAGATAACAGGCAACAACATGTGAGATTTCATAAAGTGTTCAGCCGATTTCGTCACTTATATGATCGTCGGCCGAGGAGGTTAACTTGCCTCGAAGGGATTAGCCAGGCTATTAGAATCCGTTTTCATCGGCCTCCTAAAGTTAGTGCATAATTGGAGGAAAATTGATCAAATTGAATATAACAAAATCCAATTTAATAAAAATATCATTAAGTTTCTTCAACAGCTGCCCTTAACTAGATCTCACGTCGATTCAAGTCAGATAATGAATTTCCTATCGTCATGAAAAAAAAAACAAAAATTCAGTGTCAGCTCAGTTCAATCCCCTCCAACTTATTAGAAAATGATATTATGAGGTTAACACAAAAAACCCACAACCCAACAGAAATAATATAAAAATCTGTTACGAATCCATTAATTACATCATATCACTCCTGAGAGTTTTATTTTTTAATCTTTAAGTTCGAAACGCCCAACTCATAATCCATCTAGGAAGCACAGCGGTGTCTTCAAGTTGAGAACTAAAAATTCGAAAAAAAAACTTCAATCAGATAGACCTAGATCGCGGCTTTTATGTACGGTGCCGTCCATAACATAAAGATTGGTAAATATATCAAGTCGTGTACTATCAATAAAAGCATCGTAGCAGAGGTACACTTCAGTTTCTGATACCATTCATCCATTTGCAGAACATAACGAAAAGATCTAATCGCTCGATCAACATCATCATGCATCATTTCAAAATAACAACATCCTTCTCCGCACTGAAAAAGCCAAAATGCACAACAAAAAAATGAGAAAGAAAAACAAATTAAACTCAGAATATGATCTTAAACCAAAATACAAGAAGAACACAATAGACTTTCGTCTTGTCCGATATCAAAAAGTTCTGAGATAGGATTTCAACGTCAAAGTCAATTTAACAGTATCGATCTTGCTCGTGAAGCTTATTTTATTTACTTTGCCTTAAATAACATTTAATTTCCATGAGAAAATTAATGTTTCTGGTACTCTTTTATTGCTACCCTCGCGAGAGCTTGTTGATGGTGTCGGTATGACTGACATGACAGGTTGCAGACCCAAAATTCGTTGTCCATGCATTGTTAAAGTCGTCCATATCCGAGAGCTTCTGATGGTTTAAAACTAATTTTTTATAGAGTAAGTTTCTAGAACTTTAGTTAGACTCAGAAAGTAGGCAACCCACCGAACCCCTCCTGATATAAGTTTGCTCTGAAGTAGTTGTAATTAAAAATTTTCAGCAAGAAGTTCATCCTGACGGACATACTCACCTTACCATTGAGCTAATCCTATGCTGCTTACTGTTGTAAAAAGTTCACCATGTTGATGTAGAAGTCTTTTCATCGCTATATGTATTGGATTGTATCCGGTTAATTTGACCATAACACACGGCACAAACAAAATAAAAAAACATGTCTATTTCAGGTTCTTTATCTAAAAAGCTCTAACAAGCCACAACTAACTTTTATTTCTTGATTCGAAAACTACTTAAAGCATTTTCTATGCTTTTGATTTTATCACCTCGGAAAGAGGAATTATGTGTCAAATTTATAAAAATTCTTTCAGCCTCATCCATCACAACTTATTTTATGATTTTTAAAGAAAATGTTCTCTCAGATCTCCTAAATGAATTAATAAATAAAAATGCATTAATAGGTCTTTATGGTCTCATCTTATTTTGCTCTGTTGAGTGCCTCATAAAACTTGCCAGACCTTGTCTTAAAAAACATTAAATGGGAAACAACACTAAGCAAAAGCAAGATGAAATTTTTGAGATAGCAAGAACAGCCAAGCACTTCACGACCGACGACACGACCATTATCAATAAATATATGAAATATCTAAAATTCTGTTTAGCATGAAATTCGATGTGGGTAAAGAAAAAAAAAGGAAATGAGTGTACAACACATCTGGCCCCTTCTTCCTTCCTACATTCAAGCTGGCATTAAAGCTACCAGATGCGGAGTAACAGTTTCCCGAACCAAGCTGTTCTGTTCTCCAGTCTAGGATTTTGCACAGATATTTGTATCGACACTGTTCATATGGAAAGGAGAATTGGAGATGTCATCATCGTTGTGCTGTCTATATACTGAGGACCGATTGGTTGAAAAAGGATATCAGATAGACAGAAAAATATTGAATTATTTAAGGTTGATACTTTTTCTTTTTTTTTTTTAACTTATATTCGTTGATTGAAATGCGACAGGATATAAATTTTACGCTGAAGCGGGTTGTGACTTGTGACGCGTTCAAGCGAGGAGGAGGAGGTTTTCAATTCCATTCGACTGCTCTTCTGTTATGGTGCAACGTCCAATTGCTCAATAATGGATATTTCAAGTGGTTGCTGTGATTATTTTGTTTGAAGAATTATCTTGCTTTTGAAAAAGAAAACAAAAAAAAGAGTTCGCTACTCAGCTCTTTCATTTTAATGGAGAAAACACTCATTGTGACAGATTTTCAGGTAAGAGACTTCATAAATTTAAAAACAAAAAGAATTTATTAAATTTTAAGAATAAGGCGAACAAGTATCATATTTCTAAGTTAATTAAATTTTTTACTTCTAAGTGTTTCAAAACTCCTCCCAAAACAAATATTTACCATTTCAATAAAGAGAAGCTCAGCTCAGCTTTGAATCAAAGAGAGTTAATAGAATTTTGTGTCTGTTTATGTGGAAAATTTAAACGTTTAAGTTTAAAATGATCAAAAAATTTCATTTTATAATTAATCCTGACATGCAATATTTTAGACTAAGGTAATGCTTTAAGGGTGGATTCGTAGGACTTTCGCAAAGATAACTAAGATGACAATATGGTTCTGCAGCCATCAATCTTCGAAAAACATAAAACTCCTATTTACCGGCTTAAGGACAACAGATCCGCACTTGCTGATGAAATACGCGAAGACATACTATCTCCAAAAGATATTTCAAAATCGACGGCAAGTCTCATTTTCTAAATTTGTCTGTACAGAAAAAGGCTTCGTTAGTGTTCTTTGCGGTTTCTGATAGTGCAACCCGGAACAAACACTTGCTTTCTAAAGATATAAACGTAAGTCTTTCCAACAATTGCAACTATCCTTTAAAAGATTCTACCTGACACACACTTTTAAGAAAATAAAAACAAAAGTTATTTAAAAATGTCCGCCCGTTTTGGGCTTTTACATTTCAAGAAACGCTCAAGCGATATTGAATGATGGGATTGGGTGTAGGCAGCCATACGTAATTGCTATTCCCGTCACTTCAAATATGCCGTTCTGTTGGCACGTTCACACATTACACCATACACAAATTCGAAAATTAATCGAAGAGAGAGTAATTGATGTATTAAGTCCGTTGACCAAATCAATCACCTCAACACCATCGACAACATAAGCAATTTACATTCTCCTTCGATTTCCAATACATTAATACTCAAATATCTCTCATATATGTAACAAGTTACAAGTATACCACAACCTATAATAACGATTAACTTAAAGCAGCAAATCGCTTTCAAATTGGTTACAAATTTTTACAAACAATGGACCGAAGATATTTCTTATGCCAAAGTGTTAAACACTTCTACAGATACTGTGCTGTGATTTTGTGGTATTGGAATGGTAGTGATGGGAAGTTCAAGTCAATGTCGAAGGTGAAAAGAGGAGATATAACGCGCTATGAGAGTAATTACATTGGAACCTATCATGCATGTCTGAGTGCCGGAATGAACAGAGAACTCCTATTGATCTTTTTAATCTTTTCAAACACTGCTTACGTTCATGTCGATAGCTCTAATGAAAACAACGAGACGCTCCCATATAGCCTTAACACTGTCATCACCATATCTACCACATTATGGCATCGAACAAGATACTTTTCGTCGATAAATGCTAGCAATGTTTTGTTGAGATTTTTATCGGTGAAGCAATAGCTATATAGTGAGATGTTCCATAGAGGTTGGCAGTCTGAGGAGGTTATCTTTGATTTCGAAGCAAAGAACCAAAAAAACATCAACATTTTAATCCATCCAACAAAACCGTCCCGCATAACCTCGTTATGAAAACAGTTACTGCAGATCAAGGAAACTCCTTTCTCCTAGGCCATAATGATCAACAGCTAGGTCGGCTGGATGGCGACTTGGCGTCTCAAGTCGCGCACTATCAGCACACATATATGCAGATTAAACACTTTTAAACACTTACTTAGATCGCTATGTTGCTTTTGGAGCCGTTGCGCTGGGAGCTGTGCGCCAAGCCGGCGAAGAGAGGTCAACGCTGAAATGACGTCTTAGTTCAAAATCGCTAAAGAAGTATTACTTACCCGTAAGCGTGCTAGACAGGGTAGCAGCACAGTGGTTAAAGTAGTCATTACACACAACAGAGAGATTGAGATCAACTTGCTGCAACCATATTTGGCTGTTTACAGTGTAGATAGTACCTGTTATGTATCAGGGTGGGATTTCTTTAAGATGGTAAATGCTTGCTAGTGTTGATAGACTGATTTACGTTGTAACGAAGTTTGCCTTATGTCAGTCCGATTTTACTTGATGTACTTTTACAGCGTATGAGTATAATACGCTCCTACGTTTTAGAACTTGATAAACATACATAGAACTTGAGGAACATACCCAAACCTAGCAAAATGCTCAAGGAATGGAATCAACAACTTAAATACACATAAACCTCCCACTTTCAAGGGTCTTGTGTTTTCAGATTCTAAAAATTGTTTAATTGTTGTAAAAAAGAAAACCTTAAGTAGAACATAAATGTATGTTCCAAATGAGCCAATGTGCCCTTGGCTTAGTGGTTATGTGCGTTAGCTGCTAAACAGACCGTTGTGGGTTTAATTCCTACTCGTGTCCATGAAAGCTTTTATTTCATCTTTCACGGACACTACCTATTGCGAAAAACTGAAAAAAAAACATCCAACAGTATGAGTCTGTCAAGAAAAAAGTGCTTCTCAACTTTGCCGTTCGAAATTGGCGAACTTAAGTCGTCACAATTTTTCACAAGCATTAAGAGAATTGTTGACTAGAGTAAGCCACTTAGGCGTTGGCTTAAAGATCACGCAATTTTCTTTATTTTGAAATGAGCCACACGAAAATTTGGAAAACAGTTTATTGCTATCAATCATATAAAACGGATACACAGATTCCTTCATATTTGGATCTAAGCTATTCAAACTTTGCCTAAAATGTAATACTGTTCATCGCCAAGGTGTGGTCCAATGCGATACTATGTTGACTTCCATTTAAACCGAAACGGAACTTGATTGATGTCGCCAAAGTTGGCTGGGTGATGATCATGTCATGAGTATTTTTGTATCATAATCATTTTTTGTGTGGAAATGCTTATGGACTTGTACTTAATAGATCGATGCGCCACAAATTAATAAATTCGATTGATCTTTGGAACAATTTGAATATGTTTCAAAGTTCATAAGCACTTGCATGGGTCTCCGACAAAAGCTTGAAGTCTCATAATTATAATTTAACAATCAGCGAGAAGGAGAGAACGTTCTTCCCGGGACTGGGAGCGTATTGATTTTGTTAAAAAAAAGCTCCCAACATTTGAGCATTTGAAACCTATCATCAACAGTGTCAGTGTGGCTTCAGACTGGGAGAGTCCATCATTGATCAAATATTCACTCTGCGGCAGATCTTGTTGAAGACTTAGATTAGATTAGACTTAGATTTAAAGTCCACGTATGACAGCAATTATAGAGACGGACTAGTTTATAGAGCAATATCTGGTATTGAAACTCCAGAAAAACTATAGTATTTCGTAGGATGACCATGAAAAACTCACGCTGTTCCATCGTGGTTGGAAAAAAACTTCACGGAAGGTTTTAGACAAGGCGATATGTGCTGCAATGCGATTTCTTCGTCATCATTTTAAATGTTTTCTGTATTTTTTTGGTGTTTTTGTATTGTATGTTAGTTTGCTTTAGATAAGTCTACTAACAACTTTCACTGCACGAAGTGATGAGACATTTGTTGTAAGAAACAGCTTGCTGTAAGCTCTCTTCGGCATTGACTGATGTTGTGAAAAAAAAATTCTTGAAAAGATTGTACACAACGTCAACACCAGAAGCACAGTCTTTCAAAACTCGTTCGAGCTACTACGATAGGTACGCACACGACATTAACTTAATTGGAAGAACACAACGCCATGTCAGTGAAGTGATTGTGAGTCGTAAGGCGGAAGTCAAGAAGATGGGCGTGGCGGTTAAAAAGGGTAAGACCAAGATAACAACAAGAAAAACCCAAAATCGACGTCTTGGAATAAACCGTCAGTGTATAGACAGATTTAACTTTGAGTAAGTCAAGGACTTTGTTTAGGTACCTCTTTATAACCACTGGTAATATTTCTGTGGAGTTAGAAGACAATTGAGTATTAAAGTCCTCTTCCGGTCACACTACAGGACCCTCACACTACGACCACTAGAGTCTTCGAATCCAACCCGTGAAAACGTAGCTGAAGAGGAAGGTCGTGACTTGAAGGGAGCACACTTGTTGGTTGAGGACGTCAACCAACTTGGCATAAAAGCAATAAGTAAGAAAAACAGATTTGTATTTTCATAAATGCTACCAAAACAATAATTTCTTTTCATCAACAACTTTGTTGTCAGAATTTCAATGGCATAATGTAAAATTCAAATCCAAAATGATCACTTTCTTATGTATGAAAGATATAGCTTTTCTTGTATGTGTTGACGTTTGGACAGTTTACTAACGCAGTGCTTATCACCTTGGCAAAAACAAATGGGTTAGCGGTACTGCGGCTTTCTTTCCGAGACTAATCACAGCAAAGCTATTATTTCACCGCTGACGACTGACCAACAGAAATGATGCGAAAACAAATTTGGAAAAATAAAACCTTAAGAGAATTGTGAAAAACTTAAGAAATACCCTCTTATAGATTGTGCTGGATAGAAACTAACAAAAACAAAATTGTTGTTCATGTTCAGAGCCAGCGCAAACATTTTTCATTTGCTGATATCTGACATTGGTATCTTCTCTTCCTTGTTGGCTCATGAAAGCGTTGATTGAAGCATTATTATTTAGAAATAAGTATCTACGAATGCCACCCGGAAGTGACAAATTATGTGGGAAGGAAGTTGTTAAAAAATGTATTCAAATCAGGAAATAAACGCTTATTCAAGGACTTTCTTCATACCCCTTGGCATATGCCAAAAGCACAGTGCGAGTATAAGGGAAAGGATAGAGGATGTAAAAGGAAATGGAAGTCCAAGAAGAAATTTAATTACTCTCTGCAAACATACAAACTTCCTTATTTCTATCGTTAAAAGAACTGATCGGATTTTAAATCCAAGTACTTTGAATATTTGATACATATAAAAATTGACTGACAAAGCTTCAATTCATCCTCTTTGATAAATAAAGAAATTGGTTCTCAAACTGATTTTCTTAGAGTTCTAAAAGTATATAAGAACCTCCATTTGGTACCTTATACCTTCCCGCAAATACCATGTTCACTAAATGAGAGCCTATAATATTAAGGTTTCGATATAATGTAAGCAGCTTTATTGAGAAGTCGTTAAATCAACTGAAAAATATTAGAATATTTTGTAGACTTAATGGTTCTGCCTTAACGACATTCAATCGGTTTAAAATTGGCCTTAATTCTATCTAAGCAAACAGTCGAATGTGCCTATAAGAATTCAATTACGATTCACAGAACAATAGACTTAACAGTTTTCGTTAAATAAGTTTTCTTGTTGGAATTAATCCCTTTAATATTAATGTGATTAACAATAAAGGTTGAAAGACGCTTAACTAAAATTGTTTACCATATTATGCCTCACAATCCTACCAACAAGTAGTTTATAGCACAAGCGCAAAGGTTAGCCATGGTGACAAACGATTTTTGAAGTGTTACGCCTTTAAAATATTTGTACACTTAAACAGGCATCAAATTTCTACTTTGCTCTGGTAACCCAGTCAACTTGCAATGATAATCTCACTTTCAGGTGCTCTACATTTTCCCACAAAAGTCGATATACAATGGCTTGACAGACATTCCCTGTCTGTCTGTACGACTTCTGCGTTCTCATTTCGAATCGAAAGTGTTTTCGGTACATATTGGTTGGTGCATGGTGCATGGTGCATGGTGCATAGTATGCCAATCATGGAAATATTGTTAGATCGCTTTTGTTTAATTTTATCGGTCATCGTATGGCAGCCAGCCGGTTGGCAGTTGGTATCGATGTTCATCGTGTTCTTACAAAAGACGTTCAACAACGAAAGCACGAGAAAACGCGTAAAAAGCGATAAAATATGTTTATTACTGCAAGAAAACTACTATTAATTGATGATATAGAAATAAAATTCGAACTTTGCGCACGCAGTGTCGAAAATAGAATTCTTTCAGTCGATATCGATATATTCGATAATTATCGGTCAGTGATTATCGGCAATACGATAATATCGACAGTTTTATAAACACGTTTGTCGTATCGATATCGGTATCGCAGGTACTGGATATCGTGTCGATTATCGTATCGGCTTTCGATACGATACGATACGATACGATGCCGATATTTTTATCGAATATCGTGAAGCCCTAAGTTTTTGTCAAAAATTTCAGTCATGCTTTCAAGTCCCCTCATATTTCGCAGAGTGATGAATGATGATGAAAATTGACAACACTTTCGTTTGCTTATTAGGTTTTATTTAAATGTTGGCAAAACAGCTTGGGTCGGTTTGAGTTTCAAGATCGGTTAACGAATCAATCAAAGTATAGTTATTCGATTTAAGTTGGAGCTCTATAAAGGAAAAATAACAAAAGTCCTCAAATTGTATTTTCTAGATATGTATTTAAAATCAATAAATAAAATAAAATAAAAATGATTTGACAAAGGCATTAAAGAGAGGACAATAACTTCCAGCATGAGAGGTTATTGTTCCCCCCAAGGCGGGGTTCTTTCACCTCTATGGAACATGGTAGTAAACAACCTCCTAACTTCAATGGAAGCAAAGGGTTTCAAGGTGATTGCCTATGCTGACGACGTTGCAATAACTGTATCTGGGAAACATCCTCAAGTACTCTTCGAACTCCTACAAAATACCTTAAACAGGCTGACAAATTGGGCTAAACAGTGTGGCTTGGACGTCAATCCACATAAAACAGAATTTACAAAATTGCTCAGATTAATCCACCCACGATTAAAGGAATACCCTTAAGCTTTTCCGACAAAGTCAAATGTTTAGGCCTCATTTTAGACAAAAAAAAAAATTGGAAGGCAAATATTGATGAAAGAGTGAAAAAGGCTACTGTAGCGCTTTTTACTTGTCATAAAAGACCATAGGCTTAAAATGGGGCTTCTTCCCAAAAATAACCCATTGGCGATATACTTCTTTAATCAGACCGATACTTATTTATGGAGTTGTCGTATGGTGAACCGCACTGGCCAAGATTATAAATCTTAATAAACTTATCAAAGTCCGGCGGTCAGCAGGTAAGTGCATCTCAGGAGCATTTCGCTCAACACCAACAGCAGCCTTGGAAGTTAAGAGCCACCTCTCAATGGATCAGTACGACACTGGTCATACTACTTTCTTAGACAACTTCAGCCATCCCAGATCGCTTAGACTATACCACCCCAAAAATGGTATTCGATAATAGCTTGCAAGTTTCAATCCCTTCAAGATCTTCTTGGGAAAAAGAGAGACCCCTGGAAGACAATACGGTACACAGACCAGACGGTTCAAAGACCCGATTACCGGTGTTGGAAGTAGTATCTATTCGAAACAACTGAATCTCAGTCTATCATATAGACTTCCCAATCAATGTAGTGTATTCCAGGCCGAAGTAATGGCGTTGTATCCTGCAAGGATATACGTAATTTCTCGGACAGCCAACAGCTCTCAAATCTCTCGCGTCTGTCTCCACAAACTCCACGACCGTTGATCATCTCTGAATGAGACATCTCGGGAAATGAAAAACGGATGAGCTCGCCAAAAACGGATAATACCAGTGAACTGGCAACGATCGACACAAAATGTCTCTCTACCTTCATTAAAAGTACAAAATGGTTTGTTTTTGTACAATACTCTCCCATGAGTAACTTCTTTAGTGGTATCACTTTGGACCCTTGAGGTTCTAGGTGAGTCAGTAACATCTAGACAGCCACTCCAATCTATACCAACCTAAGGCATTAAAGAAACCGGAGTAGTTGGTTCCAAAATTTATAGGAATTCTCCTCTGACAGGTATTACCAGGCCCAAGACTATTTAGTTTTCATGTTATACATAAGTTATAACGCCTGTTAAATGGTCACGAAGAGAAGTCAAACTGGAACTGAAACCTGTAAAACATTACAAAATACTTCGGTCGCCTTCGCTTGTTATTAAAGTTGACAAAAGACAAACAAATTAATACTATCTGCAGTGACGTTAATGTCATTGGCTTCAGTTCAGTTATTCAAAAATGGAATTTCTAAGGAATTCCGAATGGCAGGTGGATATGGAGAGCCATATTAGTAATTATGGAAATGAACCTTGGGAGGTGTTAAGATTAAAGTATTTTTATTGCATTTTGTGTTCACGAAACAACCTGATCGACCTTTTTTAATTGTTGTTTTTTTTTTTTTTAATCTTGATTCAGGCGAAGAACTCGGAATTCAAGTAGATATGAATAAGAACATCAAACTGGAGTTGTTGTCGTTTTGATATTTTTGGCTTTGTTTATGTAGGGACTTAATTGAATTGTGAATGTTTAAAAGGAGGTTTCCGGATTTAAGACGTTTTGTTGGCTTCTTAACTTTTGGCAAATTGATTGTTTGTTTTGTGATAAAGCTTCAACAGTATTCCAGAAATAAACTTGGAAAGGAATATACAAAAACCCAGGACTGTTTTTCAGTGTAATAAAATGTTTTAAGGAATATTTGAAAACGGTTAACTCAGCTAAATGCTTGATAATGCAAATAAATATGGAATGCCATAAACAGCTCCAAACAGAATCCAAATTTATCCAATTTGTTTCAGCTGTACCTATACATATATTTAAGCCTCCTGGATACAATATACAAAAAGGGACATTTTGAATTATTTGCAAAAGGTATACCTTCGTATCACTTAATACCACCCACCGTGCGTCGCATCGCGTCGTCGTCTTAACATTTGCTTAACTCTTATCTATCGTTACTTTTACGGTCAGAACTCATGTGAAAAATACTTGAATTTATGTGCTCTTAAGACCTCACATATGGTCTGAACCAACTTCTGATTCACTGCGAACCATTAAACAGATTAATTTGTTGAGTGCCTAAAAACAAACAACGTGTGCGTGTGTCCATTTACTTCCATTACTTCCGCTTGAAGGTAAACCCCAAGCTGCAATCAAAAGTGGAAACATTTTAACTATTTTCACAAGAGACAAGTCTCGACACGAGCAATAAGTTCTGATAATGCAATGTTCTGACTTCTGAATTTTTGTAGCATTTAAAGTTCCATGTGGTAAAGTCGATTATAGACACACGATATACGCTTTGGTTATTGTTTATATGCAGTTTCGGTGATCTGTTTGATGCCAACGAGTTGGCGGCCGTTTTGAGATATTTCGTGGTAAAAAATATGTCGACCATTGTTTTTGATTAGTACCTATGCTTTGGCCTTTTTAGCGGCTGCTTTTCTTGTTATTGACATAAATGTGTCATCATTGTGAGCAATACCTTGACGATCTTAAGGACACAATATAGCTACTGTTTAGTGTTTTCCGCGATCGGTTTTTGCCTCCTTAACAAATAATATAGTTTGGCAAGTTGCACATGTTTGTTTTTTTTTTTTTTTGAGTTATTTTTTATGGCATGAAGATTAATATTGCGTTTTAAGAAGGCGCAAAAATAGAATATTGGAAAGACCGACTTCTTTTACAATTTTGTGCATGCATATTTTTTTTCTTAGGTATATATTTCTGGCGTAGGTACACAAGGCGGCGTTGCAAAGAAGGACAAGAGCAAGGGTGTTCAGAGAGCCAATAGCAGGAATGAAGTTCGGAAGTTTCACTGGGAGGTAAAACAGCTGACTGAAGGAGCCTGCAGAGCGAACATTATAGTAGAATCGCAGTCGATGCTAAGGACTTGAAAAAAAACCACTTCCACAGATTGTATAATGGTACGATGCCGACGAATGAAATCCTGCTGTCAGGCAGTAGCCATTTATTGGACACGACGATAGTCAATATAGTTCCGTGAAACCACCTTAGATAAAATGAAGTCTGAAATATCACGGCTGAAATCCAACAAAGCAGTTGGAGTCAAAAATGCTTATTTGACCGATCCTGAAGTAGGAAGATCATTTAAACTGCGCCAACTACAGAGGAATCAGTCCTCTTTGCCGTAATATGTGAGAGTCTGAAGCCTTTGATCAACAATGTGAGTTGTCTTTATCCTTATGCTTCAAGCCGAAATGTCAACCGTCGACCGAAGAGTGCAAATATCAACCGTCAACACAGGATGCACTATCTTCTGTTCAACTTCTTGCGTTTGCCGATAATATTGAGAAAACGGGAAGAACATAGTGTGATGTCAACGGGGACTTTGTAAAGACTGAGAAAAAAACGTGGAAAGTAGACTTAGCAATAAATGAGGGCAAAACGAAGTACATGCTGCCTTGGATGAAGGACACCCAACACCGACGTAACGATCGCGACGCGACGGCTTGAACAGAACGTCACAATAGACTCATACCTATAACCTCGAGGTAGGAGGTAGACCTAGGATCCGTTATTAATACGGGAAATAATACCAGCGCCGAGATCTGACGAAAAATATCTCTTGCTAATAGTTGTTTCTTTCGGCTAATAAAGCATTTGAGCGGTAAAGCCTTCTCTTAATCAACTAAGGTAAATCTATACAGCCTCATCATCCCAGTCCAGCTATATGTTGCAGAAGCATATACACTGACATAATCGGATGAAACCTCCCTAGCCTGTTTTGAGAGGAACGTTCCTCGAGTTTTCTTTCGCCCCGTGTACATTGGTGGAGAATGGAAAAAGGCATTCAACAGATAGAGAGCGGATGGGCACCAATGTTTCGGTGTGAAAAGTCTTCGAAACCATTCCCTGTTAAAGTAGAAGTTGGTCTTTGTCATAGGTAGTTTCTATTTGACACTTCAAAAAGTGCTTCAAGGGACGATCCAATGACGACGACGCACGTGCCCTAATAATCATGTTCCAAGAATCAACAAAAAATAACAATTGTTGCTTATCATAATAAAAACGAACGCATCTCGGTCATTCTATTTTTGTTTGGACAAAGAAAATGCATCGAACAAACGACCACCATGGCTCGTGGTTGCAAGTATCTTAGCAGTGCGAGTCTTCATTGAAGTGTGCACTCTACGCAACTTTTACTAAAAGGTCTCCCATTAATGTTCAGCTATAAAAACGCAGTAAACAGGCTCGATTTATGATGTTTGCGATAACTGAACAAATTTTGCGATCATTAAAATATTTGCATCATGGTTTAATGATTTTTCTGATTCAGTATTAGTTGGAAAATCAATTTAACTATCGCATAAATGCGCATGTTTGGCTTTAAGCCATCCACCAGAATTAGAGCAAGATGTTCTTCAAAGCGATAGGCAAATGTTGTGCCAAAATGTGCTTTAGGCATTAACCTAATTATAAATCATGTTATTTTATGGTTGTTGTAAAAGTTTTATTAAGTTATTTGCCTGCCTAAGTGATTGTTGACCGCAAGGTTGGAGTCAGAGAAGATTTTTCTATTTGCTTATCTTTTAATATCGTTCTTTTTAGCCTCTCATACGTTAATGGTTGCTTCAGCAGCTGATGGCTGCTTCACATTTGTCATTATTGCATTTTTCAATTAAATTTAAACTCAACTCTCACCCACTTCTTCTGTGCTTCACTCACTTTCAGTAAGAAGAGAGGGATCAGCTGGATCCGAAAGCTTCCACAAGCCATCAATCAATTTTACACGGTTTCAATTTTATCGTCTATTATAAAAGTCGATTAGTTAAACTCGTCAATGTGGTGCTACCCTCGCTGAGTTTCAGTCAAGCCCCGACACTCTCGAAGAAAGTTCATCCTGAACAGCCGGTTCAAGGAGGTCATGACGAATTGAATGCCATATTTGCTGCACCTTTTGCAGCCGCATCAACTCACACGTGCAATATTGGCGTTATGGCAACACAATCGCCAATCTTACAAATGTATATGGCTAATATGCTGTTCGATTGACTTTCGATAAATGTCTGAACATTTGGCTTTAATGGACTTGCGTTTTCTTTGTTTGGTGAATTTTCGTTGCAAGCGATAGTGGGTGCAGGGTCAAGCACTTTATCACTCATCTATCAGTGTCGATTGTGAGTAGCTTTTCTAACGATTATTTGATGACCAGAAGTGAATGGCCACTGTATGGGCCTTAACCTACAAAGAAAAGATCATTGACGGCAGTAATTTATCTCAATGCAGTCACGCATTGCGACTGTCTGTCACACGAAGATCGTGACAGTGACACATGCCAAAAAGATAGACAAACTCCATTAGAAGACGTAAACATAACCATTTATCGAAGCCAAAGATACACCCATATTGGAATATTGGCAACTGCCACCCATAGAGTCCCAACCCCAACCGTCGTGTCTAAGGCCACGGTCCAAATTAGAATTAAACAAGGAGCAGCAGTCATAGTCCTATTGCTTGTGGCCAGCCGGCTGGCCTAGAGATGCGATGACTAATCGCCACGCGTCAGTGTCAAATTACAATTTCATTGCGAAAGAGCGATGTTTTCTGATTTGTGGCAGTATTTACCATCGATGGCGTATCATTTGTCATAGGGAGCCTGTGTAGTCTGTAACCAGGTGATGTGACCAGATTTGGTCATATTGGCTACGTTCAATCACGTAACCCAAAGTTATCAGATAGTTTTTTGCTGTTGTATACCATAAACAAAACATGAACCATTATCTGTCAGAAAAAAAAAAAATCCGAAGGTATCTGAGAATTTTTAGAATACGTCGGGTATCCAAGTGTTCAGCTGATCAACATATAATTTTTTGCCTTGGCGTGCAATTTCATCAACTTCCAAATTAAAATAAAATTGAAAGAAATATCAACAGAAGACTATCGATGTGATTCGTAATATTACTTGTTATTATTTAGATGACTCGGAAGAAGTCTGCCGACGGCCATAAATAATTTCCTGTTCTCAAGAGTTTGATTTTCTTTTTCGTAGGCAATCTGGAAACAGGTATCTGTCTCGTCCAAAAAGATATCCCAGATAGGGGTATCTCAGATAGCCTATCCGATAGGTGATTGAACGTAGCTATTGAAAAAAGGATTTTCAAAACGAATGTTAATGCTGTCAAAAAAGGAAAGAGAGAGAGAAATAGTTAAGATAGATTTAACTTCATGGTATTTAATACTTTGCCTATCGGCTTAAAATTCAACAATGAACGCCCAATAGCGATGAAAACAAACGAAGAAATACTTTTGCTAATCGCTGCTTTCTTGCACGAAGAAGGCAATTGTTTTGTTTTGTCCGAAAAGCTTAATTGTTCTACTATGACCAATGTACCTTTTAAAATTTTGTATGCAACCTAATAGTTCTCAGCCGCCGAAATGCCAAAAAACTTTGTCCACTGAAAACTTTCTTCGTTGACCCTAAGTTCCAACATTATGTATTTTAGTAACCTCTATCTTCTATATCTATATATATAAAAGAACAGCCTAATTTTTGTGTTCGTTCGCTAACCGGGCACACTGGTTGACCGATTTTCCTATTTTTTTCTCTAAACGCAAGAGGTTTTAGGGTAAGAGGTTTAGCAAAAATAAAATGTATCTATACTTTTCAAATCACAAATGGTTCAAATGTTAAGAAATGTTAAACATTTTGTATTTCGCGCTACAAAAAAAACTGATCAATATACGAACACTCAATTCCGTTTGAAAATTAAGTCGTATCGAAAACAATTTCACTTAAAAATTTAATATTTTCTATACAAGGACGAAGGCGACACCAAAAAAGAAGCACTTTTCATATCTATGTAAAATAAAAACGATTTGGAGAATGGGATTTTGGAGAACGCAAATCTCTTTTTTTATCCTTTTAGCCAGTTGGTCACACGGGCCAATCGCTTGCTTGTGTTTTTAATCCGACAAGAAAATATATATATCTATATCTTCTATCTCCAATGATTTTATGTATTACAAC
>CAKKXW010000003.1:12848796-12873577 GCA_920937365.1 Sphaerophoria rueppellii | reverse complement strand
GAGGCGGCAGAGGTTGGATTAATTGTTACAACTGGAGCAGAGGAAAGGGCAGGTGGCACGGGGTTATTTGGTACAAGCACGGAAAGAGACTGGGAACCAGATGCAGCAAGAGTATTATGATTTGAGCTACTAAGCTGGCTGATAAGGCAAGATTCGCATTTGAAGCCATGGGAGCTTTTAGCGAGAACTTTAATGTCACGTTTTTCTAGTTTGGCACACTTTGCATGAAAAAACTTATCGCAATATGTGCATTTGACTTTGAGTTCTTCATTGTCAGTTATAAGAGAATTACACAGAAAACACTTCATAATTGATTATTTTTATTCAACTTAGTTTCTTATTGATTGAATTTTTGTTTTTTGATTTGTTTTATTTTACTATTAATGTCAAAATCAACGAACGGCCAAGAAAATATTTCTCCAACGATGTGACCCCATCAACCATCGCGAGAGAACTGAACCTTCTTTCGTGTACCGATATTTGAGTTGTAATTCTCTTACAATATGGTTAGTAATTTCCTTTTCCCTTGTAACATCCCCCAAGTTCCAGTATTTTTTAAAAACGTCTTCTCGTTGAGTAGAGCTAAATTTTAGTATGCAATTATAAGTGCCAGTTACTATTGCATCCCGGCTTAGCGGATCGAGCTGCGAAAACACGCCCTGTAACTGCACTTTTGTAGCACTCACCCAAACTTCGTTTGTCTGCATTATGTTTTAACTCAATGATTGTCCAGCCTACACTACACATCTGTATCTGGGAAGTATCAATTATTTTTCCTACAAGACGAACTTCTTTTTGTTTTAAATTGTTTTTGATCAATTTCTCATTTCCAACATTATGTATTTTAGTAACCTCTATAGTGTATTAACCTGTAACACTATCTTATGTTTTATTTATATTCAATGGCCTCAAGTTTAGAGGAGATTAAGATTTACAGAATCGTCCAACTACGGAAGCAATTGGCATAATTATTGTGAAGAAATTTGTAGAGACTGGAATGGTAACACATATTGTAAGGCTTTTGCATCATCGTTTCGCTCGCACCACTGAAAATATTTCTGCTGTAAGTGAAAGTGTTGCCCATAACCCGAAAGTGTCGATTCCTTGTCGTTCTCAGGAATTAGGCTTGTCTTACGCAAATTATGGCGTATTTTGCATTTAGATTTACATCTACATCCATATAAAGTCCAGTTCACACAACAACTGAAACCAGCTGAAAATTCACAACGTTGTAGATACGTCAAATGGGTGCTTGAACAACAGGCGGTCGACGGCGATTTTTCGAACAACATTTTTCTCAGCGACGAAGCACATTTCTCACAAAATTGTCGTATTTGGGGTTCTGAGAATCCTCAAATAATTGAAGAGATTCCATTACATCCACCAAAAGTCACTTTTTGGTGAACTTTGGTACGGAGGTGGGATTGTATGTTACTTCTTCGAAAACGGTGATGGAACGACTGTTACCGTCAATTCAGAGCGTTATGGTCATATGATAACCGACTTTTTTTGCCTGCTTTTGAAGAATAGGGCTTGAGGATGAGGAATATGTTGTTTCAACAAGATGTTGCCACATGCCACACAAGTCAAGCGAACATTTCCTGGGCGTGATATTTCTCGTCGTGGCGATATCAACTGGCCACCAAATCATGCGATTTGTCACCGTTGGAAACGATGCATGCAACAATTCGCATGGTGGTCATTTAAACGATGTAGTGTTTCATACATAATGTAAACGTTCAAACATTAGGATGTTTACTAGGATGTCAACTGGGAAAAACAGTGAAATCTGGTCACCTGAAACATGAAACTCCTCTTTTGGCTTCTGTGTACTTTTTGAGTATAGACAGATATTCAAATGGATTTCAATTCTTAGTTGGAGACGTGTGTTAATTTATTGCTTTGAAATTAAAAAAAAAAAAAAAACAACACTCGATCTATGGATATTATAGATTTGTCCTAAATAAGAATTAGCCAACAAATGAATTTTTGCCACTGCTATTCAAGCTTGAGGATACTTACAGCAAGCCTATGTTTTCAGTTTCCCGTTTCCTTCACTTTTGCGTTGATAGCGTCAATAAGAGTCAATGTGAGCAGAAGAAGTAAAAGCTGTTTGTTGTTGCAGTAACATAAAGAGACATCTGGTAGGTATAGCGGAGCAATTCAAACATCTTAAAACATTTTGAAAGTGACAATATAATTATTATTGTAGTGTCCGTAGCTTAGTGGTTAGGTGCTGCTAAGCAGAACGTCCTTCGTGGGTTCAAGTCCTACTTGTGCCCATAGTTTTTATTTCATCTTACGAGGGCACTGCCTCTTGCAAAGAACTGACAAAACTTCCAAGAGTATCATCTGTCATCAAAAAGTGCTTCTCAACTTTGCCGTTCGGAATCGGCGTTAAATTGTAGGTCCTCTCAATTCTTCACACGCATCTAGAGAATTGTTGATGAGAGTAAGCCACTTAAGCCTTGGCTCTTGAAGAGCTGTCGCGTCCTAGTCCTTTAATTATTCCTTCTTTCATTATTTCTTCTTAACATTATGTGTTGGTTCGTACTCTTAACATGTTGGTCAAAAGCTAAATGAAACGATCCAGCTCCGATATTGCTAAATAAAATTTGTAAAACTTTAATGGGAGTCTGTTTTCATAACACAAATTGTTGAAAATTGACCTTTTTTTGATTTTTTAATGTTACCAATTTTATTTTTTTTAATTCAGCTTATGACCTGTGCGTTTATTCCTTGCTTGCTAAAATCCAACTGCCGTAATTGATGGCTATTGCCTATTAAATAAAATTGCCACTAAATGGCAGCCTTAAACGTTTCAACAACTCAATATCTTCATATTTTTCACACATTTGCCAAGCCTCTAATTTTAGAAAGTAGTTCTTAACATATTAAGACATTTTTTTACATTTCTGGATTCTTGTAAACAACTTTCTGTAAACACTGACGATGATCAAAGAAACACAGCTGCAATTAAATTATTAACTGGCCACTTCCCTAAGAGTTAAATTGCAATAAAAATGTTTGTATTTTCTCGCCAAAAATGTGTAACACTTAATTACAAACAATTTAAGGTAATCATCACCCCAAATAACTTACCCTTTTTTGCTTCATTCAGAAATAAATGGCTATTCCTCCTCTTCGAATTTATCATTTTTCCCATTTGGAGACGATCAGAAATGAAATTCACGTTCTCTTTAACCTCGATCTTAAGTCATTACAGTCAATTAATTCCTTTTGCTTTTTTATGTCGTATAAGTGGAATGTTGATATAACGACTAACTGATGTCTCATACGCTTCAGAATTGTTCATTTCCATCCTCAACTAGGAGCTGGTTGAGCAGAAACCTGCAATTGAAATGACGCTCATTACCTCCCACAGAAATTAAAATTACATTTCTACTTCAGATGCCGCTCCGCCGAAGCCGGTTGATTAATGTTGGTTAGGGATCTGATAGATTTGACGATCTGTTGTCGGGAGTGTCTCCATCTAGCAGACGAACAACGAAGGGAAAGTACGACAGTGATATATGCAGTCTGTTGGCCCAGTTTTAAGCCTTGCGTACCGCTTATCCGTTCGCATTTGTCGTATTTTTTTCAAAGTCGATGACTAGACTTTGGACAATCTCGTCGTTGCTGTAAGACTATGCTTTGGTATCCAAAATAAAGTAGCACAGACACAGAGGATAGATTGATGCTTTTGCTGGTATCTACTCTAGCCAGCGACAACGGCAGCTACAGATTGAATTCCTTTGAAGAATTCGTGAAACAATTTTATGTCTGGGACTGTAATCGGTCTTGACATTGAAATACTACCAATGAAACACTATTTATTGACTTTGTCTGGGATAAAGTAGAAACGCCGGAGCGCCACCATGGCATCGGTCATGGAATAAGGAAGCTGACGTGCGGTTGTTTGATTTGAAGAATGAAAGGTAATTCGACCCACGCGCTAGCCAAAGTGGAGATCGTAAAGCTTTCAAGCCAGCAATGGAAGTCTATGATCGAAACAAATTTTTGTCAGTTTAATTTAGGCGATTCGAAAATCAGCAATATCTGATGCGAAATAAGAAGAAGAGAATCAATTGTGAGAATTTAAGATTGAATAAATGAGGATTATTGGAGATTTATCTGAACTGTGATGAGGATGACATATCCGTTGTGGACTTAGGCTTTAATCGACAGTTTCCGCCAGTCAGCTCGGTCCCTAGATAGCTGTCAGCGTTTTGCAATCTAAGTTGGTTGCTGTTATCTTCTACTTGAGTGTGCCACCTGAGTCTATCTATGCTTCTACGGGTCTCTGGAATGATGTCGAAGGCTTTCCGGAGCGGAACATTGGTGTACATCTACTCTTTAAAACTAAGCTATCTGAGTCTTTGTACTCTGACTTCTGGTCAAGTCTACGTCCCGTAAAGCTCATTGTCAAATCATCTTCTCCATTCTCATATGATTCATACGATTTTGTTAGTCTCAATACAAAAAATACAATACAGCAATATTGGAAGGATGAAAATCTTGTACAGTATTACATTAGTTGATCGAGAGGGGGGTCTACCACTCAACTGCCTTCCAAAGAAACGGCAAGAGTTATTTTTCAGCTGAGCTCGGTGCTAGTGTTATTGATCGTGTAAATAGCCTGTACTACCTCGAAGTCATGTGCGTCTATATAGTGACGTTTTGTCCGAGCAAGATGTTAAAGAAATCGTATAATGGCTCATGGCCTTGTCTGAATCCTTTTTTGACACCGTAAGCTAGTAGCAAACCTTGATGTAGCAGTGTGAGTTTTCCATTGTCATTTCACACAAACCAACGTGCTTGGCAGGGATGCCAAAACTAGACACAGCTTTAAACAGTGCGTCTCTTTAGATTGTACGTGACCTTAACAGCGATGACGAGATTTTGGGTGTCGATTTGGAGTTCACGGATTTTTTTCCAGGATTTTGTAAAGTGAAAATTTGGCCAATGGAAGACCTGGTCTGACCCCAGTCGCATTTCATTATCACACTGAAATAAATCGATAGCATTGTTTGGCAAAACATTTGATTTGAAAACAAATCCAGATACATTTAAGTAACTGGATTTTTCTTTTAACCGCGATTTAACACCACAACCAAATGGAAGAAAAAAAAGTAAAGTCGTACGACAGCGAAATTGCGACGAGTAGGTACACATAGCATGAAAGTGAAAATAATTACGATTTACTGAAAGACCCCACAAGCTACGGAAGAATCAGTTTTATTTTGCTGTTATAATTTTTTTTCTTTGTCTTACAATTAAAATTTAACACTTTTTCGTTCAGGTGTAATGTAATGTTTATATGAAAATCCGTTGGGAAAAATAAGCCAACACTTGTTGCAGTTGATGGCACATCGGTTCAGTTGGTCGCGAGCCAACAGGAGGACTTTTCCAATCAGATATAATCGAATTAACGGGCAGAGCTTTTGGAAATATCAAATGACAAGTGGCTAAGTGGCTTACACTCTTAAGCAATTCTCCGAATTCATGTAAAGAATTGGGGGGACCTACAATTTAACAAAGTTGAGAAGCAATTTTTAATGACGGATTGATACACTCTTGAAAGTGTTGTCAGTTCTTCGCAAAAGACAGTAACCGTGAAAGATGAAAAAAAACTTTATGGCACGAGCAGGATTCGAGTCCAAGCGTTCTAAGTATAACCTCTACACCACGGATGCTGTCAGTTTTACACTTTCACAAATTTAAGATTGCCTTGTTTGGATGATCATAATCATAACGATGATCATAACGAGAAGAAGAAGGTGACTAAAAGGCATCGCATATTTAGTAAACAACTATTTCCAATTGAAATATTGACTCATCAACACATAACAATGTCAAACTCATACTCTCGAGAAGAGTTAGCGGACATGCACTTCTCCTACGGTTTATTGTTTTTCCATTCAAGAAAAATTGCGGTTTAATCATCTTAAGCTCCTAGCAGGTAGAACTCTTCACCCACAGGTGGCCGCGGCCCCCAGGCATAATTAGAAACATTTCAGGTCAGTTTTCAGTGGTTATCTGATCAATCCAGGGAAAATCCAATACTTTTCCACTTTATTGGGGCCTCATAAGATTCCAATTACAGAACAAATATTAAAAAAAAGGTTACTGTTTCATAATAAATTAATAAAACTAAAAGTCGAGATAGGTAAAAATAAAAACAAAGATTTTCTTAGCAAAAAGTGGTTCTGTTTTTTTTTTTTATTTCTCAAAAACGAAAAGACATTTTTGCATCCGGTTTTCTGATTTCGACTAAAAATTAACAATGGCATTGAAAACTGAAATTAAAATTAACACTTCATTACATAAAATTTTGAAAAAACTTGGTTCAAAAATGATTTTTTTGGTTTTTTTTTGAAAATTTTGAGTTTGAGAATTAATATTTTTTAAACTATTCATTAAAACAATTTAATTTAAAAACAAAATAAAAGGAGATTTTTTGGCTTTTCTAAAAGGTACAACACGGTGTTGTAGACGAAGCCGTTGATTTTTAATATTTTTTTTTATAAAATAAGTCAATTTTTCAGAAAATTGGCCCTCCCGGCTAAACGGGGGCGGAATAGACCCCCCCTCCCATACGACTTTTTTCTTGTCTCAACTCAACCTACACGCTCTAGCTTTTTGGCACAACGCTCGTGCGTTTTTTTTTTGTATAATACGCACACACTCAAGGGGTTTGTATACCCTTATTATGCCATAGACACAGTGAGTGCTTTGGGAGAGAAGGAAGGGGTTAGAGAGGAGGTGCCGGTGTACATTGGTTTTAAATTCCTGAACATTGCAATGATCGGGAAAAACAGAGTGTGGAAGAGAGTTCCACATTCGCGTAGTACGGCTAAAGAACGATTTTCTATGTAATCTGATGGGCATTCCTGGAAGCGCGGGTATTACGGTTGAATTGTTTAAGGAGTGGAATGCAACTGGCCATTTCTCTAGAGCACTTACCGTAGAAGTAACGATAAAAATGGAGAGAGACACGAAACGTTACGACGCACGGTGGTCTGCAGTGGTGAATGCGTCAGTGATCTCTCTATCACTAATCATTCTTACAGCTCTTTTTTGAATTCCATCCAAGAGGCTTAAGTAAGTAGCTGGAGCACCAGCCCAACGCGACATCGCGTATGTGCTCAGACCACAATATGTGGTCAGTGATGCACGTACCGAGAATCTCTAGATGTTCGGTCTCATTGATGCAAGTGCCAGTCATGGACAGTGGCAAGGGGGGTATATCTCGCTTCAATGATACCAGACATTGAGTTTTCGAAACATTAAACTCTACACAGTTCTTAATTCCCCATTGGCCAGTGCTGTTTAAGACAGAGTTTAATGAACTTATCATTAGTCTGAAAGAAGCCAAAAGCGCCAAAAGAGCCTTGAGGCTCTCAGAACGCGCATGAACAAGCAGACTGGGAGCTCCCAAAGGGGCGTGCTGTATTTGGCTTGCTTCTGAGTCAAGAATAATTGACCCTAACGACGTGATTCGATATGACTGGCCCTTGATAATGTACACTTATCTGCACGTTATAATTTTCTGCTTAATCATTCGCCAGTTAGGAGCACGATCCTACAGTTATATTCAAGGAGTTAAAGACCTGTTTATCCTCATGTAATCAAGAATGCCACAAATCCCACAAATAAAACGAATTTCGAAAAAAGACTCTGAGCGGTTCACACCAACTTTTGGAACCAGTACAGCAACTGGGAAGAAAATATTTTTTCATCGAAGCTTAAAAATTTAAAATTCATTAATTCATAAGGTAAACTTGTTGAAGTTGGAGCTGGTTGAATAAAATGTTGCCAACAATGGAAGTAAAAATGGCAATAAGATACAAAAAGTTGTAAGAACCAAAAAATGATTCAATTCATTAAAAATGGCATAATCAATGAAAATATTTCTGTTTAATTTGATTTGAAACGACGACGACGAGTTTTCCTAAGGGAACGGCATTTATTGATTCATGGGTTTGGTTGACACTGTATTTTCGAAAGGCAAGTGATTTTTATACTTTTTTTGTTTGAAACAGTGAGAAAAAAGTTTAGGGTTTGGTCGTTGGGTGAGATCTTAAAAAATGTGCATCTACTGTAATCCAAAAGCATCCATATTATATACATTGATTAAATGAAATTCGAAATTAAAATGTGTACCTCCCTCAAAAACAAATTTTATCTGAAAAAAAATTGATGCCATGAAATTACTTAAGGAATTGTTGATTTTTCAATTTTTTTTTTGTTTTTAATTCCTTGGTGTGGTTCTTATTAAATTTAACTTTTACGCATATAGTTTTTCAAAAATGTTCGAAATCTGGGTATGCAGTACTCAAGAAAATGTTAATAAACGTGTTTCGCTTGAATTTCAGTTTTTAATATGGATCCGTTTTTGAGATAAAGAAATTTGAAAAAAAGTTAAGCAAATTTATTTTTTTTAATCCAAATCCAGACATTAAGGCTATACTGGTTGAGTAACATCAAATAAATAAGCACCAACCAGCAGCGATCACATGGTGACTGTCGACTTGAACCATCACCATTGCCTACGAAAACTACGACGAAAATTCGAATGACAAGGTTTCTATCGTGAATATTTTATAATATTTATAATATTTTGAGAATAGCTGTGCTGGGTTAAATTGGGTAGTTCTTTTTGAGGTTTTTGACGGTTTTTTTTCGCATGGAGTACTAAAATAATATATTGCAGACTTCCATATTGTTATTTTCTTTCTCAGTTGATTCAGGTTTTCTATGTTCTATAGCCAGTTGGCTATCACTTCGTCACTTTGTCATGAAGATGGGAAAGGCCAAACTTAAGGAAAAAAAAGAAGTCCTCTGTCAATACCTACACAACAATAGCAAACACGAACTCACTATTAAACAACTTGTTTTGTGACTACTCCTTCTGAGTCGCTACTTTGCGACTTCGTAAAATCCGACAGACAATGACAAGGGATATCGCATAGAATTGATAATAAAGCGATCACATCCAATCCAAACATCAGATAGACAGCTCGAACCTTACAATGAGGAAGGAACAATGGCCACATATGAAAAGCACAACTCATTTCCATTTCGTATACAGTAATCCCCGCTTAGTTGCAACTCGCTTAATTGATTATCCCGCTTAATTGATCGAAAAAAATGGCTTCGTAAATTCCCCGTATTAGTAGTAAAGCTTTTTAAACGGTTAATTGAATCCCGCTTAGTTGAATTACTCGCTTAATTGATCTAAAAAATATGCAGCAGAAAAACTAAATATATGGACATTTTTCGGTTAATTGGAAGGACAAAAAAAATATAAGGTATGTTCAGCGACACTGTTTAGAACAGAAAATTACAGCTTTTTGATGTTCATTGACACATTTACTGTTCCAAACTGTTCTGATTTGATTCTGAGACTCAATGTCTGGCTAGAACAGTTTGGAACAATTTAGGACAAGATTTGCTGTTCCATCTTTTTGGGTAGAACACATTTTGTGTTCTTATTCCACACTGTTCTCACATTTCTCATGAAGCTGTGCTGTACTGTACTGTGCTGTCTTTTTTTGCTGAACAAAGCTAATATTTCAACACAGGAGAGTTCGCAAACCATCCCCTACCCCTACACGACGAATTTAAAGCGCATACGAACATGATCGGGAAACATGTTCGTCGTTTAGGGATTAGTTTAATGGAAGGGGAAGCACTAAAATTGTCTCATGTTTCATGATTCTTCTTCGAATTCTCTTTTGAAATTAAGTAAGGACTCAAATGTTGTCAGCACTTTTTAATTAAGACTCCTTGAAATGAAATTAACATCGTTTCCCACTTTTTCAAATAGCTGGGTTCTTTGGTCCTTTGAGCAGATTTTACTGTTCTCTGGATAAAAATTCCCGCTGAAGTTCTTCTTCTTTCTCCTGGCGTATTCACACCTTTAACTAGTGATGCCAAATTGCTAAAACAAAAAATTGATGTTTTTTTTGTGCACTGTTAATTCTAAGCGTATATAAGCGTGCCACCTACTGAAATATTTATAGAGTGAATTTCTGGGACTAATATTTTATTTTTTAGTTGACCTACTCATGCAATTATACGGGTTTTGCTTAATTGAACAGATATGTCAATTAATTGGGATTTCGTTAATG
This sequence comes from Sphaerophoria rueppellii, assembly GCA_920937365.1. NCBI lineage: Eukaryota > Metazoa > Arthropoda > Insecta > Diptera > Syrphidae > Sphaerophoria > Sphaerophoria rueppellii. The sequence continues at coordinate 12,863,441 of CAKKXW010000003.1, read as the reverse complement.
GAACCACAAGGATAATTGACCGAAAAATCTGACAAAATGGTCAGTGCAATTAAGCGGGAATACTGTACACTGTTTGCAGGAAAAATACCTTAAGTATAACTAAAACACAACAACTGTGTTTAAACAGCTACCCTCGTCCGTCGACCCTCATACTCATGGTCCCTTGTTGAATGCAACAATGGCAACGTATATGCAAACATGGTCTGGCTCCCAGTCTCGCAACAAGCTATTTAGAATCTGATCTGTACGTGCTTCTCAGCCAAGGCGTTTTTATTTACAGAATTCATGCTGTGTTGGCAAAGGCAAGACATGTTTAGGAATCAAGATCTACCATGATCCTTCATACACATTGATGTACGGGTGTTCTTTTTATTTGAATAGGGCCTTGTTGCTTGATAATTATGATTTGTGGATGAAGTTAGAATTTTGATGGTTAACTTGCTTACGACCGACCGACAACAGCATACAACATTTGAAAGTGCGTTTGATAGAACACACAAAGCTCTTGTACTTTCTTGTTTAGTGTTTACAGTATTAATATGAATGGTATTCATCGGCCAGTTTGTTTCCGTTTTGTCTTTGTTTTTTTTTTGTTTTTTGTTTTCATACAAATATATTTTGACCAAGAAAACTCATTGTACCTACTTGGTATTTTATGATCTAACTATATCGAAGATTTTACTCCCGATTCCATTTGAAGTATTGTGACAAGGTGATTCAATAAGTCAACAAAAGGAAAAAGAAAGTGACGATGTATGTTCCTTTCAACTCGATTCACTTGACCCAGCGATGCTCCTACTTCTACTACCCGTCTGAAAAAATACGTTTTCTCAAGGTCTCCTTATAAGGTTCTAGGCCAAATACAATTTCACACATGCTACGCCTTGCGAACTCTTATCATTTCACTCATTCATAATGCAATCGACCATTGCCACTACCGACCCGTTGAGTTTTTCTGTTTTTGTTTACAAAAATTCTACTCAAAACACAACATTTTTGTGTTCTTTTCCGTGTGCACTCAAACATGTTCGATTTCATTTCAACTCATCAAAACTGACTCACGCTCACTTTTCATAATAAGTTATCCCTTTCCAATTTATTTCTTAAATCAACATCAAATTGAGTTTGAGTGAATGAATGCGTTCAGTGAATTTGTATTTGTTTACAATATACTTGTGCTTGTGCCTTCTGGACTCTGGAGGGCGATTCCGTTTCCGATCAGTTAGTTCAGTTGGCCAACGAATACCATTGATTAGGTAGTGTAGTGCATGCCGGCCGAAAGTTAAACTGTTTTTTCGTTTCGTCTACGTTCTCGCCAGTACGTTCATTTACGTGAGTTTTGAATTAATTTTTAAACTGGTATAATAACGGATTTTCAATCCGAGTATTTAAATAAAACGTATCGATTACGAGTGCGTTTGTAGTCATCGTGGTCGTCGTCAATCCCTATTTCCATCGATGTCACCATTTTAGTTGACTTGACGGAAAAAGTCCAATCGAATCTTGACTGATAGCCTATACCTACCTAATAGTCCCTAATAGGGACTCGCTATCACTCCTTGCTTACCCAGAAATACGACAACTTCTCTTGTGCCCTCTTGTCTTATCTAAATTCGAATTCGAACGTTGAAGAGTGTCCATCTTTGTAGTGTTCTGTTTTTGTTGTGTCAACTGTTGATACAAAATTTGTTTGTATTTCATTTTGTACGTTTTACGCATCCTATGAGAATAAGCACGTTTGCTGGGCTGGCCTGAACGGAGGTACATACATACCTGGTCGGACGTTGGCGGGTCTAATGGATTTCACCTACATTAATTGATAATGCGATTGTATGCTTGTGGTCTGTTGACATAGCGTGGCGCGACTGTGCATAATAAGCAAAACCATATCATTTGCCGAGCCCCATTTGAATTCAATTATACCCTTAAGTCGAACGTAGTTTTAGCTATCAATCATCGGCAACGACAGAAGTGAAACAAAAATTAAAGCAAACTCTACAATTCTATACTGTCTCAAATACACCTGGCTGACAGTTCTAATTCGTTAACTTCAGTTTATTTAACTGTGTCTTCTAGTTTCTTTTAAATTCAAAATATCATTTTTTAAGTGAAAAAAATCATTGAAATATCGTTTTTGTGTTAAAAATTAATCATAAAAACGAGTAAACGTTATTTTTGTTGATCCCCTTGTTTCCATTTTACTATTAACTTCTGCTGCCTTGAGAAGCCAAATACAAAAAAAAAACATCTGAAGTGGATTAAGTTGGCGCTTGTTTTGAAGGTGAGTTTTTGATTATAAATATTATGCAGCGTGAAAAAGATCCTCGGTTTTATTTTTTTTTTTTGGAAATCTTGCAAAACATTGAATGGATTTTGGAATGGCCGAATGCAAATTTATGAATCATCGCAATATATCAAATTGACAACAAACTTCTGTAAGACCACAGAAATCATAGACGATATTGTCAGCGGCTAAGACAATTTGTTTGACATTGTCTGTAACTTCTACTCCAATAAATTGTTTCGCTGACGATAGCACCCTTAAGCATTTCATATTCGTTTCCAGACTCACACATCCCTCCTCTTCGGATGAGGAACTGCAACGGCAAAATATGATGAGCTCATTAAACTCCAACTTACATAGCATTGTACAATGGGGAATACAAAATCGCGTAGAGTTAATTTAATGCTTCGAAAACCCAATGCTGTCTTGTATCGTCGAAGCGAGATATACCCCCCTGCCGCTGTCCACGAGTGGTACTTGCATCAATGAGACCAAAAATCTCGAGATTCTCCGCATGTGCATCACTGATCAACTCTTGTGGAACGAGCACATTATGCGATGTCGCCAAAAATGCGGCAAGATGTTTAGGTTTCTTAAGACGATGCAAGACATTTTTTTTCTCTTCTAATCTGGCTATTATCTACAAAACTTACATACGTCCCAAGCTTGAGTACAACTCTCAAGTCTGGGCTGGTGCTCCAGTGACGTTCTTAAGTCTTCTGGCCAGTTTCCAAAAAAGAACATTTAAAATGACTGGTAACAATACCATCGTTGAGTCATTTGCATCTTTAAAACATTGTCTCATGTCTCACCCTATTTTACCGTTACTTCAAGGATATATGCTCCAGTGAAATACCGTGAGCCTCCAAGAATGCCCATCAGTTCACCCTCGAGCCCAACTTTGGACGTACTGTCATGTACAGAAAATCGTTCTTCAGCTGTACTTCGCGAATTTGGAACTCTCTTCCACACTCTGTCTTCCCTAGTCATTGTAATATTCAAGGACTTAAAACCAATGTTCACCGATACCTCCTTTTACGCATTCTTTATCTTATCCCTAATACCCGCACTGTGCTTTTGGCTTATAAAGGGTAATGAAAAAAGCCCTTGAGTGCGCGTTAATTATAAAAGAAAAATCCATACGCGGATGCTTTTCAATAAATAAAAATAAATGAGGATAGACGATAGAATATTTTTACAGCGGCAAAGAGAATCAGGCCGACCTGGGCACGGGCACTTAGCAGGTGTGGTTAAAAAATTAACTGAAAGAGAGAAAGAATGCGACTCAGAACTATCGAAGAAGAAAATTAATCCTCCTACACCATCTTATGTACCGTTACGAGACGATCTTCATATGAATCTAATGAAAACTTAAATTTACAAGAGGACACACCGAAGTTGTTTGAAGACAACTCATTACTCCAAAATTAGTAACAACACTAGATAGTCGTCAATGTAGTATGAGAGATGCTGTGTTCATTCTGGAAGCAATTATTGAAGCACTTGGACATAATATTGATGAGTTTCCGATAAGTAAATCTTCCATACAAGGAATTCGCACCGAGAAATGGAAAGAACATGCTCAAGCCATAAAAATTGATTTTCAAAATGAGGGATCGGATGTTGTGACTGTACTTTGGGACGGCAAGCTTTTGACTGCCTTAAATGCTCGGAAGTCAGAAGAAGAACGGCTTCCTAAAGTTATTTTTTATGAAAACAAAGAACATTTTATTGCTGTACCAAGGTTAGAAAGTTCTACAGGAAGTGAACAAGCACAGTCAGTTTGGAACGCGATTCTACGCACATCGATACTGTTGCGAATCAGGACGTTGTAACGGGGTATTGAGGTAGTGAGGGGAAGGCGATTTTAAAGAAATAATTCATATTTCTCACTCTCTTAAATGACCTGAAAACTACACACTCAATCACTTAACATTTCTTTTCAGTGGGTACAACGTCCGCTGATCGGTTGTCCCTTATTTTTTCATATTAGCTATGCGCATACGTCCACGGTGAAATCTTGAAAGTCATTTTAATTTTACTACGAAAACCATTCCGAGCATACAGAAAACAAAAACAACGCCTCTATTCAGTTCTTTCCTATTTCTATTTCAACAATGCATTCATTCATTCATTCAATTGTTGAGATTCCTTCTTCATGGGAGGTATTTCCTATTGGCACTGATAAATACACGCACCGGTTTAAAATTATAAGCTGTTAATGGCTCATAAATTCTAGCGACCCTGAGTAAGGTAATCCATTCGAGCCCACTACCCTTATGCCAGTAACGAGGAGTCATAAAATATTGCTATTAGGAGGTGTTAGAAGACACTGTCTAAAAAAACACACTCATACAAACACAACAACGCACGAGAAACGAAAAATAAACACAAAAAAGATGACGTATTCTCCTTGCAACAACATTCTTCGCTTATGACTCTCATAAGGCCAACATTGTTGCATACAAATATTAACCTAACACACATAAGCAACAAAAAGCTGCATCCACTTTTTCGTTCCATTACCCCAACATCATTATCATTCACTCTTGGCTGGCTGCCTACTGAAGCTGACCAGGCCACCTACTAAACAGCTTATTCAAAACAGCCACTCACAGTAAAACTGAGGAAGAAGGCAACAAACTGCATTAATAGTAATAATACGATTCCAATCAATTCAACAGTTCAATTTTATTAATAAAACTTATGCTGCTTCGACGCGCGCCGTATTGGTGTACCTACAAATATAGAGGATGTATCAAGAGGCATGCCGCATGCGCGTCATCCTCGCTGGCTTTGTTTTCTTTAATTTGAATATGAAAACCCTCGAGGTTGATGAACAGCAACACACTTGAATTGAAAGGTGAAAAATGCGGGTCTTAGCTTCGATGTGAGTATCATCAGTGGTGTCTTCAATCTGCTCGCAGATCTTTCGTATGTCAATAATCGTTGAAAGCCCATTACCTGGAGTTGAGTATGGTAATACATTTCAATTGAAGATGATGTCTGTTGGAAGTAGAGTTGCCAGACGAATAGGAAAGAAAGTCTCCAGACAAAACATTTTGTTGTTCGCTCAGAATCTAAACCTCGTTTTTCGTGTGATCAGTGTTGTAGAGATGTTGTTAAATCGGAGTATTATAATATAGGGCCTGGCCTGGCCTGAAATAACACTGGTAATTGTTACTGGTACTGGCAGAAGAAACAAGAAGCTCACAAGTAATGCTTTTTTATAGGCTAGGAGATGTCTACATAACATACTTGAATCAACTGTGTCACTCACTTATTAAGCTACTTCCGCACAATTGTGTAAAAATTATAAATTTATTCAGTTTTATAAAAACGTCTTTTCAGGAAACGCTGTGCATTAAAGAACCTCCTTAAAACGAGCAATTCCTATCAGAAATCTCAAGGAAACAGTTGTTCACTCGAGAAATTCAGTGTTTCCACCTTTTCCCCGGTACATCAATTATACCTCTTAAAGCAAAACACATGATAACGCTCTTCAAACAGGAAGTCATTCCATCCGGGAATAAATCCACGATTTCGAAAAACGACAACCTAAAAGTAAAAGAATTTACCATCAGAAAAGAAAACGAAATTCAGATGGCAGACGTGCACTAATCATTTTATATCCATTTAATTTTTGTTCCTTCGAATTGATGACAATACGTCACAGAGGGGCACAGTGAACCTGGACCTCGACCTAAAGAACATTTATTTGGAACGGTTCATTGCCCGTTGTCCCTTTACTTCGTTTCTTTATTGTTGTTGCTCTTTCGTAAACAGTCTTAGCAATTCCAATCATCAATAAAAGTACAGCAACGAACGATCCCACCATCAAAGAAAAAAACTCACTCTTGAGGACTCGTTTTGGGTGTTAAAAGCGTGCCCTCATGACACCGTACTCCGAACACTGTCAACACCAAATTGTGATGATGAACGGCAATAACCTCATCACAGATGAATCAATGGATGCATCGAAAATAAGAACATCAACAACAGTATTCTTAATTTGTTTTGGGTTTTCTGAAGAAGACAAATATAATAAACAAAAACAACGTCAGCCGTTCAACCTATAAGCTCAGCCAGCATATAGCCGCAATAAACCTGCCTATCTCGTTGCTATTTGGTTGAAGGAATACACAAGAGCCCGCTGCTCAAGTATTTAATTTCTTATTTGTTTTTGGCAAACATCTGCTTCCTGGTGTGGTTCATCACCACACATGATCATGCCGACTCGTTGCACTGAGCCACAGAAATTGACGATGGAAGCCGTCAACTGTGTAAAGTACTTTTTGAAAATTGTTATAACAACGTTTCCAAGCTTGTAATACGCTAGAGATAGTTTTGACCTTAGGCCATTCAACATACCAAGAAGGGGTGAATTTTAATTAGTATTGACTGTGGGAAAATTGCTCAGCTAGTTCGGTCTCTGTTAATAAAATTGATGGAAATGTTCATGCGAACAATTTATTTCAATGAAGATGGAACAACAATTCAATTCCTTGAGTATGTACTTAAGTCCTCATTCTCATGAGACACTTAATGATCTGAACTCTTATGTTTGTTAGGCTATGAACCAGTTTCAACTGGTTTTGTTTCATTGATCCCGCCATCTATTGTTTGTTTCATTTACAATTGCTTCTGCTATTATTTAGATGAAAAATCTTCTTCGTTCGATCACGCTACATGAAAATAGTTTGTCATTTATTTCTAAGGTTGGACAAGATAACGTTTAACAGAATTAACTAAGAAGTCATTGATCATGACCGTGAATTTAGTGACTCTGTTTTCCCTTACTTTCTTTCCAATAATCAAAAGGAGTGAAATTTGACAACAGGAAAATAAAGCTGCAGCAAGCACGCTACATATTCATGTAGTACGGCTATGGAACGAAATTCTGAAGTTTAGGGCGAATAGAGTTCATCCACAGGACTACCTTGAAAACAAGAACTGCTCACATCTATTGCCAGACTGACACTGTGAATTATCGATCCGCGATCGAGACCCGCGTTTTCAAGTTCCCTTTCCACGCGAAGTTCAGCATGTAGAGTGGACACCCAGGACTTCTGATCAGTCTCGATCACTGAAAGGTCTCCCAATGCCCCTAGCTTTAACACCAAAAATTAGCAGCTGACCATTCCGGGGATGCATTCCTTCGCCAGCTCGCGAAACGGAGTCTCAGAAAACCCGCTTAGGACCCTCAGTTCTACCAGCCCGTGCGTCGTACTGGACGTCTAGCACTTCATTTCCAAGAGCCTACCACTTCGACGAGCTAATCCCTAACATGCATGCCAAAGGGGCATGACCGGACCAGCCTCATATGTCTGTATAGGTATGGAGTTGAAAAAGGTGGTCTACGAGGAGTAGATATAAAGGAAGCGGTTGATTTTTGGTCTTCCAGTCTCACCAGAAAAATTATGCCATTATTATGAATTGGGCTTGAAATTGTTAAATTCCGAAAACCATTTAAAAATCCATTGACCACTTTTCTAACAAAATCCAAACCATTAAAAACTCATCATAAACTAGTAGAATTTGAAAAGATTCCTGAAAACACACGATCACACAAAACTCAACTAAACACAATAGACAACAGTCAAAACCAAATCTAAATCCAACTCGAAATCAAATAATAAGTCAAGTTTTATTATCTTCATCCAAGCAAAAGGGAAAGGAATTTTTTATTACTTAAAAATAGAGTATCTGTCTGCATTGCCAGCCTACTACAAAAATTCTATCTTAATAGATACTCTTTGCAAGCCATTGTCTAGGATCAGAAGACGGCCGGCGGCGATGGTGGTGGCCACAAACAGAGCCAAAGTGCATATCACTTCGGGCGATTATGGCACTGTCTGCACCACAGCATGGCTAAAGCCTGCTAAGCGCATGGCACACTCATGTTGCTTACATGGATGCAATCAGATGTCGGGTGTGTCACCACTTTTATAAATGAATGCGGACAGTGTATTATTTTAAATAATGAATGTTACTATGGTCCACGACTATTGCCTACCAACCCAGCTTAATCCACTAGTAGTATCACACTATTTCCAGCACTTTAGTGGCGATGCGGTGCCTGTCTAGGAGGCAGAACCTCCTAGAGTGAGACCATGCTGAGAGTATTTAGCATATCTTAGTTGGATGCACCATGGCAACGAACAAAAAAATCGTGTAACCTCGTTACACTAGGAAAATTCCAATTTACTAGTTAATTACATTGTGCACTCCTATTAAGACGATTGAAATGGTGACACTAACAAATTTTATTGGACCAAAAAAAAGTTAAATCCAATCAAAATCAAGAAAAAACTAATGATCACTAGAGGCAGTTATAGTGTTGCATGATCACAGAGTATTGCAACGCGAGGAAGCGGGCTGTAGTATTTTTATGTCCGTTGGAAAAGCTGTTTATACTATGCGCTCGCTTGCACATTGAAAGCGAAAGCAATTTGAATACATAGCTTGCTCCGATTGTTGATGTTGTTGAGCTGCTTGCACTAGAAAAATATGTAGTTGCTTGCTATTTGTGTCAGTTGATGATATTCCGGCTCAAGGGTCAATAACACGGACACCTCTAGCAGACGCCGCACACTGGGGATTTTGCGGAAAAAAGTCTTAAACATAAAATTTTGAAAACAGAATTTGTGATGATATTTTCTGATCCCAGAATAAAATCTGCATCTAAATCAGAAAAAATTATTGAAATCGGACCATTGGTTTCGTTTTTATAGCTTTTTAAAGACATAACTTGTCAGTGGTATTGATTATATGGTAAAAAAGCACTAACGTAAAAACTTTTGTTTTTGTTTTTTGGTTTCGCCCCAATATTTTTCTTAATTTTTTTCTTAAAGAACTTTATTGTCTCAATATTAAACCGAAGAAAAAAATGATTTTTCAAATTTGGTTTTCATTGTATGATTATTTTAAGAAAGCACTAAAAAATTTGTAATTTTTTTTATATTTTTGGACATACAATTTTAGCTACATTTGAATACAGTCAGACACTTGTGTCATCTCAATCCTTTCAAGTTTATCTTTCGATAGGTACCAAATTTAGGTGCCACCAGGTGCCACTCTGTATTTTATTGCAGATGGAAAACTGCAATTAGTTACAAATAAACGATAAATATGGTTATAATTTCAAAAAAAAAGTTTTGTTGGCGTTACAAAATCTATTTTAGTAAATTATTTTTGCATTTTTGACGAAAATATGGAAGTACATCAATAGTCAAACAATATTAAAAAAAAAAAATCCACTAAAAATTTGACCGGATGAACCGCCATTTTGTTTTTAATGAATTTAAAAAGCTGCTCATAGCTGGCTCAATTTTGACGATAGAGAAAAATCACCTTCGACAAAGTTGTAGAAAATTTAATTTCCTATTTAATTTGTAAAAACACTTTTTTCTTAAAACTTACCGTTTAAGAGTTATGGTACATCTTTGGCTAACAATCGCATTTTTTTCTTAAATTCGACGAAAAGCTCTCTTATCTATACTAATGCATTTGAATATAATACTAAATAAGTAAAAGAGAGTAGATTAGCGAAACAAAAAATTGTTGCATGTAATGTTTCACTTTTTGCAAATCTACTACAAAAATGTACTCATGATAATTTGCAAACACAATTATTGAAATCTTTTGAAGTCAATAATTTGTGGAAAAGTGATTTTGAGATTTTCTTGATTAAAAGTAATTATTGATCCATAATGGTAAGATGTATTTTCCCTGTTGGAACATTGTCTGAAGAGGCTCAAGAAAGTCGGAATAATGACTATAAAAAATACCGACTTAGACATTCTCGGAAATGTAGCCGCATTGCAACAAATCAGGACGTAATGAACCGATTGATGGTAACATCTGACCCCTTTATTATGGCTCTTCTACAAGACTAAAATTTCAACAAAATGCAATAAAAGTGTTTTTTTTTTTTTGTATTTTTCCGCTATACTTTCTTGTGTTTCATTTGATATCTGTATTTGCGATTACTAATATTACTACAATAGCATTTTTGTCATTTTTTAATGAATTTATTTAAATTTTTTATAATTCTGCGAAAAAAATGTATTTGTTTTTAATATTAAGGGGCGTGGCAGTGGGCGGTAATTCATAACTTTGATTTCTTACGTGCCAAGTTATCATTCCTGAAAATTTCATCCAAATCCATCAAGTGGTTCAGTTTTTATAGAATTTTTTCCGCACTCCCATACTAATTTCCCCAGTGTGCGGCGCCGAGAAGAAATGGGCTGATGACAGCAAGATGCTTGAGCGGATATATACTGACAATAACACGACGTGTCAACTATGTGGTTTTTTTTTTATCTTGTTCGAACTTGAATTCCAATTTGTATGCATGTTAATTAATTGTTTATTTTCTTTTGGCAAACGAAACGTTTGTTTTTGATTCTTTTCTTGTGACACCTTTGTTAGCTACTATTTTTGTAGATTTGTCTACATGATGATTCATCATATTATGAATAGAAAGAAAAATATGTTTTTAATTTCTGTTTTGGAGGTGGCTTATAATAATCTAAGAGCCGCTGAATTTTTCAGAAAACTGCCCCTCCTGGGTAAACGGGGGGAAAAGGCCCCCCTCTCCCATACAATTTTTTTCTTGTCTCAAGCCTACTTACACATATGGCTATGTGGCACAACGTTTTATTTTAACGTATGGGTGAAGGAGGAGTTAGTTATTGATTAAAATAAATTTAAATTTAATATAGCCTGGCACACTTTTCGTTAGGCAAGCTATCATATTTATTTATGTTTTCAAACTAAATTTCATAAAAAAAGCTTCAGCCGGTTAACAGTTCGGTGAAGGTCGGCATTCAGCGGCTCTCCTCCTATAATAAAATATGAGTATTTTTCTTTGCAAATGACAAGTGTGTGGAAAATACACAGAATTAAAGAACAGATGATAATAATTTCCGATGCAGTGTAGTTTTACGTGTCGAGCCTTTTTTAGTTTTTTTTATAAAACTTAACTTGCAATTGAGGTCAAATTTAGATGAAGCCGATGATAAATGATCTTGTCAAATGGTAAAAGTTTTCATAGTTTTCAAGTAAGAGCCAGTGTAGACCATTATGATAGAGCTTGTTAAAAATATTGACATCAGACAATCGTCATTCTGTTCCAATCCGTGTATGATCTTAGTCTAAAACACTGCAAGAGCATGGTCTCTCATGTGAGTCAAATTGCTTTAGAATCCACTGTTGTGTGATCCTGTTTACAGAGCTTTGATCGGTGATAGACGATATGTTCTTGACTTTGGTGCAGCATCTTCGACGACCTGGCCGCTGAAGTTTTTCTGTCCATATTTGCCATAACTACTGCAGCCTTCCATCATGAACGCTCCAGTCGCCGAAACCAAGCACCCTGGCATCCGCAGTCACTTGGTCCTTGAACCGTTGGTTCGGTCTTTCTTGTCGTCTAGAACCTGGGGGCTGAGATGAGAAGACTTTCTTGTCTGGATGTGGCGGACCCTATGTAGTCACCTTTCCTGAGCTTTCTGGACTACATCCACATCTTCTTAAAGCTCGTACAGTTCGCAGTTTAACCTTCTTCTCCATTCATCATCGTCGGATGTGCCTTTTTTTACTCGGCGCTGTAGAGTAGGACAGGTAAAATCAAAGCTTTGTATAGCACACACTTTGTCTTTCGAATGAGGAGTTTTAAACCCAGGTGTTGTTTCAAACCGAAGTAGCATCGGTGTGCTATCGTAATTCTTCGGCGGATCTTCACTAAGGTGTCGTTTGTGGGATTGATGTTTGTTCCAAGTAAGGTGAACGCCTTAACTACCTCAAAATCGTTGCTCTCTAGTGATATTTTGTCATAGGTGGTGGACAGATGTTGCTTTGTTTATTGATAGCATTTACTTTTTTTTGTCCTCATTCACTTCAAGACAAACGAGTTTCACCAGTTCTTCAATCGCTGCGTAGGCCTCAAGCACAACGCCTTAAGATCGACCGAATATGTCAATGTCATCCACATAGCCTAATAGCTGGGTGGATTTGTTGAAGATAGTGTTTTCCGTGCTCACACCTACCTTGCGCTACAGGACTATGCTGAATATGTCACATGAAAGCGCATCCCCTTGTCTAAACCCTGTGCGCATGTTTGAAACAACTCGGATGAGCTGTTACCCATTTTCACACTGATTGTAAAGCTTCATGCTGCACAGCTGGATCAGTTCGTTCGGGATTCCGAATTCAGACATCGCCTTCATAAGCTCTTGGCGAAGTATGCTATTATTAAGCAGCCTTGAAGTCGACGAAAAGATGCTGGATTTCGACTTGAAATTCTTTGGTTTTTTTTCAGGATTTGCCACAGTGTGAATATTTGGGCTATCGTTGTTCTGCCGGGAGCTGGGTGTGGGTCTTCATTGACTTGTCTTACTTCTCTTTCGTCGTTGGCTCTCTAGACATTAGGTGCATTCAGCAGTTGTTGGAAGTGCTGCTTGAAAACATCTACAGTTTTCCGTGCTTCGGTTTCCTGCACTGTTTCGAAGAGCCTTTGCACGATTCTGGAACCAGATCTAGATCTTTGAGCTGAGGAACTGCGGATGCTTTTTTCTTCATTTTGTTCGGTACTTTTCTCTTGCTGCTCTTGTTTTCCGTTGTAGCATCTGCAAACGTGCATTTTCCGTCTCCCTTTTGAATAACGCACACTCATCATCATACCACTGGTTCTGGCTGGTAACCTATGGTGGTTTTGGCTACATTTTTTTTTGTTTATTTCCCGATATTGGTTCCTCAAGGTATTGACATCTGTGGTATTTGGTAGGACGGTGGAGAGTAGCCGTTATCCGGAGTGCTAAGACAACCGATGCATGTTCAACTTCTTTCTTTGAACCGCACTTGTTTTTTTGTCATTTGATAATCGAGCTCTAAACTTAGCAACTACCAGAAAGTGGTCAGATTCGACATTTGCTTCTCGGAAAGTGCGCACGTTCAATATATTGGATACGTGCCTTGCGCCAATTAGCACATGGTCGATTTGACTAGTGGTTCCACCATTCGGAGATCACCAGGTTTAGATCTTTCGTCTTGGGAACCTACTGCTGCTTATTACCGTTTTACAAGCTGCAGCAAAGTCGACTAGTCGGAAGCCGTTATGTGTAGCCGTTATGTCTTCTTTCCCGATTATTGAATTGTAGTCTCCAAGTATGATTTTGACGTGTCGTACTCTGGAGGGGCTCTGTAGGCTCTATCCTAGAGGTCGTAAGAATCCTCCTTGCTAGACATATCTGCATATCTCTCTCATAACGTTCAAGTTCTTTTTTTACTGTAGGAGTTGTTAGCCGCTCACACTAACCTCCAAATTTGTAGGGCCGTTGTTTAAGTGCTTCTGTTTCTCCGTTTTAAATTCGTGCATACAAGTTTCGCAAGTTATATCTAGTGATATAAACAGTGCCTGGTGATTACCACTTGGAGGTAAAGTAAGCCCTTGGTGTGTAGAAAAATATACAGCATACGCCTCAGATCTTACAACACCCAACCACATTGGCCTGTACATTTTAAAGTGATGGAGTCGGTTCAGGTAAAATGTAATGTAGATAAACTTAAGATAAAAGAAGAATTTAAATTGAGGCGGGATTATGCCATAAAAGAAAAACAAGTTTAGAAAATCATGGAAAAAAATAAAGAAAGACGGTAAACTGGTTTCTTATAAGAAACTTAACTCAGAACTTTTTGTTTGTTAATTTAATATTTTGTTGATTTTGTAAAAATTTGTTCCACTTAGAAAAATTTTGTTGTTTTGTTAAAAGTTAAAATGAATCAAATTACAAAAACAGGTTTACTTTCAGAAATCTAATCAATCTCGAATTACCATTACTTTTTCGAGACGTTTTCGAGATACTGGTCCTTTGAGGTTCTTGTACGTTCAAGATGTTTGCATTCGAGATTTTTTTCGAGTTTTTAACATCCGGGACTTTTGTGTTCGAATCCCCTTCATTATGATCCCCTTTGCCTGCAAAGGAGGATTGTTCCATTTTCAATCCGAAACACTAAAAATCGAATCTCGGATTCAAAATGACGATCACTGCAGGCCTAGGCTCTATCGCTAGTGCTTTCTTGGGCTAAAAAATGCACATCAAAAGGGATTTGGGGCAGTTGATACTTCCAGTAAAATATAAAACTTAGGCTCTAAGCTAAAAATCACAAAGCCTAACTTTTACCTTGTTAGGAGGAAACGTCCGTTTCCCCTAGTATTACTTCCCCTAAGCTTGTGTTTTCAGGGCCTACAATTTTTGAGCTTTTTTTAGAGCTTACGTTTGTAGAACTTGCATGTTCTTGGAGTTTCCTGGTCATAGAGCTTTTGCAGAGCTTTTTCATTACCATTAAGCTCTAACTAATC
>CAKKXW010000003.1:12828705-12847794 GCA_920937365.1 Sphaerophoria rueppellii | reverse complement strand
AATAACTCGCGTATTCTTGTAATGTTTAACTTCTTCAATATTTTGTCTGCTTGTACCGACGAACTCCCTAACAAATCAACAAAAAGACATTGGCGTTCATTGCCGACAGAAAAACCTCAACTTTTGTAATAAAAAAGGATTTAAATATATGGACTCCTATCTATCACTTATTTGGACTCAATTATAATTCTTCCAGGGAGGTACCCCATTCGGAACTGCACCGCCTCGCCGAACGACCTGTCGACCATGGGAGGCCCTTCTGCGAAATCAAGTTTCGCGATCGCATAGCTCTAAGCTTCATAGTAGTAGTTACCGTAAGCCGCTCCGCCACGTCAAGGCTTACCCCATGGAGGGACCTTCTTAATATTAACTCAGGTTTATTCACTATCTATCCTCAGGTATATAAATTTAGGAAAAAATAATGTTTTCAACTCCAAAAAGACAGCCGTTACTTGCGGTTACAGAAAAACAACTAAACAATCCCTCAAGCAGCCATGTTCGTCTGTTTTATAACTTCTTCAATTTGTAATGTTCTTATGCGCTCAATAAAATTATTGTAATGCACCAAATGATCCCAGGCAGACGAGACCAAAAACAGTGCTATTGCGTCCTCTTCAATAGCTGCACAAGGGTATTGAGCGCAGTTGTAGCACGACCAAATGCACTTTTAAATTATAAAAGTAAAAAATAGAACAACAAAATATCCGAACATCTTGCAGCAAAAGCAATCAAACACCACCAACGCAAAACAAACTCATTCTATGAAAGCAGAAGTTGTTAAAGTACTTACTCAGCTTGCGGCGAAACGGAGATCGTGGCCAGGGTTTTCTTGGCAATATGAACAATTGCCAGGGAAAAGCGAACGATCATGGCGGTGGTCTAGCTCGACCACAATAAGAACTAAACACTGAAGATCGGTCTATATCGAGCAACAGATAAAAATTGAATTAAGACAGACACAAAGAAAATAAAACTGAATTAGAAGACAAGACAACAAAATAGTTTAGAAGATGAGCCGCCCTTGTCGGTCGGCCAAATGACCGTTCAACAGACACCGATCGGGCAGCCTCGCACCCTCTGCGTCATCAAACTGATCTCTTCACTCTGATGTGTGGTAATTACAGACGAGCAAAACACACTCTAGTTTGTTTCGCCGATAATTCCGCCGATCGAACCAGAGCTCCAGAGGTTGTATACGGGGACAAGTAATTCCTTTTGAAGTATTCAACCGTTCTTTGTCAGCTCTGACTCTTTTTGAACAGTTCCAGCCCGTGGCTGGAATGGGGTGTCAGAAACGCCTTAAAACACTTTTCAAAAAATTTCCAAACAGGCATACTCTCTATTATCTCCTTGTCTCTCAAGAATCAAATAGCACCAATCCAGCCCTGCGTAATTAACCATAATCGTGCGCTCCTATCGCGTTTAATAGAACACGCGCATTACAAGTGTTGATCCGGATCGACAATTGAGTTCTATGTTAATTGAATGTGTGAAGTTGGGGAGCCGGACAGATGATCTTCGTCTTGAGTAGCATCAAGATCCTACTGCACACCTCAGCCCCTGCTCTATATCCTCAGAATATGAAGTTGTTCATTGTTCAATGCGTAATTGTTGTTTGTTTTGTTTGCAGTAAAAAAAAAGACAAAAATATGGGCTTCTACTTTTTGTTTAATTTACGAACAAACATGTTGTTACAACGAGAAACTTATCGTTTGGGGAAAATAAAAAGGTCATCTCATGGGGTGACTCTTCTCTTCGCAATATAGGGACAGGGAGTGGAAGTTCCATTTTATACCATGAAACAGTAGCGGCATCTAATTTTGTACAAAATCCCATTCTTGTGGGGTAAACAAATTTTTTTTACAAAAAAAGGAACGGCACTCCTATGTGAGATGATGTCACTTTAAACTGTCAGTGGGTGTTAAATTACGAATGATAATTTTTTTTTTTTTTTAGCAAAAATAAAATTGTAAGATAAGGTGCAGCAACTACTCAAAATATGTATAATGAAAAATTTGACGATGGCAATAACATTTACTGGAATATGATAGAATGGAGGGAATTTTGTGTCATAATAATTTCATAAATAATAAATTGAATAAATCATTTTCATGATGCAAAAAGATTAAAAATGACGGTGCAGAAATAGTGGCTTGAACATAATGTGAATTTGATTAAGATTTAATTTTTCGAAAAACTCGTATTGCGTTATGCTATTCATTGCTAAGAGTGACATTTATGACGTTGGCCAACGATAACTAAAGATGTAAGAACTTTTTTTTAAGGAAGCACTCGTCGGCCATGATGATGATATGTATTTATAAAATGAAAATAGAGTGCAGCGATAGCTCCTGAAGAGCCAAGGCGTAAGTGGCTTACTCTCATCAATTATTCTCTGGGTACGTGTCAAGAATTTAGGGGACCAACAATTTGACGCCGCTTCCGAACGGCAAAGTTGAGAAGCACTTTTTCATAACAGATTGATACTCTTGGAAGTTTTGTCAGTTTTTCGCAAGAGGCAGTGCCCATGAAAGATGAAATAAAAACTGTGGGCACAAATAGGACTCGAACCCTGGTTGGGTGTGTTGGTTACTTAGCTAAACGTCGTGGGTAGTGTCACGGAGGTGACGTGAAATAATGCCAAATGAAATAACGCCAAATTTCAAATTTGGCCTCATTTCGTTTTTCAAAACGAAATACGACCAATTTGGCTTTATTTCAATTTATAAAAGAAATAAAGCCAAAAATATTATTGAAGCAACCCCGAAAATTTTAAAATTCGAAATCGGTGCAGGGAAATAAGTTCACGGGAATCTGCTCCACTTTTTAAAGTGGAATAAATTTCCACTGCGAGGGAAATAACTGCACAATTTTTTGATGGAATTATTTCCCAGCATGAAATTGAACTATACAGGTTTTTACGAGGAATGTTAGTAACTTATTATAATTCAATCAAAATATGTTATAAATTCAACCAATTTATTGAATATGAACATAATTTTACAAGCTAAATATAATTATTTATTTTTTCGCTCAATAATTATGGTGGGACATAAGTGCCGAATTATATTTTGGGACCTGTCCAGAAATAAAATTCGGGGTTTCTGACCTTCGTTATAAGCTTAAAACATTTTGTAAAACAATAAATTGAGTGGACAGTTCTACATATATGTGACCTAAAGGAAACTCTTCCCAATGCAAACGTTCTTCCGAACTGTGGTGTTCGGTTAGAATAGAGCATTCTACGAGCTAATTAAACTTGAACCCAGTTTCATCTTATAGCATCTTTTTGTCGCCTTAAATAACCGAGCTGTTTCAATTACATTAACAGCTACATCAGAAAGACATTTTTGTATTGATGGGATGTTCAGTTATCTTGAATGAAGTGGATGCAGATTTAAGTACTATCTTTGCAATACTAAACTTAAACTCAGTCTCACATGTCTTAAAATATTATTTCAATGAAGGATTTGGAGCTTGAACCAAAACATGAAGCAGGTACAGTACCTAATTACTAGCGAGCGAAGCGAGCGAAAAAAAAGTTTGCCCAAAAAAGAGAATCAATTTGGGGTGTGAAAATAAAAAAATTCGCGCGAATTTTTTTATATTCACACCCTCAATTGATTCTCTTTTTTTTTGGCAACATTTTTTCCGCTCACTTCGCTCCCAATCAAACCAAATCGATTTTGTTCCAGATCGTCATCATCCTTGGACGAAAGTGAAAAATATGCTCAAAATGAATCATTGCAATGCGGCACCTGCTCACCAGAATCTAGCTTGCATCACAAAGGTGCGTGGTGGTTCCTTTTCCAAAATAAAGGAAACGGCAGCAGCCTTGAAAAATAAAAATTTTAACAATGGACATTTTTGTTTCCATATAATAGTGACGAGTACAAATAAAGTTATAGATTCTCATAAAACTTCTTTTTCATATGGGACCAAACGTCCCGATGGAAGATAAAATAAATTTAGGACTACTGACGCATAATAGTGACCCACATATGTAGGACTTCTGACTTCCGACCTAATTCTGCATAACTTCAAATTGAAAAAATGCCAAATTGGTATTATTTCATTTTCTTAATCGAAATAATGCCAAATTGAGAATTTTGCGTTATTTCGATTTTAAAAACTAAATAATGCCAAATTTTTCGAATTTGGCCTTATTTCGTTTGGTGATATTTCACGTCACCTATCACGGACACTATGATTATATAGACAACAGTTAAATGTGTACATTTAATTGAATTTTTAAAAGAAGTCTTATGTTCTAACAACAACAACATTAGATTAGATTTCTCAGAACGGGCATGTTCCATACGCGGGTCATATTCCTCAATTGTAATCCATTTACAGAAAGATGGCAAAGGTAGTAGGTACCTACTATTTGGTGCTTTTCATTAGTAGGTTCATAAGCGAACCAAAGCTGTACTTTTCGTGAGTTTAGTTTGCCTCTAAGAACTTCCGTGGATCGTCCAGTACTCCTACAAACCAATTTCCAACAGAAGAGAGTTTTCGACAATCGAGATTTCTGTAATATTATAATTATAGAGGTGAATTTCCTGCGAAAAAATTGGGGGGTTTGATAGATACGAACATTTTCAATGAGGTTTACCACCTGATCGAGTTTAGAAAATTCCAATTCAATTCTACTTAAGCACCCAGAGAATCGTTGATGGGAGTAAGTCACTTAGGCTTTGGCTCTTTAACAGCTGTCACACCACTCTATTTATTTTTTTTAATTTTAAAATAAATTCCTCCTTCCTCTAAACAAGTGAGTCTTGGGCTAATGCTTAACTCATACGAGTAGGTGGCTTTTCTGTACTACCAAGGCTTGGGCTACCTCTCAAACTTGTAAATTCCATTTTCTTTATTACTATAATTTTACTTTGCCTGCTTCGGGAAAACCCTTTGATACTGTGCGGAGAGCTTACATCAGAACGAAGGTCATTACCGGATTGGTCCATAATGTGCCGGTTTCGTCATATGATTGCCAAGTCTGCCTGTTGATTGCCGGAAGTGTGTGGAAGTATTCAAATAATTATTTAATTGATCTGGTAAGAGTATGGAATTGTGCATTAATTCCAAAATGGACCTAGCCAGAAGAGTCAAGGTCCAGAGACCGCGACTCAGATGGCGCACTCAAATGGAAGAGGACCTCAATCAACTTGGAGTGCAAAACTGGAGACGACTAGCTAAGGACCGAGCTAGCTGGCGGAGACTGTTGATTGAGGCCCAAGTCCCCAACGGACTGTAGCGCCACCTTAATTAAGAAAGTATCTGTTCAATTTCAAGTTGAACTGTGAAATAAAACATCCAACAATCCATCACATAAAATTTATGACTTTTAGCTCTTCCATAAATTTAATCGAATTAATGAAAAAGAAGACTTCCAAAAAGGAAATATTTGTTTCTTTCCAAAGATATTTTTTATTTCGTTTTTTGAAGGACGCCACAGCCATTAACTTCTTTTAGTTTTCGACGAAAAGAGTTTTTACATATCTTTATTGCTATTTAATTAAGTGTATTCAGTTAAATATACTAATTGGACTGCTCTTCTCTCATTCCCGTCCCTCCCATGTGACATATTCATCTTAAAGACCAAGAACACATGGTTTGTTCAGGTGCGAAGATTACTGATCTTTGGAATATTTAATTAAATTAATGTTAATTGGGTTTTTTTTTTCTTAAGATGGTTATCGCTTGAACTTGAAAAAGAATAAGATCTTTCTGCTGTTAATTTTTTAAGAGTTGGAAACATTGTTTTTGTTAAACTTTTTCAAGTGTTTTAATGGACTTATTTGGAGTCTATGTCATCTGCAGATGCTTCTCGAGGCTCATTCGTATCACAATCAAGCAACACGATCTTGTATCAATAGACATTCCTACCTCATTTTTGTACTTTTATTATCTTCGTCTTTGTTCGTATAGATTTGGAATAAATTGAGAGATCAGGATCTTACAGAATTTAAATAATGAAAATTAACTTAATGAACTTGAGATAACCCGTTTAAGAAAAACGTTAAGAAGGGACTTAAACATATTAATTAAAATTAATATGAAGATTATAATTAAGTAATGGTTTTTGTTCTGCTTTTTATTTCGTGTAAATCTAAAAGATGAACAAAGAGATAGTCTTCTTCCACATTGTTTAAGACTGTTACAACCGATTTTTGATTATACCTACCGTAAAAAGGAAAGTTCCGATGAAACAACTGGTCTTTCAGCAGCATCAATACTTCGACTGAAAGTGAATAATGATAGAGTTCATAGTCGTAGGGGCCTTACTACATTACATCAGTAACGATTTTGTTCCATGCAAATTTATTTTTAAAAGTTAACCGCTTGTTTGCCGAGTCAGTCGATAGTGACAAACATGAATGTGTTTGAGTTGACATGTGTAAAATGAGAGAGTGATCCTGTATCGTGATCTAAAAATCATTTCCCATAAATTCTTGCAAATATCTGGTAATAGGATGTGGAATATTCAAAATGGGGAAGTAAAAAGAAAGAAAAACTTCGAACAAATTAGTTCCTTATTGTATCAAATTACAAATCATGTAGGTTGATGTATAATCAAAGCATTGAATTACAGTCAACCCACAGAAAAAAAGGAGATCGCTTTTTTTCATCACTCACGTAATTCGAAATTCCCAATCCCACCTACCCGTCTTAAGAGTCGACAACATTTACTCTGTTTAAACGAAACACCTGTACATCACTTTATCAACCTACTGGTGCTTCAACCAACCAGTATTAATATTCTGCGGACGGTAACTGAAAACACTCGATATCCAGGAACCAAATTACTCACTCAGGCGTAATGAATGCAATTACCATGTTACAAGAAACACTAATCATATTAGCAGGACACCATCAAATAAGTGTCTACATGTCTTGTTTGTCATACAAAAACAAAGAGAAACCAAAAACTGCAGGAAGGCAATATCTTAAGTAAGCAATTCCTTACAAGCTTATGAAGGGAAAAACTTAGGTTGGCATGCATGCGTAATAACATGGGATCCATCCATTTGGCTTATTGAAACTTTGTTTGTTCGGTTGTGAGTCTCGCTTAATTTTGTTCGGGATTGTTACTTATTTGAGTGTCCCAACGATTTTGAGTCTTCATTTTCAGTCCATTTGGAGGATGATTTCTTAATTTTAAAACCTTTGAACATACAAACATAACAACAAATATCTAATGTTAAAATTTTGTAACACGGCTGAAGCGGAGGATATTATCACAATTAAGACCAATCACAGCGCAAATAATTGAGAACACGACAGGGCTGGTTCACTCGGTTCGCTGAGCAATGAGAAAAGAGTGCGTTTTTTTTCTTATAATTTGCACCCACTCAAGGGATTTTTGTACCTTTTTTATGCCAGATACACAGTGAGTGCATTAGAAAGAAGAGAAGGGGTTGGAAAGGAGGTGTCGGTGTACATTAGTCTTAAATTCTTGAACATTGTAATGACTGGGAAAGACAGAGTGTGGAAGAGAGTTCCACATTCGCGTAGTACGGCTAAAAAATGATTCTCTATACTTGAGGATACGTCCAAAGTTGGGCTCGAGGGTAAACTGATGGGCATTCCTAGAAGCGCGAGTATTACGGGCGAATTGTTTGAGGAGAGGAATGCAACTGGGTATTTCACTAGAGCAATTACCGTAAAAGTAGCGATAGAGACATGCTACGTTACGCGTCAGTAATCTCGCTATCACCAATCATTCTTACAGCTCTTTTTTGTATCCCATCCAAGAGGCTTAAGTAAGTAGCTGGAGCATTAGCCCAAAGGTGGGAACTGTACTCAAGCTTTGGACAGATATAGGTTTTGTAGATAATAGCCAGATCAGATAAGGAGAAATATTTTTTGCACCATCTTAAGAAACCCAACCATCTTGCTGCATTTTTTGGCGACATCGCCTATTTGCTCGGTGCGAGAATCTCGAGATGTTGGGTCTCATTGAAGCAAGTGCAACTCATGGACAGTGGCAAGGGGGGTATATCTCTCTTCAACGATACAAAACAGCATTGAGTTTTCGAAGCATTAAACTCTATTTGGTTTCTTATTCTCCATTGTACAATGCTTTTTAAGTCAGACTTTAATGAGCTTATCACATTTTGCCGTTGCAGTTCCACATCCGAGGAGGAGGGATGTGTATCTGGAAACAAATATGAGAAGCTAAGGGTACTATCGTCAGCAAAACAATTTATTGGATTAGAAGTAACAGACAATAGATCATTAATGAAAATGAGGAAGATTGTCGGAGACAAAACGGAACCCTGGGGCACACCAGCATTTAATTTGTGGGTTTCAGACTTGAACCCGTCCAATACAACTTGTATTGAACGGTTCGAAAGAAAGTTTCTAATCCAACGAAGATTTGTAGGTTTGAATTGCAATGAAAATAATAAAATTAATTTTGAATACAAAAGTCCTGCATAAAAAACGTTGCTTGGAGCATTTTTGAAAAGAAATCTGTGATGTTTCATGTTTTTTTAAATATGGGCGCCAATTTCTTTTTCGCATGAAATAACAGACAAAGGTCCTATTTGATCCCAAATTAAATTGAAAGATTTACATTCAAACACAATTTTTTTAAAAACTAATAAACTTGAGCTATTGAAATCCGCTCCTGTTA
The DNA here is from genome assembly GCA_920937365.1 of Sphaerophoria rueppellii. Classification (NCBI taxonomy): domain Eukaryota; kingdom Metazoa; phylum Arthropoda; class Insecta; order Diptera; family Syrphidae; genus Sphaerophoria; species Sphaerophoria rueppellii. Next base: position 12,839,153 of record CAKKXW010000003.1, on the reverse strand, counting down.
AAAAAAACTAAATAAAACAAAGATTTGTGTATATTCAAGGTTAGTTGCAATATTTTTATCTCAATCTATCGGTTCCATCGTATGATTGCTGTTGTACACCCATCGATGAATTGTTGAACCACTATGCTGCTATTCTGTAGGGCATGGTTATTCGTCGATGATCGTGGATCTCAGGTGCAAATTCGTAGTGGAAAAAGACATCAGACGTGAGTTCTTTCGAAGGTAACTGCCAGCCAGCGGTGGTTTTTGCATGGAGTGTTGTTGCACACAGCGGCCTAATCAAGTGTTTATAATTTTAATCTGAATGTGTGAACTGATAATACGACCCCCATTTTGTGGCTGGGTGGAAGGAGTTTCCTTGATCTTACCAACGGGATTATGTTATGTGGGACCGTTTTGTTTGGTTGGAATGAAAGATGTTGCTTGAAAACCTTCCGCAAAACAATTTTTTTTTCCGAACGTAAAATTAACTCCACCTAGACCTTGTAGGATCTTGCTTAACCTAGCGGCTTGCTGAGCTCCAATGTATATAAACTACGTAAATGTATACGATCTTGTAACAGAAAGTATTTTGTTCAATGCGGTAGTGTAGCATCAAGTTCCAGGCTGGGTTTGGGAATCTTGTGGTTATATTCTTAAAGTTATTGAGAAGAGTTAAGAAAGTTCGAAGATCAGTAGGAGTTCTCTATTCGTTGCGACACTTTGGGATGCTGGATGCACATTGGGGTGCTGAACTTGAACAAATCGTTTGGTACAGCTTGAAGGGTGCTCGAAATTCCATCTAGGTTTTCAAGAGTAAGTATTTGCGACAAGAGACTAGGTGGACTCAGCTAATCGACTGAAAAACCCCGCAAATCAAAGAACGAATACGGAAAGTCAAATGCCAAACTGCTGTCTTGGTATTCAAGGGACCAAACTGAGAGGTCAAAGGATTTAAGCGGCAAAATTAGTACTGAGCCACGCAAATCAACATCAATTGGTCAATCAGTCAATTTTATAGAATATTGTTGGGATTACGAAGTACATAACTTTGCACCGCATACCACAAATTCTGTATATGTGATTAAATTCAACTGAATTATGGGTCTGCATCTAACACTGCAGATAATCTTTTCTGTTACAGACGGTTGTAATATTTGGACTAGATGATTTTCAATTAGATTCTTCTGGATTCAGTTCATTGCCAAGCCACACTTGAAACTAGAAAACACTAACTTGATAGAAAAACCTGTAGTTGGAGTTCTTTTCATGGAATTCTTCGGTTTTCCAATCAAATAATTTGAGGCGACGATGGAGAAAACGGAACTTACTTTGAGGCAACTACGACCAATGATCGCGATAGCTGGAAGGTCATGTTAAAGGGAGCCCGAAAAAAGTTCAATAATAATAAACGAATCACAAAGCATTGTTTTTAAGAAACAGTGAAAAATAGCCATCCTCTATTAGAGAATAAAAAAAATGTCATCTCTTTAATTATCAAAACCAAAGTAGATCGATAAAGATAAAGACATATGGACCCCCAGGGCTATTAATATTCTCTGAAAAAAAAAACTATAACTTAATCGTTTTAACGCACCGAAATACAAAAGACCAAAAAAAAAAACAACAGACAAATACAATTTCAATTTCGGAATCTCATTTAAAACCCATAAGACCGTCAACAGCATTTTCCCTTTATTTATTTTTTTTTTCAAACTTTATCACCTTTATTTGTTATTCAGATATGTATTTCGAAAAAAAACGTGATCCAAAACTTTTTGATTTAAAATGCATTGAGATGGTCAATCGATTTCGAATTAGCATTACCACGGTCGACCACCCTTTGTCAACAATAGGTATCGGACTTTAAAATTGCATTCATATTCGCAGAAAGAAATAAGCAAATATTGTAAATTATACCCTTGACGTGTCGTGTGTTTTTTCAAACGCACAACCCAAACAAAAATTAAGAAAAAAAATCAAGTATCAATAAACCAATAAAATATAAATCGAATTGTATTTTTCGCAGTCAAACAAAAATTTGAATACGCTGTCAGCGTTGCCACTTTATATAAAAAAGGAAATTTTGCATTAACTCCATTTAGTTAAATTCAAATGCACTTTCAACACCCTTTTTTTGCTCTAAAATGGCTACATTTATTTAAATATCCAATTGGACGATTGTCCTTGGTGTGGTGTGGTCGATACAGCTTCGTGAGTGCTGAATTATATTACCTTGCCGCTGAATAAATCACTCCTTAGGCGGGACTACATTTTATGCCCACGCCACTTGGGACCCCTGTCAAAAATATACAATGTATGAAAAATACACAAAACGAGAGTGAACAAAGCGTCAAAATCCCATGGTTAAAAGACAAACGTTTCAGTCGTGCCGGTCCTTTAAACATTCAACAATATAGAACCACAATGCAGATAGGTTGTCCGCCGCACGCAGTTAGAATGATATTTTGGCGGTGATCCGCTGTTTTATGGGGCTAAGTTTATGGGTTAGACTTACAAAGTTTTGGTCAATTGCATATGACTTTGCTTAATCGAGCTTTTGAATGAGAATCCAAGGCAGATACAAAGAACACGTATGTGTACCTCTTTTCCAAGTGCATTCATCTGGAACACAAAGAAAAAGAATTCATCAACAGTCATGTTTACACTCTGCTAAGCGATTGTGTTTTTCTGATAACATTTTATCTCCAGCTGAGCAGTCTGCAGTGCTTGCTCTAAATGCTGTGTCATTCAAGTTAAGATCAAGGTGGACAAATTAATCTAGAAAAAATGGATGAAATTAAAGTGAGAAACAGTTATTAATTCTCCGATTCTACCTTATCTTATCATCTGCTCAACTGATATGCATTCTTTTCGCGGGTCTGAAGTCTGAACAAACAATTTCGGAAAGTTCTGCGGTTTTTTTTTGTAGAATCTGAACAACCCACTGCGGCAGTACCGATATTAATGTGAAGCTTAATGCAATTAAGTTGGAACAACAAAAAAAGAATTCTTAACTGATGAGCTTCGGAGGTATTAAGATAGTACAAAGCGGAGTGGGTGATTGTATTGCTTGGATTTTATTTTAATCAGCTTCACTCACCTAATGTCTAAGCTCAGTGATTTAAAATAAATTTGTGGTTATATATTTTGAGGAATTTTAGGGCAAAGAGAAATCTGAGAAGAGATGTTATGATTTTTTTTGCAGTTCGTGATCTAAACACAATGGCGCCGAAAGACAGCGAAGTTTAAACGAGTCCATCTCCAGCAAAATGTTCATGATAAGACTTGAATACATCTCCAAGTCAATTGAACTTCAGGACGCAGCAAATTGATCTTTTTGCTATCCACGGGAGACAATCTTTCAGTATAACATACGCGTGAACGTTCCGATGAGCAAACATCGACTATTCCGTGTGAGAGGACAGAAAGTTCAAACTTGGACAGTTGCAATAGAATCGCAAAACAACGCCATATCCTTTTGCAACTAAATCTAACATCATCATATTCGTCGGCCTATTCGAGGTTTTGCCTTCAATAGCGCCCCAAACTGGATTCGGTCCGGAACTACTGTAACAAGTTCTTCCACCCATCCCGATTGTTAGCCGATCCGATTTTTGTAATCAAAGTGCCTTGAAAGACTAAAGAAGATTCTCTCCATACCCATTGGAGTTTTTTGCAAATGTTGACGGGTCTCGGTCTGGATAGCAATTCGTCTTATCAGTTTGTTTGGGATGCCACTCTCATGGTTTGTACGGTTTCACCTTTAAAGTCTGTTAACATATGGTATTTTCGCAGCTATCCAATCTTGTCCGCAATTCCTTGTTATTCGAAAACGTGTTCCATTACTTCATTATGGTAACCCATCTTCAATAATAAAAAGTGTTGGTGAATTTATTTCTTCATGAACAGCTAGTCATTTAATTTTCTTACTTCTAAAAATGACATCAATAAAAACAAGGCCCCATAATGCATGACATTTGCCATCAATGCAAATATCAACTGGGTGTCAAATCCCAGAGCTACTTCATTTCCTCGGCCTATACTATACCTATAGAAGAAAAATAGGTCTTTTCAACGCAGCCATTGCAACAATATTGAAACTTGTTCTTGTCATAAACATCATTCGTAGTCCCGTCACTTTAGGGTTTCACCTAGGAATTTGAGATAATAAGCTGGAAACTCGTATACAGCTTTATTTTGGTGTTCTAAAAGTTGTCTCAAAAGTCTCATATTATCTCGTGTCTGCGTCGTAAGTTATTCGAGGTCAAAGGTCATGGAAATCGGTTTTTCGCAACTATCTCTGTTTCTATGGTTCCAATCACTTCAACACCTATTATGAAAATTAAAGATAAGAAAATTTGCCACAACTTTTGTCAAACCTTTTTTTTCCGCTCAATCCTTTTCGAGATAGAGGGCGGAGAGCACCCAGCGCTCAGGCATATATACTGTAATACAAGGTCAACCGTGAATCTCGGTGAATGATACCTTGTATAGAGTTACTTAATTATTAAAATACTATCAACAACAAATAATTTGTATTATTTATTAGTTAATAAATTGTATTGAATGATGTTTTATATATATTATAAATTCATTTAATTTTATTCGATAATAGATTGTCAATAAATAGTTTGATACATAGACAGATTGTAAATAGCAATAAATAAAGTAAATATAATTTAACTTAATTTTTATTTAGTAGCTGTACTTTTGTCACCATTAAAATTACACCTAGACCATAGATAATAAATTTTATTATCTGTGCCTAGACGTTGCGCTTTGACTTCATAAATTAAATATAAAGGGTTTTTCAATAGGGACGCTACAAAAGTTTTCTTAAATAAAACAAAAACGGTTTTGGATATAAATGAAATTCTTCATTCCTGTGAAAGTACATTTGATGCCATTGTGTATGGAACTCGATTTATACCACGGGCACGCTTGTAGAAGTCCAGACGCTGAACCCAATTTTCGACGGTTTTCAAGCATAAATCGGCCGATACTGCTGGAATTTCACGTTCGATATTCGTACGAAGTTCATCAATCGTCGCTGGCTTGTTGGCATAAACCATAGATTTGACGTAGCCCCACAGGAAATAGGCGTTAAATCGCATGAACGAGGCGGCCAATTCACAGGTCCATTTCTGGAGATAATGCGCTCATCGAACTTCGTTCTCAATAATTCGATTTTTTGGCCCCCTGTGTGACATGTGGCACACCGTCCTGTTGAAACCACATATCGTCCAAGTCCATATCATCCAATTCATTCCAAAAATAATCGGTTTGCATTGAGCGGTAGCGATTCCCATTCACAGTAACGTGCCAGCCTTGATCATCACGGAAGAAGTACGGCCCAATGACACCACCAGCATGTAAACCGCACCAAACAGTGATTTTTTCGGGATGTAATTGTGCCTCGTGAAGCACATGTGAATTTCGGTAGTAAATTTTAATAATTTCGACTCGTTGTTTGATCGTGTACCTTTTTATGATGAAATGACAAACCTTATTGAAGAGAAATGTCAAGAGAGCGGAAAAAATATGCCGTCGTTTGCTGTCCCTATCGGTCTACTTTTGTAGTGTCCCTATTGAAAAACCCTTTATATAGATCGAGTAGTTTCTTTTTATCGTTCAGAGCCTGACGTTGATATAGAGTAGAACCTTACGATTGTCCTTAAACATATGGACAAATTTTGGGTTCCTCCTGCTAAGTCTTATCGGAGCAAGTTTTTTTTTTCGACATCACGCTCTTTTTTAATTTTCCCCAATAATTGCAAAGATAATCTTCCCCTTTCCTTTGTAGCCTTTGGATAGCCTCATGTATTGTTTTTTCTTGTTGAGAACATGTTTTGAGAGCTCTTTGATTTTAATCCAAAAAATTATGCATTAGCTTTCATGGTGAGAGCGAGAGTTTCTGAGATCAAGAGATCGTCATTTTTTATGCTAACGGGACCTTTTAAGCTTGTTTTGTATGCGTCCGTTTAAAAATTAATTTATTTTTTGTAACAATAGAATAGCCTCATCTTACATTCTTACTTATTTAAAGCGAAAACAAGTAGCGCCATCATCGGAAAGCTATCGGGAAAGAAAATCGGTTTATTTTTTGTGGAAATAACATTGTTTTCTTTTAAAATGGGTAGAAAAAAATCTTTAAGTGCAACGGAAATTGCTAAAATACAGGTCTATCATGAAGAAAACTTTTTTAATCGCGCTATAGCCAAGAAAATTAATCGAAGTCCAAAAGTTGTGAACAGCTATTTTAGAGATCCATTGTCTTATGGGAAAAATTACAAAGGCCGTACCGCAACCGTACTTTCAAGTCGTGATAAACGGAAGATTATAAGGTTAACATCGAATTCAACCGATTCTCTTAGTAAGATCAGGTACCAAGCTGGGGTAGAAGTGAGCCGAATGACGATTAGACGATTTATTAAGAGTGCCGGACACCTTTAGCGCCAAAAAAATGAAAAAAAAAAAAACACCACTTAACAAAGTGCGAAAACAACAGCGGCTAAATTTTGCAAGATCGCACATGGCTTGGAATACTGATGGAAGTAGTCACCCAAACGATTGGAGAAAAGTGATATTTTCGGATGAAAAGAAACTCAACCTTGATGGGCCCGACGGAAACAATTATTATTTTCATGATTTGAGGAAGGAAAAGCTGTTTTTGGAAAACCTTTTTAATTAGCACAAAAATAGTACTCTTTTTATTTTAACTAAGATACACAAAGTGATTCTATTCTAATGTTACAAAAAAAGTAACATTTTAGTGCATCCAAACGAAATAGTCTCAGACATTTTCTGTTAGCTATGCAAAATTATTTGAAATATCTCTCAATCTGAAGAACTAACCTCTACCTTTCAACACATCATATAATTTCATATGTCTACATCAAAAAGTATAAAAAACTGCTGATCTTAAAAACAGGTACGTGTGAGGCTATTCAAATGTTACGGACTGTATATTGTCGCAAAGTAAACAAAAGCCAAAATATGAATCTAGGATCTAGGTACTACCTCGACACAATTACGAACAAATTTATATATACTCAAGTAATTATCGGACTAGAGTGCATAAAACAAATTGAATAAATAAAAAGAAATTGAAGCTAACGAGTAACGAGTGCGGAAGAGGCTTATAAAATTGCTCATAATTGCCTATTTTTGAAAGTCTTAAAAGTCCCTCAGGGAGAAAAAGTAGGTACTACTATTATCAAAAAGCCATTAACATTATTAAGAATATGAACAGTTCTCGTATCATGGTGTCCCTGTTTACACCCCATGATCAGACCAAAGATAATAGAACACATCCTATTCTATTCTTTTATCCTTAGCTGCGTTTTATTATCCTCACTAACCCATATGGGTTAATTTTTTGCACACAAACCAACAACAACCTGTAACCCCAATACCTATCGGGGTTTATTTTTAACTCTAAAATGTGTTCTAACTATGGCGGATAGATGGCGAGTGTGAGCCAAAAAAGAAGTTATTGTACAAAGATTTATTAATATAACAAAATTAACAAAAAAATAACACGTATTCCACTCTTAGCTACAGTTTTGTGAAGCCATAGAATTAATAAAAACAATTTGTTTGTGGAAAAGCAAAATAAAATTTATCAGAGTTGCGTCTAGGAAAAAAACATAGTTTGAACTTCAACCTTCATAACCCAGATCGTTTTATTATCACGATGTAACCCATATGGGTTAGTGATGATAATAAAACGCGGCTTTTGTTTAGGCCATTAACCGACCGACTGATGACATTCATCGCGTGTTTTCAATTATCTGTTATTTTTATCTATATCCACTTTACTTAAGTATCAAAACTCCAAAGATGACATCGAAGATCTTCTATAGTGATGCACAATGACGATCGGCAAAGGTGAATATGATACCAAAGTTGTGTCGTCATTCTGGTGTTGCAATAAAATTCTTTACTATTTTTCTCGGAAATTTACATTAACCCCGACTAACTTTTACGAATACGAATGCTAATTGATAAAGCATATGAAAAGTTGTTACATTCATGTACACAAACAGCCGCGAACTAGCCCCGGTGCAGTCCGGTCGGTTTTCATTATGGCTTGACTTGACTGTAAGATCGGCTCTTTAGACACTCATACGGCATAGAGAAGAATGTAAAACGCATCATAAATTATACAGGACAAGGCCACGCAAATATGAATAACTACTACACACGCTTTAATGCTAGCTGCTAATTTATTTCCTCTTGTCTCTCTTTCAGATACGTCATAGTGTGGATAACATCGACTTCAACATGATTCTCCTTTTCATGAGTGGATCTACTACCAGCATTTACCGCCAGCACACAGCAACAGCATTTGAGGTGAGTTCTGTTTCTGTTCTCTCTCTGTCTCTCTTTTTTCTACAAGTGGAATCCAATCCGTTCTATATCAATTTGCCATTAATTAGCTTTTTGAATAAGAAAATTCACGAAAATAGAAGTGAAGTATGAATGTATCTCCTCATGAATTGCTTGAATTATCTTTCAATAAAATTCATTAGCCGGTATCATTTGACACAGGTGGTGCTGTGTTCATGTATGCAAGGTACAGTAGAAATAGAGTACAAGTAATTAGCAGAACTGTTTCAGTCTATTATGCAAGAAAAGACAGTGAAGGCGGCAAGTATAGACTTAACCGAGAGTATAGGCAGCACACGTTAAATTAGAACAAACCGTGACACTTTGGTCATGTTCAGCAAGAAGGGTGACCAAGCTAGTCTTAAGGAAAAGAATTTGGATAGAAAATAAAGCCCCGAGACTCCGACTTGAAAAGACTAGAGCAACATTTGAAAGCATCAACAGTCTACCAACGTTCTTTCTTCCAGTTGCAAGTACAGAGGGCTAATGGCAATGCTGCCAAGAAGACAAAAGTACTGTATCTTCTCCCATATTGTTTGTCGGACGAACTTTCAAAAGGCTTAATGTACCGTGAGAGAGTGATCGATGGTAAACTTTGCTGCCCTGAAGGGACAATGTTTGCTGACGAGCAGATCTTTCGGGCGATCATAGTTGACCTTATGAATCGATAAAAGTAATAAATGCAATTTAGTGAATGTCTCTTATTCTTATGACTATTGGGCACCATTCGACGAGAATTTCTTCTCCCAATCATTTTAAACAAAGCTAAAGCAACATAATACACCCATTCGTAGGACCTTGTAGCCTCTTTTGTTTGATCGACAAAATTGTAGTTTTCAAATAACTTACAATGAATAACAGATGGTCACCACACTCCAATAGTACTATTGCTCTTGATGATTCAATGCGAGCGGGAACCGGCTTCTCAGCTGACTCAAAGCAGTTGCCGCAACTACCGAGATCGAACTGTCGTTGTTGTCGTGGCCGATCAACAGCAGTGAACTGATCATGTAAATTGCTCGATCATCGGAATGTTCTCCAGCAGTGGAATGAACTAAAGTAGCAAGTGGCATTCCTTCCTCATGCTTGCTGAGCTGAACGAGTAAAGAACTGAGATACGATATAATTTTTGTTATAAAGCTCCATTCTGTGAAGTCCGATCAGCTTGTGAGAAGTAAAATAATGATTTTCATTTTCCGATTGTGTCGGGTAAGGTCCGCAAATAGAGATACATATTTCCTACCGCACCCGCATAACCCGCTACAAGTCAGATAAAATTTATTTTTGTGTCGGTAGATGTAATTATTTTCCGCCACCGCTAGCAAATCAGCTCACCTCAGTGGCGTAGATAGGGGGGGGGATCAGGGGGATATATCCCCCCCCATTGGGATCGATAATTTTTCAACATAACCAGTTCCAAACGAGTTAAGGAAACGCACTCTGTCATTAGTATCTACTCACAATACCAACATTCTATGCGGAAACAGCAAAATTTCCAACGAAGTGATATATTATTAAAAATATTTCTAATTTAATAACAGTTTGACAAGCCTAAGATGTTTAGTGCTCTAGCTATTCATCGCGAAGTACCTATAACAGCAGACGAGGTTATAAGTGTTCTATCTTTAGAGAACAGAAAAGTCGATAAAAAAAAAACTTCTAATTGAATTTGAATTGCATACTATCTTCCTCTTTGTATGTGCCCTCCAATGTTTTCGTCAAGAGACTTACAGAATTGTAAGTTATAGATCTCAAGTCCCAAACTTCTTTTCTTAAGGAACAAAATTTCTTCTTCTTCTTATGTTTTATGTATTTTCTACCGATTAACTTTTATTGCGAACGTTCTTTCTTGTAATAGGTAGACTGAATCATAAGCATATTAAAAAAAAAAAAAAACTTCGAAAGTAAAAAATATTTTATCTAACATCTTAATGTTTTTATTATTTGACCTATGGCCAAATTATTTGGTAAAAATATTTTGATAGTATTATTTATCCTACATATCAATGTCAACTGGGTTTACCTAACTACGGAATGGTCGTTTTGTATTGTAACTCGCGTATGTGACATTAGTG
>CAKKXW010000003.1:12720516-12735469 GCA_920937365.1 Sphaerophoria rueppellii | reverse complement strand
GCCGGACCCACTTTTTTCGACTTCTCTATCATCGTAATATCATATCTCATCCTCATCTCAAATTTTTTTTTTTTACGAATTCAATACTTGCCATATATTCTATATGTCGCAAGTAAAAAATGTTGAATTGAGAAACAGTGAGGGCTTCAAGAGGCACATTTTTAAAATAACTTCAATAAAACTGAGAGCACTTATAGGTCAAATAGTACGATTTACAACTGATGATGATTGAGTGATCGAGAGAGATCTCCACAATTTTAACCAATATATTGGTTCCGGTCGGTAGATGTACGAATGAATTGAGAGTTTTTTTCTTTATCTATTTCATCCATGCAGCCTCAGGAGTAATTTTAAGTACGAGTCCTAGAGAAACCTGACTGCAAACTTAGAAGTAAAGAAGGCTCTACCACTACTAGTATAAATAATTACAAAAAGCATCAGTTTGTCTCGAATAAAGAACAAAACAAAAACGCAGAACTTGCCTCCGATTCTGAAATCCGTTTATGAAGTAATTTTTGGCATGTCACGCGCGGGATGTACACAGTTCAAATGCATGTCAAGCACGTACAATTGTATGCTTGAAGCAATATCAAGGTAGGTAGAAATGGCTGTCCTACTTCGCGCAGGACACAATTGGCGCTGAGTGCGCCGTTTTGGTACCATACCTCGTGAGATTCTAAATGGATTGGAAAGTGGGTTCTGGATTATGTATGTTCCGCACACACAGTCCTATATATGAATTGGTATTATTCTCCTACCCTACGGCTTATTATCTCATAGTGCCATTTAATGAGGGAGAAATAAAGAGGGGCGGGAGGCGCTAAGGCCACTTTGTATTATTGAGGTAAGAGATCAAATCTTTGATCTTGAAAGCTGCGAGTTCCTCAATGCCGTTGAAGAATTCTTCACCTAAATGGAGTGCTCTTTTCCTAGCCAGGGCTGGACAATAGCATAGAAAGTGTGGGACCGTTTCTTTTTCTTCCTGGTTCTCACAGCTACGGCAGAAAGAGTTATGTGGTATACCCAATTTTGCCGCATGCTCCCCTACAGGCCAATGCCCTGTGCAGGTAGCGACAATCCTGGCTATGTCATGCCTTGGTTTGGAAATTAAATTGATTGATTTTGGCTTGTTATAGGCGGGCCAGATTTTCCTAGATATAACGCAGCTCGTTAAACTACTCCACCTAAGCAATATCAAACTTTTTTGATTTTCTTTCAAGCGTACAGCCGATCTATACATACGTGTAATTTTTTTTTCACTTATACCAGTCTTATAAAGTCTAAAACTGTGTAAAAACTATAAAAAAAAGCTCATGCACAGTTATTAAAGCACTTATATGGTTATTTCTGTACAGAAATAGATTGGAAAAAGTATGATTTTTATTTAATTTAATTAACTGAAGTGAACAGTCATCGAGTACACAGCTCAGCACAGCTTAGCCATTTAAAGAGACATGCATTAAAAAAGAAAAGAAAATTTGTTTATTTTGTTTGAATACTGTTGTGAATGATCCATACTTCATGGCGCCAACAAGTTAAAACACTTCCGCGTGGGAATGTGTTCGATGTTTAGTTGTTTTACTTATCCTCTAATGAGTGAATGAGTTGTCATTTTATATTGCATGACACACATATAACCAAAGATGGTAGTTTGCATTATTCATGTCTGGTTTTGTAATGAAATATTAACTCCGGCAGATGAGTAATGTTTATATCTATCTTAGAAAGGGGTAGGAGACTTCACTTGTATTGCTGTCGCTTACCATATATTCAGATACGATCTTAGGAGATAAATTTACATCATTAGAATTAGGATGTTTTTCTATGGAGACTGTTTGATAAGGACGTAATTGAATGAATAATTCATAATTTGAAGGTGAAAATAATTAAAGTTAGCTTGTTAAGAAACATGAATCTGATCGCAAACGAGTACACTTTCAAACGTGTATCTATCAATTTAAGTTGATAAATAATTTGTAAAGAAAAAAAAAATGGGTTACCATAAAAGATAAGATTTACTTAGATTTGATTTCATAATATGAAAAAATTTAATAAAAAATAAAGATTAGGGTGGTCACTTGATGGTATACGTAACTTCTATTACAAAGACAAAATTTTACGTATTTTATTTCAAACTGTTGAACTCTTATTAGAGATTTACTTGACTATAACACCCCTCTACTTGGTTTTGAGACAAGAGTTACTGGTTTATGTACACTACACTACTTTTTATCCCGATAAGGCTAACCACAAACCGAAGCGGACAAACTGTTTGCTTGTCGCAAGACAAAAAATCAATCGTGTCGTACTTCACCCCACACCGAAGACGACAAAGACAAAATATTTTGTCCTTGTCGCATTCGGTGTGTTTTGCCAGCGGACAAACAATGAAGACAAAAATTGAAAAAAATAAGTTGCGTTTTCCCTTGATTTTATTTTGCTCTTTATTCCTCGATGAATGGCATTTATCACATTTATCGGGAATCAGACAAACTGTTGGAATTTCATGTGTATAATATACAGTATACATACATTGCCATCTATTTCTTGTGTACGTGAAACGTGAGACCTAACGGGATCCAAAAGTATGAACAAAAATGAACCACGTGGAGAGCGTCCCTACTAGGTATAATCTGCAGACACATTTTGGAATTACATGCGTACATATATACAATTTACATACATACATACGAAGAAATTTAGTCGAGTTTTCATGCACACTTCTTTGAAACCACAAACATGCACACAAAATAAATCTCTTCTTTTTCCTTAATTCTTCTTTTTCTAAAGTCTTTTTACCCTTACAACAACATCCATACCAAATTGCACAAAATACAACAAGAAATATCGCAATAAAATACAAATCCAAGTATGAGCAACCGAAATGTCCGTTTGTCGAAATCTGTTTGTTTGTCTTTTTTCACTTTGGTCTGTGGTTCTTCATAAGACGGTGTGTACTTTTAGGCGTCGACATTTTGTCCGGGACTGTTTGTCTTCTTTGGTGTGGTTTACTCCTATACAACCCCATGTATTTACTGCAACTGACGAGCGGACAAGACTTTTTATCGTGTCGTGTCTGTTTCTGTGTGTGTTTACTCATAAGAGCAATGGACCTATGTCCGGGGAAGAGCGAAAAAACGTTTTGTCCGCTTCGGTTTGTTTTTAGCCTAAAATGTAAAGCTCCTTGGAACTGATTTGTTTTTTGTTAGATTTTTCTCGAAAAATAGTAGTCTGATTAGAGTCCTTTTTTTCTCAAAGTATGTATGTGTTGCCTCAATAACATTGAATATTAAATTTTTTTTGGATATTTAAGCAATATTTTTAATTTTTTTCCAAAATTCCGTATCTCGGAAACATATCAATATTGAACATTGAAATTCAAATTTATGACGTATGTATATTTACATGTTCTTGAATACTGCGTACCCAAATTAATTAATTAAAAAGAAAAAAGCTTCAAGATTTTTTTTTTTATTTGAAAAATCAACAATTTCTTAAGAAATCTCATGCCATCGATTCGGCTATTGATTAAAAGAATAGATTTATTTAAGGAATGTTCAAGAATTGACGTTAGGCAAAGATAAGACCCCTTTGCTAAACATCAATTCTTGAAAGCTCCTGAGGTTTGAAACATTCCATTATAAAAGTGCAATAACTATGATCTGCCCAGGTTTCAGCAAACAATTTCTTTGGAGAGCAATGTTTGCTTGCCATCTCTCATTTCTTAAGATAAAAACTGTCTGATACTTTTGAATAAGGGCCAATCAGTTTAAATGTAAGCAAGCCCATAAAAGGTTCAATGACGACGTGGGGCTATAAAGAGCTTTTTAGAAAATCAGTGGCCGTGCAAAAAAGAAGGCGACATTGATACTGATAGATCACCCTTCCTACTCTTTATTCCACAAAATTACCTCAGCTCTATTAATTGTCAATATAGACCTAACTACGTATTTCGCAACGAAAGTGTTTTTGACGCGAACTGTGAGATTCGTAGTCGATGACGTCCTCGTCCGTCTTCACAAGAAGTGCATAAGTATCTACAATCACACTATGCGAATTGCACGATCAACCGAAGTACTATACCAATCATGGCACTATTGTTGGATCACGTTTAGTAAAAATGTTCAGCTCTTGAAAATGTGAAGCTGTTTTTCGGTCATCGTATGTCAGTCAGGCGAGTTGCAAGTTGCAATCCATCGTACAGCAAGCAGTGCTACCGAGATCGACAGACGATGAGCTGCATGGTAGGATGATATCTAACATAAAAAATAAGCTCAACCTAGGCTCAAATGAGTGCCTTGGAGGTCCGGGCTTCTGTTTTGAAATACAAACATTGACGACCCACGCTATAGCTTGAATATAGCCGACAGTCAAGTCTTCTCGCTGTCACTTCAACTTTACATCGCGATGCGATGGAAATAGACAAAAAGGCACTTTGGCCTGTTGCAGTGCTAAAGAATGATAATTCGGATAAGAATTTCTTCTCTAGTGCTACTTTAAATAAAGAGTTTCAAGGTCGACTACAGTGACAGAGTCGTCGACACGCAACGAATGGGTGCCCTCGAGCAGCTGTCATTTCAAATTTTAATAAAAAGCCAGTATAGAGGAATTTTCTCCATTTTTCCAACAAATAAAATAAAAATAAATTTTATCAACAATGTTGTAAGAATTTCATTAAAACCGGAACAGCTTGTTTGGAAATATGAATGGGAATTGTGCCCTTGCTGGTTTTGCTGGAATAACTGTTTAAGTGTTTCTTATTAGAAAAAAACTATGAGGCTCTTGACTTGGGAAGTAAAACTGGTGCTGAGAATTGTGAAAAAATTTCAAAGAATTCCTTCGTTGGCTTCGGTTTAATAGAAGAAATCAGCTTCAGAGGGATTCAAAGGAATAATCTCTGATATTTATTTAAATGAGCCGTGTAAGGTGTTGAAAGGAAGACTATTGGCGTTTTTTTTTCTAGTTCAAAATGTGTGATGGACATTAGGTAAGTAACTTAGACTTCAGTAACCTCGAGCATCGATCGATCATATATACAATTTTCGTTCCTCATCCGTATTCCCATTTATCAACAACAAAAAAAGTATTTTAAAACAGTAAAATTCTTCTAATCGGAAATCGTTCTGGTGAAGTTTTTCTTATCTACATTTTTTTTCTGTTGGTCGTGTTGCGATTAAACTGCTATAAAAAAAACGAATTCCTTTAGTGCTTAGAGAGTCAACTTTTTATCTATGAATCCCATTTCACATTTATATTCTCATAAACATCCGAAAAACACGATTTACCGATAAGACGCTTCAGGGCTTTAATTTATGACATAATGACGTGTTTTGTTTAGAATTGATTATATTGATTCGCATGCAAAATTCAAGGCTTGGAATTCATTCATTTTGCATTTTATCTATAAGTACCAGTAAAGTGAAAAAAATTAAATCCACATCCAATCGCTGACTGTCAATTTAAAGCTTGGAATAATAAATTTGCCGAAACGACACTTTGAATTTTACTACAGTATGCAATCCAAATGCCAGATTTCGACAATCAATGAAAATCTATGTACTCTAACTTATACGACAGTCGAAAGTCTGCTACTTCAGTGTTCCAATTGCGGATCAAGTTTGCACTACCACTTCGGAATTTCAATTAATAAAGTAATAATGCAAATAACTGCCGTGAAAAAAATCGCGTAGGTACATATTTAAGGAAATAACCCCTTGTAATGCTAACTCGATGCCAAAGTTAGCACTACCACTCCAGATTAGATAAAGTGGACACCCAAACCGAAAACTGTGTATACAGATAAATTGTTGCAGATAAGTGTATGAAATAAACATTTTTACGAACTTTTTTTTCAAAAAATATGAAGAAAAGACCTAGCACTACCCTATGAAATATTTTCCCATAAACTATTTGGACCTAAATTGGTTGCAAGCAATTTTCATAAGACCTCTTTGTGCCAAAAATGCCACAAAAGTTTTTATCGCGCCCTTACGGTGTTCCTTACAACCAAGACGAAGTGCTACTAAAATTCAATTCTTTTTGGGGTGAAAGAAATGTGCAAAAAAGAAGCAATCCCTTTTTGGTATGCGTGAGTTGTCTGGTAGGTATCTGTTCGCGTAAAAATGGAAATGGAATTTGATCAAATTTTGAAATTCTCCTTGATTACGAGGTGTGCGAATGTGATCGCGTCGATTATTATGCAGCCTTAATTTATAATTCATCTTAAATTCATTTGAATGTCATTTTATTTGTATCGAAAATCGAAATTACGTTCCACAAAATTGTCAAATTTAACCTTTCACTTTACAATGTCAAATTAGTTTTACGAATTAATGGAATTATTGTAAGGAACGAGTATACAACTCAAATTGCTTTTATGAAAATTCAAACTTGAAAATTGTTGATTATCAACCGAGACCACGTCTTTTATTTTGAACATTTCTTATAGTTTTTTTTAACTATCTAGTCGACACACGAGGGAAAAATTAAATGGGTATCAAATTGACGATGAAATAACAACAGCAGAGGAATTACTTCAAACAACAAGGCCATGAAAAACATCTTAATCGCCTATCCGAACAACATCCACTGCTCCAGAATATATAGTTTCTCAATCACCTATACCAACAACTGCCATCAGCAATGTGCCCTCAAGCCAAGACCAACAAGTCTCGGTATTTAAGTAGCAAGATGGCCGAACGAAATACATGTTGGACCCTTAATCGACCTACATGAAATCAGTAGGACCAAAAAAGTGTTTGAGAAAAATTAAATGTGGTACTTCTTGGCCGACAAAATAAACGGCAAATGTAATGAACGGTTAAACTGGAAGCAGGAACGAAAAAACGTCGAGAATAATAATACAAGCGGTGCCGAATATAAATGGGTTAAATTTAGGAATGTAATGTTGGCAATTGTCACAAATTACGACTCAATTTTAATCGACACCGGCATTTCTCCGGAATCGATGACCAAAAACAAAATATCCTTCCGTCAACATAGACTGGACACTTCCCTTCCTCCAGTCCTTTACCAACAACAGCAAACTATTCAGATTCTCAGTGTACCTACTTCGGTGATATCCGTCCACAACGTCGATCAAGAAACCCAGCACAACAAATAATTCTTGAAAAAATTGAAAAACAGAACGACCAGATGCCAAGTATGTTGGAAGGATTTCTAAAATGAAAAGAGGAGCTCAATAGGGAGAAACTACAAATACTGAAAGACAACAGAGACCTTTTAAATAGAAAATAGTAAAGAAACATAAGTGAAAGTGATTTAAACCCAAGTCAAATGAATTTAAATTTATTTTGCAATATTTTCTTTAAATTTTCTTGTTATTAGAAATATGTTATTTTTTTAAATTATTACTAATTTTATTTGTAATTTTGTTTTTGTTTTTGTTATTATTTACTTTTTTTTAGTATATAAGTGCCGGTAGAATTGATTAATTTTTATTCTTGATAATAGAAATAACTTATTTTTAAAGAAATATTGTGATTTCTTATATTTTTTGTTATGTAGTTATAAACAAAATTATATAATTACTATCAACATAAAATAAATCTTATCTCTATGAATCTTTGCAACGACTTTTTTTTCATATTCATTTCATATTTCATATTGTTGATGTGCTTTCGTTTCTTTTTGTTTCGCCTTCATTTCGCAAAATAGCTTATAATACTTCATCGTTCCCGCCTTAATTCGTTGAATTCAGATTTCGCGCTGAAGTAGAATTTTATTGATCTTCCCAGAGATCGCCCTCAACTATGCAAAAACTATGCAGTACACAGCATCCCAACACAAATTTCGATATTCTTTCTACCGTGAAGTAGTCCAATCGGGTAAGCTGGCGAAATCTTTGCTTTAACAGACAAAAGCAATTTTCAATTTTTCCTCGCGTTGCAGAATGTTTTTTGTTAGATTTTTATTTTTATTTTTAAAATCCCCATCATCCCGGTAAGGTATAAGCAAATACCGTCATAGGAGTTGTCCGGCATCTCCAACAATATGGTATTTGTTTTCGCAGATTCTGGGAATTTGTTTGTAAATGTGCGATAGTTTAAAAACCTTTGAGTGATGGATGTTGCTTGTTACATCCGACATAAACATCCAAAAGTATTTTGCTTGTATCGCATATCCCTTGCAAGGGGATTTTTTCGAAGGTTTTAATTTGTTTGCATAAAACTCCAACAAATTTTGTTTTGTATACAAGTTCAAGACAAGTTCAATCAACAAATTCATTTAAATAACTTGTCGCGCCCGAAGTTCATCACAAGGGGTTGATTTCCGAAAATTTCCTTATCAAGCACTTAGCACTGACGATTGATTTCTTTTCACTTCAAACTCTTTTTTGACCCAAATTGGTTGCAAACAATAATACTGTCGTTAGACCTCTTCTTGCGACAAAAATTGCGAAAATATCGATTGCCGCATCAGCCAGTCGTGTTAAAATAAATTGTTCGTAGTTTAAGGCTCAGGTAATTTTAAATCGTTTTAAATTAAAAATTAAAATCGAAAAAAATACACATCGATTTGTCTTGGTCAAAAAAATATTCGTTATTAAACACAAAACACGTCCAACCGATTCCACCGACAAAATTCAACTGCCTGCTTTTCGGCAGCCCTTTACATGTATTGAGTTTGAATACATTAGTATGCCTGGTATATCTTTGGTTGGTTGCTATACTTAAAAGTGATCATACATTTTTTTACTTTTACTTACAGTTCTCGAAGGCGATATACTTTTTTTTTTTACTAAATAAATCGACACATTCAGATTCCGAGGGTGGGATCACACGCTTTAGACAGGTGTCCTTCATGAATTCCACTCCGTGGTCTATATTCTGGGCAATTATATATGTCATTTATTCGGGGGCACCCGACGGCGTATTTGTACGTGGTCATGCGAGCGAGTTTCTTCTGATCCCTTTGAAATCATTGATTTTCTCTACGAATTACAGACGATTGTTGGCACGATCGGTTGCTTTCTTCATTTATTGATACGATCGCTAATTGCCAATGTCAAATACTGTTAACATTATAGCCGTCAACATTTCACCTGAAACTAAGGGCACGTTTTTATTTTGGTTAGGTTAGCGCATACTTTTCCAAATTTTGTTTTTATTCTTTTTGATATTTTTAAGGTTTTTGATAGTTATTATATGCTTAAGGCCGTGTGCGAATTGGATTAAAAAGTGGTTAAAACTTGACGTTTGGTTAAATTTTAACACATCGCATTAAATAAACTGTGTTAAAAATTAGACTAGCAGCGGGGCAGGTTAAAATATGACAGGAGTGGTTAAAAATTCATCCATTTTTAACCACAATTCATCTCAGACTGAATCTGAGCATTGTATCTAATTCAATGTGGATGTATTTGTTCAGTCTCTTATTTAAAATGCATCATATATACATGTTCTTTGGGAGGATCAATCCAATGGGAGTCGCTAAGAGAATAGTTAAAGCGATCATTGAATTTTTAGAGATTTTGAGAGGGCAGGAGATTTGCCAGAAATTGCAATTTAATTTGACTGCAGATTCTAGAGTGCAGTGGTCGCAGGAAGGTGTTGCTGGTCGTTATGGTGAATCGAGTGTTGTTGTGGTAATTTAGATATCGAGCTGCGAGCGCTTAGCCAACTCACGAAAACTGCTTCGTTTCGAAATCGAAGAGAGCTTAGAATGATGACGGTCATTGTGGTTTTGAGAAGTAGCCTACGCTTATTCTTCTTATGCTTGAGTTCGGGCAAGTTTTCCTTTTCGCTGCTCAGATCATTCGGTCGAAAAAAGAAAGTAAAATTCATAGGCAAAAACATACTCAAAGAAGAATACTCCCACATTGATTCGAATTTTACATCACAATTTCGATTGCAAATCATCATAGAAGCCTCCAAAAAAGTCTACCTTCAAATTATTAAGTTCCTGTCATCAACTAAAGTACTTAACTAGAATTAGCTACACATAAATCTCCAAACCTTTGGAGGCACTTTCACGCTTTTTATTTGATACCTTTAATCCAGCAACCGAACACCAATTTAAAACCGAAACCGACACATAATCCCCGTGTGATACAACTCAATTAATTTTTCTCAAAACGAAAGTATTCTTAACAAAACAAACTTGCTGCGTTCGATAAACAACTTTTAGCTATTCCTAAAATAAAAATAACATCAAATCTCACACATCCGTGTTCACACCGTTCTACAAACTAGCACTCAAATCGACGCACGTTGCTGTGACATTGTACTGAAATCCGAGACGGACAAGCGAATCAATTTCCCTATTTGATATTTAAGTTCAAGCTTCGAGAATCGCCAGTGAGTGATATAAGTTGTCAGTATGTGAGATGTTACTTGTCACTTTAACAGTGGTCCACTTGTATGATCGCTCGATCTTGTGTTTGAATTGAAAGAGTTTTGAATACATGAGAAGGATAAATGGGTGATTTTGGAACATTTTTGACTGAGGGCGAGTGTTAAAATTTTGAAGGCAACGGAAGGTTTTAGGCACACTCTTTGATGGCAAGTGTTAAGATAGAAGTATAAGATTGACTCAAATGAAGAGAGTAGTTCTGGTTTGAAACAAATTTGGTAATCGACCATTTCTGTCTGTGTGTACAAGCACTCAATTACAATAGATTCGCCAACCCGACCAACTGTCACTCTACCTGTCTTACAGCACAACTTCATGAACAGCTGCAATACGAATTGTCGAAATGTGCAACGTTCGATGGCAGCAACGCAACGCCTCTGTCAGACCTTATGAAGGTGGATCCAGAACCAAATATTTCTTTTTTGACATGGCGTTTGAAATTTTCCGTTAGTCGGTTACACAAAAGCTGTGAACAGTGGTGTATGTCTGTCCAGTAAGTGGGCCGACGCCCGCCATTGGACCCATGTCAACATCATCGTGTCGGTCGGTCGTGCATCGGTCTTGTCGTCTTCATCTGTGGAAGTTCCCAAAACAAAGCGCTGAAACATCTCTGCAGCTCCAAATGGATCGAACCATAAAAATAATATTTTGTTTAGATCGATTTTGTCGATCAGTTAGGCGGCTGTTGTGTTATCCAGCGCTAAACGGGCATTTAAAATGAATTATTGCTTCACAAACACGAGGTAACTTGAAAACAGTAAAACAAGAAACATCAACAGCGACTAGCGAGTTGCGAAGGGACGGACATTCGGTCACACTGAAATGCCGCAGGGTCCCCTTTAATAAGCCTAAATGGTGTTTGAGCCACAAGGCGCCCGCCCACTTGCCGCTCAGTTTGCTGGCTAATCCACCATGCGTCTCACATTTACGGGTCTGTGTTGTGCCGTCTTTTGTGTTGTTGTTGTTGTTTTCGACAAAACGTGGCATTTATTTATGATTTTATTGAATTTTCAAATGCCTTTAGGATGCGTTCACTTTGCTTGGTCATTCATAGGCAAGGAGCAGAGGGAACAAGGGAAGCATCGATCATCGAATGAGTGCGTGACCTGGATATTGGACGAAGAAACTTTAACAAATTACGACTTTTTATTCAATATCGATTGAGAGGGTTAATAATGGTAAAATCACAGTGTCAATCAAAGATGAGAGAGGGTAGGTATCGGGCATCGGCTATCGGAACTAGTGCGATACTGTTTAATGCGTTGCGTAACGATATTATAATGCTTGTTCGAAGGATGCTTTGTGTTTGAATGTGATGTTTGACAGAATTCATGGCTCACGATGTGAATGCACTTTTGTTGACGACACCTGATTTGCGGTCTTCCTCTCCTCCTACGTCCCTCAGGAATAGTGTCGAAGGCTTTTCGGGCCGGAGCATTGGCGTCCATCCGCTATAAATGACCGAGCCATCTGAGTCTCTGGACCTTGACCATTCTGGCTAGGTCCATGTCGTTGTTATTGCCCGTGTTTATAGAGGAGCCTTGCCTAGGTAGACAAACTGTTATTGAATACTTATAAGATAATCATTGCATTGGAATTTAATTCGTTAAAATTATTTAATCAGCTTAAAAGTAAAACCAAAAACAAAAGAAACAAAGTGAGGAAAAGACCTGTTTCTCCGTCATTTTTTGTTCACGGATGGTATATGCTTGTATACTACTTCGGACAAGTTAAAATAGGCTGATAAGAATAGGTTCAACCCTTATGATCACATAATGTCAAAATATCAGCAATTCATCCTCGCTTTAATCACCTTCATAAAAATAAATTTATTAACTTTCGACAGAATCACAGCATTCAGTCCCTATCAGCGCACTGACAGCCAAATCGAAAACAGCGCAAGATGTTAAATGTCAAAGAATGATATGAACAGTAAATGCTGAATTTACGACATACTGATACTATGTCATCCAGAATATGACTCACACGTTCTGTCATTCATAAACAAAGTAGGGTGTTAAGATTTCTCCCACATTCTCCACAACAGATCAGAAAAATGTGTAAACACACCTTAATATTGACCCTATTTTCGGTTCTATCACTATGCACGCGGCACCCAATTCGGTTGCGTATGAAAAATTGATATTTCAATAAAATAGGTCTTGCCCGGCTGTGGCTTCTCATGTTTAGGGGAATACAGTTGGGAAATGCACAAGAAATGCAGACACTTTCGACAAACCCATTTTTATTCAAATCGATAAATAATGACTTCTCTTTATCCGCGGATAAATGTATGACCCATAGCACTCGCGCGGTCGAATTGCTTTGAGTTCGGTGATATATTTCATTGCAAAGTGTGAAAAACCAAACTTTTTCTGGTGATTCACTTTACGTTGGTTTTTCTTTGAGATGTAATAACAGTGCGTTTCGTGTCGCACACCGCACGTATTTAGTGCTACCGAGATGAAATTGCTTCTTCCTTCTAACGATTTTTTTGGGATCGGGCATCACTAGCGGAGGCGCGAACAGAGAGAACAGAGACTCCTACGCACTAAAAAATGAGGTGAGGTGAATAGTGTTGTTTTGGTTGTACGGGGAAGGCCCCCAATATTAACACCGAATGGGTGTGCTAAGGGAGACGACCGCACAATGCATCCGCAGCAGTTCGGTTTTTTATTTTTTGAGGGTGTAACTATATTTTTTTGTTTGCCTCCACGTTATAATCGCTTATTTTGTTGTTGATGATTATGATGGAGCACGTAGAAGATGGGACTCCAACGTTGCTGTACGCCAGCAGCGTATGAGATATTTTATTTTCACATCTCTGAGAAGCGATTTCACAAGAATTTTGATAAAGGAAAACGATTTGGTTTCGCAGCGGTTGCTCTGTTTTATATTGCATCCATAGCAATGTGTAGGGGTTTTAATTGGCGAGATCATTCGCAATCAAATTCGGAAGTTGTGAATCTTGTCAATGATGAAAGTTTTCTCTTTTTCAGGGTGTGGGAAAACGATAAATTTACTTTCACTTTCTTGTTGGGTTATTTCTTTGTTTAAATTTGTTTTTTTTTTTTTTATGGTTGAGATACTTTCTTTTCCTAAATTGCAATACCCCTATAAGATGCACTTCTTTCTGAGAATGGAGTTAAAGGAATTTTCTTTTGATCAAAAGCAGAGTACAATATTGGGATTCATTTTTTTTAATTAACCGGATGGCTTTTGTTCAGATTGGTTTAAACAAAGTATTTAAGCATAGGTCTATAAATTAAAGGAATCTTTCAAAAAAAAAAAAAATAATAATAATAATGAATCAACTGCTTCACAGATTAAGAGTTTCGGCCTCCATAATCCATCCATCAATTTAAGACTTATAAAATGACATAGCATTTTTTTAGCTTATCTCCTTGAAGCTTGAAGTATTAAGATAGCGTAAAAAAATAATGTACTCATTAACAGCAGGGCGTTTCCTAAATTGGTTTGAGCTTTTTTATTCAATATTTATGTGGGTTAAGTTGGTATCGATTTAATTAAAAGGTTAACCTCATAACATTTCTATAGCTTTAAATTTATTAATTTCCTCTTAACAAAAACACGAGAGAAAAGGTATTAAAATAATTTGTAGACCCACATTTACCCCCATTACGGAATTACGGTATTCCTTCATAAAATTTGACAGCTTGCCTGTCAAAAGTCAAGGTTATCAAAGTTCAAAAAGTGGGAAGCTCAATTCAGGGCATCAATAAGCCCTATCTTTTTGCCTGAGCCCCAAAGCGTAATGTCGATTGTCTTCGTGTTCGATAGTGCCAACAAACGAATGACTGGATGTTGTGCTTTTCTTGGCGTGATATAAGTTAGACAGTTTTTTAGTTTCTTACATTTAAACTTATTTTCAATATTTTCAAACGTCCATTTTCAAATTATATCATTAAAAACAGATTCAATTATCAAGCTCAAAGTGCAGATCGATGTAAATGTAATTTTAGTGTAGAGCTGATCAGCTACTGATGAGTTTAACGACAAAGACCAGTATCTACCAAATAAGCTCTCATGTTGCCGGTTTCCATGGCCTTCTATTCTGAATCCATTTGATCGACCGAACAGAAGTGTCAGCAGTATCGTTTGCAGATTTTATACAAAATTGTGCCGAGGTAAACGATCCGTTACTATTACTACCAACACTGTCCTTAGCAGCTCAATGATGCTTTGCATGTTGAATCATCGCTTAACGGAACAGATCCCGTCCTTATCTATAAAAAATTCTCCAACTTTATCCAATCCCCGGTTTAATAGAGGAAAGTATCCACTGAACAATGAAATTTCGTTGATTGTCTTACAAATTTTAAGTTCGCTGTTTTATGGTAAAATTTTCGAATTTCATTCCCACGGTGACATCCTTCTTACTCTTTATCTATTCCTGCCCTAGACAAGGCAATTCGCTACTAAGTTGTACGTTTCGTAGTAACTCGACGATTCCTGTCACAACCATCATTATCATTGCCTAGCAAATGGAGCCGTGTTAAAACATATTTTAGACGTTTGCTATGACGACTGTGAAGACAAGCCAGCTAGTTTACCTAAG
>CAKKXW010000003.1:12707933-12719322 GCA_920937365.1 Sphaerophoria rueppellii | reverse complement strand
CTCAAAGCAGCCCAAAGCGTTTTCATCAGATGTTGTCACAGTCCATGTCTCTGCACCATACATGAGGACCGGGATGATGAGGGTTTTGTAGAGTGTCACTTTAGTTGCTCGGGAGAGGACTTTACTACTCAATTGCCTTCTAAGTCCAAAGAAGCAGCGATTGGCAAGAGTGATTCTTCGTTTGATTTCAGCGCTGGTGTTGTTGTCTGAGTTGATAGCGGATCCCAGGTAGACAAAGTCCTTAACTACCTCGAAGTTAAATCTGTCTATGTTGACGTTTGCTCCAAGACGTCGATGTTGGTTGTCCTTTCTTGTCGACAGCATTATTTAGTTCTTACATTTAAATTTATTTTCAATATTTTCAAACGTCCATTTTCAAATTATATCATTAAAAAAAGATTCAATTATCAAACACAAAGTTCAGATCGATGTAAATGTAATTTTAGTGTAGAGCTGATCAGCTACTGATGAGTTTAACGACAAAGACCAGTATCTACCAAATAAGCTTTCATGTTGCCGGTTTCCATGGCCTTCTATTCTGAATCCATTTGATCGACCGAACAGACGTGTCAGCAGTATCGTTTGCAGATTTAATACAAAATTGTGCCGAGGTAAACGATCCGTTACTATTACTACCAACACTGTCCTTAGCAGCTCAATGATGCTTTGCATGTTGAATCATCGCTTAACGGAACAGGATCCCGTCCTTATCTATAAAAAATTCTCCAACTTTATCCAATCCCCGATTTAATAGAGGAAAGTATCCACTGAACAATGAAATTTCGTTGATTGTCTTACAAATTTTAAGTTCGCTGTTTTATGGTAAAATTTTCGAATTTCATTCCCACGGTGACATCCTTCTTACTCTTCACTCTTTCCGTGTTCCCGCACTTTCGTCTTTTGGGCAAAGAGGTTATGAAAATTTGAGCTTGCCAATTAACCAAAATCTCATTTAAAATCAAAACGAAAATATTACGGCTATTGGACTTGAGCTCACACATTGAATAGTGATAGTGGCACCCCACTATCTATTTAAAAAGTGTTGCCTCCAACTTCCCCAAACAAAAAATAATAGTTTTCTTGTTCAGAATAAATTAGAAAACAAGCAACCTTATACTATCACATGTTCGCCGCACTGATCCATCTTACCAAAGACCATATAACAAGCTTATTATATGGTCTTTGATCTTACCCTTTTAAAAAAATAATAATTTACTTAAAATTTACTGGGTAATCTACTTTCAAATGCATATCCGGTGGGCCCAAACAGGAGGTAATCATACTTTTTCGAAATTCCCATCTTCTCAACTTTTGAAGTCAATAACAGGAATGATCTGGATAACCCCAAATCACATTGAGACACTTTAGTGGGATGCAGAATTTTGGTGGGAACCGTGAGACATCCCGAAAATGTGCGGATTCTTACAAAGAACATTTTAACCCGATATAATTGAAATAGTACCTACGTTTTATTGTTGTCATACAAAGTAGTTATTATACTCATTGTGTCGTCAATTTAGTTGTTAGATTTTCTATGGTTCAGTTATCTATATTTATTTTGTTGTGTGTACCCATGTACAGTTTGCCTGCCCCCGGTATAGTCAGACGTTAGTGTACACATACACATGTTGCAGATTGCTTTAAGACAGGCTTCATAAGCTGATTTCCAGGGTTTGCTTAAGTTGGCACTCATGCCTATTTTTGTTTTTATTTGCAGTAGTCACAAGACACAAGTTACAGTAGCTGAAGGGTATTGATATCCGGTATTGACCGATGTTTTTAAAGTTAAGGGAATGGTAAAAGCAAAATATTTCCGTATCAACAACTAATTTCTTTTTACACGAGCCTGCGATTTTCAGAGTCCAACGGAAACCAGTGGACAGGAGTTTGGTGCTTCATTAAGGGTTTAGAAAACTTTTCGACGAAGCAGGGTATCAACAAACATTTTTTAAAATAAATAAATAGAGTGTCGTGACAGCTCTTGAAGAGCCAACGCCTAAGTGCCTTAAATTCATTAACAATTCTCTGAGTGCGTGTGAAGAATTGAGGGGTCTTACAATTTAACGCCGATTGCGAACGGCAAAGTAGAGAAGCAATTTTTTTGTGACAGATTGATGATACTCCTGAAAGTGTTTTCAGTTCTTCGCAAGAGGCAGTACCCGTGAAAGATAGAATAAAAAACTTTATGGGCACGAGCAGACATGCCTACCACTACGCCACGGGAAATAAAACATACATTTTTATTTCGTCAAAAGACATTACGTAATTTTTAATTTTATTTATGAACTTACAAATGTATCATTTTACTTCTGCAGAAAAGAGTGAGGCAACATTTTAAAATCCTGCTTGTTCGTTGGAGGTGGAAAATAAAAATGCAGAACTACTTGAAAAACCACGATTATAGGAGTGTGAGAAGTCAAGATCGAGGTTATAGTAAAGACGAACATGATTTTAGCAGTTAGAAGTTCTGATAAGCAGTGAATCTCCTTTTCTCATCTGAATGCAAAAAAAATCAAATAATACTGTCAATGAACTTCTATAACAAAAAAGGCAGGAAAAAGCGATAAAATAACAAGCGAAGTATGTGATATTAAAGTATCAACAAATTTACTCAATTATTATTATAGATTAACTTTAATTCGTACAGAAAGTAGAAGCAGAAGGTTGAATCGATTAATTAATTTATCATTTTATTTCTTTTCAGACTTTTTCGACCGTAAAGTTTTAGATGATGATTCAAGACTTAAGTTTGCGGAGGATAAGACTGTTAAGGGCAACGTGGTGCAAAAATGATTAATACATCCAGCTGGACAGGCGTATTCGTGGTGAACGTAGTTTGACCAAACTTATAACGAAGGTCCTTTTCAGGACTAAACAAAATCTTAAAGAGATACGCGATCATTTCAATACTTTAGTTTTTTATTGCTTTAAATTTGAATCCAACTGAACTTCATGTCATCTTAAAAGTAGTTTTCGTTTGCTATGGCAAGCTTGACTTGGTTTGTCATCATGACAAATCCAGCATTTTCATCGGAACTGGAATGAATTGTGCTCGTATCTGATAATGGTGATGATGTTGATTGTTTTCTGTGCCATGCTTCTTTTGACTTCTGGATTTAAACAAAATGAATAATATAAGAATAATGGAAATCAAGACGATATTTTCTTAAATTGTTTCTTGTTATATTTCCCGTTAGTGCAAGTTATGACATATGTTGTGAGAAACCTGTTTTGTTAAGCTTTTGTTGCAACCAGCCTCTCATAAATAGTTCGCGGTTCTTTCTATTAAGTGGTCAAAGTTCCGATAAATTATAAAAATGAGTGATAAAGAAAATGTTATTTTGGAATAGGAAGTGTGTGAAGGCCGAAGACAAGGCAGTGAATTGATGTATGCCCCTGAAATCAAGCAATTGTAAAGTTTTAAATTAAACTCCGGCAATATTGAAAGATATATTTTCTTCGAAAAAACCTACAATGCAAGCCTTTTAATTGACTTTGAGGGTACGAAATTTTGTCGTATTCCTAAAGACAGTCCTCATTTACACTCTAACTAAGAGAATTTAAGAGAGAAATTAAGCTTGGCAAGATGGGTCAACAGTCAACAGTTATGAAGGAAAGTGCATTGCAATTACAATTTGAAAAAATGCAAGGACAATTGATTGACATACCAAATAGTGCCTTTCCAAAATGTCAAAAAAACAGCAAAGACATTGTTGACATTTTTAACGAAGAAAATGTTATCGAACGATTTTCATATTCAAGGTATGATGTTCTATAGAGAAACTACATTGATGATCATTTTTGGTACTCGGCTTTTATTTCTCTAGCAGTTGCGAAGATTATTAATATTCATTGGACTCGAAGGAGCTATCTTGATGGGACATTTAGCACCGTCACTGAATGTGGCTACAAGCAGCTACTTTTTGTTGATTTTGCAAACATTGAGCATGTAAGTTAATAAATACAGATGTTAATTTGTTAATTTTATTCTATTTATTTTTAAATTATTATTTTACCAAAATAGTTTTTGACTTTGATGAGTAACAAATCGGAAGCCATTTATCCCCTTTCTTTCAATTTATTGTTTCAAATTAAATGCTGGAATCACTACACCCTGGAA
This sequence comes from Sphaerophoria rueppellii, assembly GCA_920937365.1. Taxonomy (NCBI): domain Eukaryota; kingdom Metazoa; phylum Arthropoda; class Insecta; order Diptera; family Syrphidae; genus Sphaerophoria; species Sphaerophoria rueppellii. The sequence goes on along the minus strand of CAKKXW010000003.1, from coordinate 12,715,202 downwards.
AAGAAAAGCTAGTAAAGTTAACGATATTCATCGAATATTTAAAAAAAATATTAGCACTCCCATTGCTTAGGACATCGAAACTCTCACATGATTGAGTTTGATAAAATCTGAAATTGATAGCCAAGCATGTTCCAGCAATTCAATAAATGCTCATATATTTTCAAAGACAATGGATTGATAAAGTAATTATGTTTTTTTCTCTTCCCTTGATAAACCAAAATCGGACCGCAAGGATAAACATAAACTAAAGGAATAAACATAAGAACATGTTAACTCGAAATCTTAGTTTATGTTTATCCTTACGGACCATTCAATATTTTTAAATCACACAGGAGGAAAGAAATAATAAGGTGATGACTAATGAATAATATATGAATCATAGAAAACACCGACGACGATATCTATCTATAAGAAGAGCATAAGAAACACTAGCGCACTCGAAGAATTCAACAGGAAATTAAGTAGGAAGTTGACGAAAAAACGCAATTCTTTTATGTTTTTCGTTTGTCTTTTTGATGAAGATCAGGTTTTATCCAGATATTTTATCATGTCAACCGATGGTACTTTTGACATCTTTCGCCCAAAAAAGAAAAGATTTCAAGGCTGAAGTGTATTGATTGAGAGGGCTACCACTGAGCTTAACCAAGGGAACAAGGAAACAAATAATAGTGTAGCGGGTTCCCTTAATATTGGTAATTTGGCATCCGTTATGAAGAGACTAGTATTAATATAATTCTTAACGGTAGAATAACACTGTAAAATATTTAACGAAAGAACGACTTGTTCTGCGAACAATCGTGCTTAGTTTTTATCAGATTCGAACAAGGAACGGAAGGATAAACAGCGAATAAAGACAGTGTTTTTTTTAATAATTTTTCCTTTAAATTGTGTTTTTTATTTTAAAGGTATACAAAAAGTATACTTCCTTTGTATAGTTTCAATAATCAGGATGAACAGACAATGAGCAATAATGATTCTTCTTGCGATGCGGTTCTCAAAAAGAATCTTCTAATGAAACCAAAGTAATGTTGTGGTTTTCATGGATAATCCACGCTTGATTTTATTACAACCTTGTAATCATTTTAAGCTTTGCTTGTTTGCTATATAAATATTTCAGAAAAATGTACAAAAAACAATACTCCGACTTTGTGTCCAATTTGCAGGCAACTGTGTACTGTTAAAAGAAAAACTTGAATTATGTTGTTGTTATGTGGTCGTATGAAAAAGATGTGAAGCATTTTTCAGAGTTTCAGTATGGTAAGTTTTTTTCACTTTACATTCTTCAACTAATTTAATGTGCCTATGGGGAGAAATCTACGAATTCGTCCAACAAAGTATATCAACCTTTCAATCTGATCACCAATAAGAAGCTTTGAATCATGGATTCACATCTTATTTGAGCTTAGTTAAGATTTGGCATTCATCAACCACTGAATGCCAATGAAAGGAGTTCAAATTGCTTCCTCTGACCTAAAACAATGCACCAATATTTTAAGAAAAATTAAAACGGAACAAACGTTTTAAACTGAAACTGAATCCAACATGTTTATTCCTTCGTTCTGATAGTGACTAGATTATTTTACGTATAGTTTAAATTAAGGAAGGCAGAGGATGGATGGATAGAGTGGTTTGATGTGTTTTTGTGGCCTGCGGGCGCATAATCAATTTTCTTTTTTAAACATATGTTATTGGTTTGAAAGGTGTGTGCATCCGCTTGGTAATGCTTGCATGCAGTTTCTGTTGTGAATTTTGAAACAAAGTACATTTAATGTGTATAGTTGAGCAAGGCAAAACCAAAAAAAGGAAGAGAAAATATTACACTCCATACATTATTATTCACAAACGATCGACGAGTGGTATACGGGCTAGTAGAAGTGTTGGCGGGAAGTATTAGCTGATTGCTGGTGCATTATGGTTTCTGGGTTCCCGATGAGGAATCAAAACGTTATTGTTGTCTCTGTTAATTGTGACTGGAATGGCGAAGAACGTACGCAGGCAGCGATCGGTTTTACCACTTTCCAGAAATCCGATTTCATTGTTTACTGCTGTTCAGCTTCAAGACTGGTATTGCGAGAGTGGCAACATTGTTGACAAATTCACTTGCCAGGTTCAACGCAAGCATCATAGAGAATCTATTTACATAGAGTCGCAACTCGCTCTCTTTTTTAAAAAATCACTGTCCAAAAAATGTTGTGGTGAGTCTCTCAATTTACTCTTATTTTTCGTGTCCGTGAATCTGTGAAAGAGGTGGAAAAAAATTCAATAAGGACATGACGCACTGTGTTAAAGGTGAAATATACTCTGCCAACGTGTTTAAATGTGTTTTTTTTAGTTATTTATTCGTAAATCATAGTTGTATTCCATTTAAAAAGCAAAAAACACTATGCACTGCACTTTGTACTGTTATTTAAATACTTAAAACATGAATTTCATACAATTATTTTTTATTTTTTAAATTTTTGAATTTAACTGACTCTTATTTTTGAGTTTTGAGCGCAGGCTTTTAAAATTGAGCCCAGGCTTTTCACCTTATTGAGCCCAGCACACAGGCCTACCCATTGCAAATGTATTGGTTCGGCCTCCCATTTGAAATGCATTGAAAAGCCTATACATTTACATTGGGTAGTATATTTTATCAAATTTAATTTTTTTAGTCGAAAGAGAGTAAAATGCCTTGAGTTGCGACTCTAGGTATACCTCCTCTGTGGCCAGCATTCATAAGGATCTGCGGCGGATGCAAAAATGTCACTTATGTAATCAAAAAATAAGGATTTCCAGTCGTCGTTCATTATCATGCATTCTCAACGTTGTGGCTTCGGTCGTTCCACTACGCTTAGTGATGAATGAAACTTTCCAATTTTAATATTAGGCGTGTTTTTTCTATTACTTAGTAGCTACTCATTTTTTATTTTCATCGAAAAACAAAAACAAACGAAACTGTGTAATATTTTTTCAGTAAACGAATACTGAAAATAAAATATTAATATTGAAATCCAGGCAGCGCTCGAAACAATAAAGAAATTTAATGTCAAACGAAAAAAGTATTTATTATGCTTTTGTTTTAGAATTGTTTGAGGAAATATTATCAAATTGGATTTCTTCAATGACAGTTTAAATAAAATATTTTAAAATGTGTATAAAGTGAGTATAACGGTTTTTTCTATTTTTAAAGTGAGTTGATAAAATGAGTAGTAGAAAAAACACGCCTATTATTGTTCTGATTTTAAAGTAATGCTTTTGTTGGCTTGGGATAATTCTCACGTCCCTCTCAATGCGCTGCACACTCATCCAGAGCTGCTGACACGATAAGTCGCCAATCTCCAGATGCGAATTTACATAGTGAACACGGTAGGATTTGAAAAAGGCTCGTCAGTAAATTTAGACTATGGAAGTATATATACTGAGGATTTTTTGTAGTTCTGGTGAAATCGGAATCCCACGGTTTGTAATCCGCTCTTGGAAATGTAAGTTTTCAACCAAAAACTGAACTATTGGTTTTTTTTATACACTATCAGATAAAGTCGAAGAGAGCTTAAGGCAAACAACATCTAACGACCATTAGTCTTTAACCCAGAAAACTGTGTTAACAGACGGGTTCATCACTTAGTGCAGTGTTAGTTGTTAGTAGACAATCTAAAACAAACGAAAACTTACACAAGAAATGACAAAATCATACAAATACAAACAAATAAAAAACAATACATGATTAGACAACAATTAAAACAATTAAGATCGTAATACACTGGTTTTAAACATAGTCTTTAATTTATTCTTATTAATATGAAAGTCAATAAGATCCGTATTATAATTCAAAAGCCTACTCATCCTTGTCAAGGGCTCATGCATACCGTAATTGGTCCTATGTCTTGGGACTTTATTTAGATCGATGCTGCGAAGGTGATAACCTCCTCCCCGATAATAAAAAAATATAGCACTAAGAAGGTCTGGTGCATCTGTGACGCCTGTTACGAGTTGATGAAGGAAAACTAAATCATTGATAGTCCTTCTTTGAGACAACGTTTGCATTCGAAGAAGTGATAATCGTTCCTCATAAGAAGGAATATTTTGAGGATCATGCCATTGAATACCTTTTAATGCGAAACGAGTAAAATTACGTTGCACCGATTCTAACCTGTCAATATAAGGACTCCAAATCTGTGTAGCATATTCCAGATGCGGACGAACAAGGCAATTATAAAAAGAAAGGGTGACGTTAGGATCAAGAAATTCTTTTGACCAACGCTTAACAAACCCCAACATAGAATTAGCTCTATTAACAATGTTGTTAATGTGCTCTGTAAAATCAAGATTCGGTGTAAAAAGAACCCCTAGGTCCCATACTTTAAAAGCACGAGAAAGAATCTGCTGAGATATACATATAATACTTATGAGTCGAAGATGCTCGTTTTTTTGAGAATGTCATTGTCTGGCTAACTATATAACCTATTATATCATTTTGCAGAAGAATGCGATCATCGCTAGATGTAATTTTCTTAAAGAAATTCATGTCATCTTGTCAAAGTCAAGAAGGTTTGTGACAGTTGATCTCCTTTGCATAAAGCCATGTTGCTCACTGCATATGATGTTTTTACAGTTAAAGGATAAACTGTCACACACTATTTGTTCAAACAGTTTAGGGATACAAGAAAGTTTAAAAATAGGCCTATAATTAACAATATGCGACTTATCTCCCTTTTTAAAAACAGGCGTTATGTAAGCAATCTTCCAGGCACAAGGGAATTTACAAAGTCGCAAAGATAGCTGGAATATATTACTAAGAGGTTTACCTAGAACGGTATTGCATTTTTTCAATAATATGGGGGGAATACCATCAGGACCAGAAGAATAGTCTTCTTTCAGAAGGGACATCATTAAGCGTGACTTGTTGCTATTTTTCAAATAGTTGAAAAAATCAATGTCTACATCAACGGGAGTATCTTTGAAAGATTGACTGAAATTATTGGCAAATGCATCGCAGATCTCAGTAGGAGAGCTCAGAATTAGATTATTGTAAGTGAGTTTGACTGGATTCCAAAAAAGCTTAGGGTCTTGTTTCAAGGAATCACCCATAGTAACAATATAATCATCATAAAGATCATATATGACAATCTTTTAAACTCTTCGAAAAGAGATATATAAACCACTTGGTTCTCTAAGGACATAGATCTAATATAATTTTTCCACGCCCTATTTCTCTTATTACGAAGGCTTTTTAACCCTTTTGTGTACCAAGGATGACAAGAGGTGTTGGTTTGACTGATTTTTTTTATATACATCTCATGAGCACAGAATAGAAACTAGAGACAGTTTCGTCAATGTTATTGGAAAATGGTTAGTTTTCAATACCATAATTTAATAGACTTTCCGAAAGCTGTTGAAAATTGGCTCTGCGAAAGTCGTATTTATATGAACAGTCAAAGGAATTACTATTTTCTAGTAAGTGACCACTCAAGTCAAGAATAATATCTAAAGGAGGATGATAACTATCAATATAAGATATTGCAGAAGCCGATTTAACCACCACTGTACAGGCCGCATTAGATGAGAAAACCAAGTCACCGATTTAATGAATTTAGAATAGAGCTTACTTGTTGTAAATCCGCTGAGATTATATTATCCAACATTTGGAGTTCCATTTGAGAAGAACTTGGGGAAGCTTCTAAATGGAAATCATCCTCAGAAGGAACCCAGTTAATGTTAGGAAGATTAAAATCACCTAACAAGATTATCTCACTCTCAATGCCTGAACAGCTAATGATATAGTCAAGAACTGAAGATAGTTCAGTGAAGAGAGAAATAGGACTTTTATAGGTGGAATATAAACGTTAATAATTAAAAAATCCTTTGTTTGTACATTTAATTTAATGCATATAAATTCTAAGTTGAGAACGAAAGGAATATAAGCTTGGGACGAGAATAAGCTATTACGAACAGCAATAAGGACCCCACCACCAACTGAATTCAATTCATTTTCATGACGATCTTTTCGATAAACTATGAAATTTTTGACAAAAACTTCAGCGTCCAATATTGAGGCGTTAAGCCACGTTTCGGTAAATGCAAAAAGATCGTAAGAAAATGATTGAATTTTACCTATAGTAAAATTCTTCATCGTCCAATTCGTTTTCAACCGCATTATACATAAATAAAAAAAATAAAAAAACATTTATGCAGGTACATTGCCCAGCACCCATCGCCATCATGTCTGCTTTCATTTCTTTTTTGCTGTAAATTGGTGTTATCTATATGTATAGCTCCAATATTTCTTGTAAATTGAAGAGTTAAATAAACAAGAAATATTCGTTGTCCTCAGAAAAATTTCAATTGAACTGTTGGTTGTTATTCTGCAATGACTGTGTCCCATCAGCAACAATTCAACGTCTCTATTCTCTAAGCTTATAAACAAGGAAGTTGACTTGTTTCTGCAATAACGCATCAATTCAAGAAAACTGAAATGTCAATAGCCTAGATTACGGACTAAGTAACAGCAACAGCTACTGTTATGGCTCTGTACTGCATGCATTTAATATCCCACAGTCGTTTTATCCATTTCAACGCGTACTGACGGGAGGAGAAGATTGATGCGTTAAGAAAATTGCAAAGAAAAATCATATTTATATCTTGTTTCTTCAATGGGTAAACAAACGCTAGTTTGCAAAAATGTAAAAAGGGTTGCCACCAAAATGTTTTTTTTTAATGTGACAACAAAATTAAAATCACAGTATCTTTTCATTACTTGATATAAAAATTGGCGATATCACCACTTCTCTCTACGTGGGCATATACATCAGGGAGTAGTGTAGTGATACTGATATTAATTACCACGTTTGCAAGCAGAATCAGCAGTTGGGTTGTAAAGATGTTGAGATGCCTACTTCTGGCGTCTCTCAAATCCACGCAGAATTGATTGTTTTTCACTTTTGTCCGCTCCTGAAGCGGAGTCGAGTCTTTTGAAGCCCAATTCAACTCAACACAGGTATACAAACATAGTAAATGAGTTAATGACAGTAGAAAAAAAGAGCAACGACTACCCAGGCAACAATTTCAACTGACTGATGCGGACATTATTGATACTCTAAAGTCTAAACGTTGCAACCGCAACGTACGACTGTACAATGAATGAACAATTTTTCTTCTTATTCCTCTTCATGACCTTTTCACTTTTTGTTAGTTAAGACGCACCTAAACTCTCTGCGGTCTTCATCCGTAGAGTTGTAGAAATGTTGGGTTGACGACTAAGACGAACGTTTGCACCATTAATTATAGTCA
>CAKKXW010000003.1:12667915-12678830 GCA_920937365.1 Sphaerophoria rueppellii | reverse complement strand
TCGATCGATCCCTGGCTCAACCGACCGCCTCTGACAACTAACTCCGGGTTGCCTAACATCGCGGTGGAATTCATTCTCGCTAATGGGAGCTTTTCGGACTTAGTTTATGGTCCCCCATAACGGCAACAAAAAACAAAATGTCCATAAAAAGTGAATCAAAGTGATATAAATTTACGTGTTAAAGGTATACACGACAAGCGAAGTTTCGTTGCTATCAGTCGTTGAGATAAGATTTTCGTATTAATTTTCGGGCAGTTACTTATCGAATGAACTTATTGCTTCAATAATTAAAAGTGATCAACAGTGAAAAATCTTTAAGAAGCATAACCAAAATGCATGTTTGCATTTTCGGCAATACCCCCTGGTATTTGATTCAGGCTTTTCGAGGGTAATCGCTCTTACTTAAGGTGGCGCTACAATCCGTTGGGCCTCAATCAACAGTCTCCGCCAGCCAACTCGGTCCCTAGCTAGCTGTCTCCAGTTTTGCACTCCAAGTTGATTGAGGTCGTCTACTACTTGAGTGCGCCACCTGAGTCGATGATGACTGAGCCATCTCAGTCTCTGGACCTTGACCCTTCTGACTAGGTCCATATCGCTGTACAACACGTACAGTTTGCTGTTGTATCTTTTTCACCATTCTCCTTCAATGCACACAGGGCCAAAGTTGACTCTAAGAACTTTCCTCTCGAAACAGCCTAAGGCACATTCATCCGATTTTGTCAAGGTCCATGCTTCTGCAGGACTGGGATGATGAGAGTGTTGTACAATTTTACCTTAGTTGCTCGATAGAGGGCTTTTCCACTCAATTGCTTTCTTAGCCCAAAGAAACAGCGATTAGCAAGAGCTATTCCTCGTCTGATCTCGGCGCTTGTGTTATTGCCCGTGTTTATAGTGGAGCCTAGGAAGACAAACTGCTCTACTGGATGGTTGACTTTCCTTTCCTGAAGCCACATTAATAAAGACCAATCAGGACCAATACGGCATAGAGGATCTTGTAGGCCATGGTAAGTAAACTGATTCCTCTGTAGTTGGCACAATTTAGAGGATCTCTCTTTTTCAGGATCGGGCAAACAATACTGAGTTTCCATTCTTCGGACATGCAATCCTCTGACCATATCTTACTGATGATTTATTACATGCTCCCATTCAGCTCGTAGCCTGCTGTTTTGAACAGCTATCGGCAGCTAGAGCAGATGGCTCTAGCGGCTTTGTTGGATTTCAGCCGTGATATTGCCGTTTTCACTTCTTCTAGGTCGGGTTCACGGAATTGTTGACTATCATAGTGTCCGATGAAAGGCTCCTGTCTGACGGCGGTATTTTGTTCGTCGTCGCCGTTATACAGTCTACAGAAGTGGTCTTTCCAAATCCCCAGCATTGACTGCGATTCTACTATGATGTTCCCTTGTTTATCTCTGCAGGCATCGGTTCTTGCTCGATGACCTTGAGCCAGCTGTTTAATCTTTCGATAAAACCTCCGAACTTCATTCCTGCTGATGACTCTCTCAACATCCTCGATCAGACGCTTATCATGCTTTCTCTTTTTTCTCCTGAGAAGCCGGCGTTCCTCTCTCCTCTTTCGCTCGTAGAGCTCACGAGCAGCTCTTGTCCTTCTTTTCAGCTCCGCTTTGTATGCCTCCTGCTTGGCTGCATGGCCTGCCTGCATTCTTTGCCAAACCAGGGGTTTCGTTTTGGTGGCTGTGTGAAACCCAGCACATTAAAGGCGTCATCTCTAACTGGTAATCGCTCAGTTGTATTCATGTGAGAGTTTTTAATGCGTCACGAATTAACAACCAAAATACAAACCAAGAATAATTTTTGAGGTTATACGCGCGCGAACATTTTGTTCCTTGGGAGTGTGGATGTTGTGGAACGCGACAGTTCATATCAACTAGAATTCCTTGCTCGACGAATAAATTTATTTCCTCAAATCTATTAATATTTGAGATTAAAATAAATCAATGAATCATAAACCAAACATAAACTATACTTCCATCGTTTTTTTGAGCATATTTGTAAGGAAATACGGCTTCAAACGTATGCAAAATCACTTCATTTGTCGTTCGTTGGTCGAGCTCTTGTGAATAGTGCTTAACAGCATTTTCCACTTAGTCCACAAAATAAGGCTTTATCATTTGACAGCCAGAAGCTGTCAGTTTTAACAGAGTGCCAGTGTTATGGCGTTTTTAATTGGCAATCTGGAATCAAAAGAAGCATTCTGGTTTTAAAATCAGAAGGGAATTCTCTTCTTTTCAGAATCAGAACTGTCACTTTTGCCCAATTGAACGCTTTCAGAATGCTTTTTTTTACTTCCAGATTGCCAATTAAAAACGCCATTATGTAAATCAAATTCCCTTTTTTTTAATTCTACACCTGCTCAAGGCAATTAAAATAACGGTGTTATTTTGAAAAATTGAATGCGAGAGTAAACATTACTTTTTAAAATTCAACACATTGTTCTGCGGTTGCCCTTCAAACTAATTTAATCACTTGATTGTATTTGTATTACAATCTGTCCATTTTTACTATTTCCAGAAAGTTCAGTTAGAACTTATAAAATAATTAATCTTATCGTATTTTTGTTTATACTTAAATGCAATTGAACGAACTATCAGTTCCACCTGTACGCCCTCTCCTACTCCTATCTATACAGGAATAGGTAGATCACGACGACAATCATGACATCTCTAGTGCTTGCCACCTTATAATTTGTTAAAGTTTCAAGTGCGAAATGCTTAGGTTCTTTCAAGTGGAGTGCTTAATGCATAACACACGCTTAATGACTTAGAACTTTCCTTCGATCATGTTAACCCTTGTTTAGTTTTTTTTATGGAGTCAAGTTATATGACTTTCTTATATTGTAGCAATTATAAAAGTTCTTATCTTGAAACTGAAATCTTGATAACGCTTTCATTTTTTTCTTTTTTGAATCTCGTCCATATCGAGTGCAGATTTAAGATTCATTAAATACGGTATAGCTAGCCTATATTTTTGTATAGTTTTGATATCTCCGTCACTTCCTAGAAAGTTAAAAGTACTTCCCCTATTTGAAGGTTGATCGGGATAAAATGAGCTTGTAAACAAGTATACCAGAATATAGAAATAAAGATTAAAAGAGAAACTGTCTGTTTAAGTTTTCTGCGAGTTCCTGAGTTGAGTTGCGTTTAAGAGCATATATCATATTGTACTTCGAAAAACTTTTTATAAAAGAAAACACCATTGTTTTCTTCAATCCTCAAGTAGTAGTAGGCTCTGCTGGTACAGAAAAGGCGCCTTTTTGCATGTCCGTTTCATGTCCAGCACAAGTGAAGAACCTACTTTGCTTAAGAGTTAAGACTCAAGTGCGCTTCTTAAGTTGTGTATCGTCTTTTTTTATTTTCAAAGGAAAATTTAGCAAACAATAAGTTATCATAGCAAAAACTGGCTATGACTGCTTATGATAACAAGAAGGGACTCCAATTCTATAAACTACCTTAACATAAATAAATATCTGTTTTATGTGACGTCAAGTTGAAGGTAGAAAGCACCTCTCAACTTCTTATGGATATGAGAAAACAAACAAAAAGTGTAAACATTCTTTACAACATTTCCTTATTTAAAAGCATTCGTACACTATGGCGTATACTTACTTTTGCATCTTTGGACTGTTTGCTTAAAATAGAAAAGAATTGGTGTTGATAGTATTTGTTTATGTGCAAGACAAATTTGTTTCTACCTGAATTACTTAAAGTCACAACAAAGCTTCTGCAGCCAGCTTGGTCCATTATTAGCTATCTCCAGTATCGTAGGAATAGTGAGCAGCTCTCCGACTCTTTCGAAGGGTAGCAGGGAGTGAGAAAAGGGGATGTCTGAAATCGCATTTTTCTGCTAGCTATAGAAGATGGCCACCCTAGGTATAGAAGAGAGACAGCTAGTGCATTCAGTGGAGACATTTTCAAAAGATAAGCCATTTAGATAATGCTGATGATATTAACGGCATGAGTTTATCACTACAACTGAAAAGAGAATCGTTCGGTTTAAAGATAAAGGGGAAAAGAAGAAACTTATGACCACAAGGGGCGTTGCACACATATACGTTTTATTCTGCATGAGATGTCAATCGAGGAGGTCAAACAATTTAATAACTTCGGAAGTATCGTATCAGTTGATGACGATATAGACCTTGCCGTCGAATAACCAATAAAGCCTTGTGCTGCTTTCTGTATTTGGAGATCCAGTCCAGTTACGCACTATGTTAAAATTCTTTGAATCTGATGTGAAATCCGTTTTATTGTATGCCTGTGACACCTGGAAAGTCTCGGCTAACATCTCAAGAAAGTTGTTATCTCTTGCAAATTGCTGGCTACACGGCAAACCAGGAATTTTCACGTAGGACGAGTAAGAATCTATTTAGCGTGGACATAAATAAGTGAAAATGGCGATGGATTGGTCACTCACCTACGATAAAATAGCTAAAAAATACTTTGAATGCTATCCTCACCATTCGTACACCCTGCAATAGCAGACGCTCAGAGGAAACGTAGTCACAGCTAAAGTATCTAGTAACCGACCGAATGATGGAGACGATTTGTTGACCCTCTATGTCCCGACTGGGGTTACTGGACATAACGATGTGATGATGATGAGTTTCGGTAGATATCAGTGCACTCATGAGAACCCAAACGTTCCCAACAACCTCTGTCTACCAAGTCCTACTCTCACCTCAACGTCGTCGTGACCGGAGCTGGACATAGGGTAAAGAAGGCTTTGGCGACAGCTAACGAGAGAGGGCGGGGAGAGTGTTTTCCACTGAGGCACTGCTCCTTTTTCCAGGTGACAGCGAAAGAATTCCCAAGATGCAGTCATGTTACAGTTACGTTGAACTACTCCAGTAAACACCTTATACGGGCAACTTCGACATATTTGAAGCTCAGGCCGATAAGGAGCGGTTTATCCGGCTCTTTGCCATTGGAGTTTAAATAAGGACCTGGCCCTCCAGGTTGGGGGTCGTGCTTTAGGGTAACTTCACAATCACATAAAGAAAAACAAGTTGCGAAACAACAACTAGCCTCGGATGTGGACGGATTTACGGATGACGAATCATGCAAGCGATCTTCGGGCTAAGAAAGCAATTGAGTTAGTAAAGCCCTCTCCCAAACAACTAAGATGATGCTCTATAAGACGCTCATCATCGCCGTGCTATATGGTACAGAAGCATGGACCCTGTCAAAAACGGGTGAGAGCACCCTCGGCCGGTTCGAGACAAAAGTTCTACGGAAGATCTATGGTCCTGTCAGCATAAACCGTGAATGGAGGAGAAGATTTAACCCCTGAATACGTTATCAAATATTTCACCAACATTTCCTAGGTTTGTTCGATGTGCGCTCTGGGTCGCTCTGTGGTGCTCTGATTTCGCACTGAGCTGTTCGATGTCCCTCCTTTTTCGCCCCGTTGCACTACCACCGTGTTCGATATGTATTCGGTACTCGCAACGGGAGCGCTCTGAATCGGCCCAAGTTTTTTTTCGGGACGAGAATTTTGGAGCGGTTCGAATCAGCTGTTACCATACAACAAAGAGAAAAAACAGAGCACTACTAACACGTTCGATGTGAAACCAAACTAAGAGAATTTTTGTAGTTTTTTGACAGCTCCGTTCACAGTACGACAAGCACCTGAGCGCCCCGGAGCTGGTTACATCGAACAAACCTTATGTGTCCTAGACAGAGAATCCTCAGAGAGTCGAGCCATCATCCATATGGATCATTTGATCATTTGCTAGGTTTTTTATACTTTCCGGAAAAGGCAAAGCCTATAATAAAGGTTTGGTTTAATAGATTTCCACCATTCATCACAATGAGAACCCAAGGGTTCTTCAAAAGAGCTAAGCATTTGGCTCCGGATCACAAGCTTTTCAAAAAATTGAAGAAGCCCTACTCAGTGATGTTCGTGAAATTGTAGATGCAATAAAAAAGTTTTTCAAGCATGGTTGCAGCAACGTTTTGATTTCAAACTACTTATAGTTTTTTCGGTCCGTGGAAGAAATAGTCGGCCCAATCGAGGTAACCGTCGCGACGAGTCGGTCGGAGCGGAATTTTCTCAGATTTCCTCCGCATCGGAGATATATTGCTTGTCGGAGAATTAACGAAATTCGGAGGAAATTCCGCTCCGACGGGTGCCTTGATTGGGCCGATTTATACGAGCTGCACGAGAAGATAAATGTTATCCAAAAGGCTAATACGGGACAACTTCATTTGCTCGGCAACGCAGATCGTTTGCTTACCATTGCTCCAGAAAAGAAAATCTTTTTTAATAGAATTGGGAGCCATATAAATAAAAACGCAAGAATAAGCGAAGAATTACTTGACAAGAATCAATTCCAGATTTATTTGGTCATTGTTTTCCCACTGTTAATTAAATTTACAATTATTCGATAATGTGCTCCTGAATTAACACCTCAAACATTCACCCATTTATTATAAACAACCCCTCTCCGTAACAATTTAGAATTCAAAGAAGATTGATTACATGATGAATTTTGTTTTAGATCCTAGTCAAGAGTTTAAATGTTTGCAAGATAGTTTTTTATTCGTTTTTTTGTTTTAACAATTCAAATACAGAAATATTAAATACATAGTTTGTTTAGGTATATTTAAAGCTTTAAAAGTACTTGAATAAAATTAATTAATTAATTATGATTAGAATAAATTCAAAGCGTTTAAAACGAGAAAACAAATTAACGATTCTTTCTTTTTTTTCTTCAAATTTTCAAAGTTCCTATAAGCAAAAGGTAGTAATCGTTCGAAAATAACTGTAAATACATTTACATATACATACAATATATAATATATTTTAATTGTTAAAATATTCTACACATGTTTGTTTCAAGAGAAAAATTCAAAACAAAACAAAATAATCAATAGAATCCAGCATTTTGTCTTTTTTTTATTCCAATTTGACACATGAATTGGCCGGCCATTCCCTATACCATATTCTCATTGGACCTTTGTTGGGTTGAACTAAGGTTGGTGTGCCTTGTGTTTCGATTGACAAATGTGCGCACATTTTCGTCGGTGTAGTCGACGATTTTGCGTTTCTTCTTGCGTGTGAATTGCTGTTGTTTCAGGTAGATTTTCAATATACCTTTAACTGTAATAAATGTTAGGCCACCTAACAGAGTCCGATGTAGGGTATTTTCAATTGATTCAAATAAAAGACGTCCGACAATTGATGATATCGTTGGCAATAGCAGGGCTCCGCAAAATATCCGTGTTGCGGAAATTGGATCGGAAAGAGTTGGCGTCGCTGGATTTTGTACACTTGGTTCTTCTTCTTCATCACTGTAAAAAAATGAAAGGCATTTTGTTTAATGAACAAACAAGTTATTGTTGGCGAAATTTGTAAAGCCCATCCCATGATGACATAATTGCTTTGATGCAAACCGTTAACTTTGTTATGATTGAATTTGATAGTCCGTCATAAATGCGTAGTCGATAAGAAAATCAAAACTTTACTAACCCTAATTATTAAGATATAAACTGGCATGTTGAATGTTCTTGTTTAAATTAAAGGGCCAAGAATTTGTGCATTTTATTTAAAGAATATTCAACAGAATGTCTCAAGTCAAATGTCAAAAACCCTACAAATTTAGACACTACCTTGCTTTTGAAGTGCAATTAATCAGTTGAACACTGGAGTTGAATGTTTATGCTAGATACAGGGGCAAAAGGCTGTTGAGAAGTGAGGTGAGGCTCATAGTCTTCTTACTTCAAATTCACCATTTAATAAATCAAATTCACGCAGGGATGTTTTTTATCTTTATTGAACACTAAGGTGAACCCCAATGTATTTTGTAATTGCTTCTGTGAATCATTTCAAGAGCTTCAGAGACAAAATTTAAGCCATGTGTAGTTAATGGTGGTTGGGTGTTGTAGGATCTGGGGGCATATGCTAGAGCATTTCTTTACACACCAAGTGCTCAGAAGTACTTCACCAACGGCCCTACAAATTTGGAGGTTAGTGTGAGGGGCTAACAACCCCTCCACCGTAAAAAAAAAAACTAAGAAGTTATGAGAGAGATAGTTGCCTCGGATAATGACCCCTCTTATGGTAACTAGACCCGGAACGACAACGGACTATGTATTGAGAGTGTGTACCTGGAATGTAAGAACACTCTACTCTCTAGTTACATCTCAATCTTGAATCTGTCCTCACGCAGTATATGGCAGACATTGTCATCACATCGTTATTTGGATGCATCGTGGGAAATCGTCTAAGATCGAAAGTCATGGATTTCAAGCCAATTAGTGATCATCTGGCTGTAATCCGCATCAAGGCCACACTACAAAACATCAGTATAATATGTGCACACGCCCCTACCGATGATGCTGAGGAGTCTAGCAAGGATTTTTACGTCCTCCTGGATAGAGCGTACACGTCCAGTGTACGACGTCAAAATCGTATTCGAAGATTTCAATGCAAAAATCGGGAAGGAAGACATCTTGGCGGATTAGTTGGAAGGCACAGCCTCCACGAAGTTACAACAGATAACGGCTTCCGACTAATTGACTTTGCTTTGCAGATCGTAATACGGTGATAAGTAGCACTAGGTTTCCAAGACGAAAGATCTACACAGCAAACTTGAGATCTTTGAATGGTCGAACCACCAACCAAATCGACCATGTGCTAATCGGCGCAAGGCACGCATCCAACATTCTGAACGTGCGCACTTTCCGAGGAGCAAATGTCGACACTTTCTGGTAGTGGTTAAGTTTAGAGCTCGATTATCAAATGACAAAAAAACACGTGCGGCTCAAAGAAAGAAATTCAACATCGATTGCCAAAGCACTCCGGATAATGCCAGAGACTACAGTGAGCTCCTGAGTGAGCGACTCTCCGCCGCCGCACTCCCAAATACCACAGATGTCAACACCTTGTGGAACCAATATCGCGAAATAATTAAAATTAGCCGAGACCACCATAAGTTACCAGCCAGGAAAGAATCCGTGGAATGATAATAAATACGTGTTATTGAAAAGATGCTGCAACGGAAAACAAGATCAGCAAGAGAAGTGTATCGAATAAAAAGGAGAAATGAGTAAAAGACCCTGCGAAGGAAGAAAAGAGCATCCACAGTTTCTCAGCTCAAAGATCTAGAAGAACCAAGAACCAAGAACAACATCCGACGTTTCTTTAAAAGGTCGAAGCAATTAGCTCCTGGTTTCAGAACCGCGACACAGGCTCTTCGTAACAGTGAAAGAAACCTAGTCACCGAAGCACAGGGAATTGTAGATGTTTTTAAGCAGCACTTCGAACAGCTGCTGAATGCCCAAAATGTCGAGCGAGCTAATGACGAAAGAGAAGCAAGACCAGTCAATGAAGACTCAGTCCCAGCCCCCAGCGCAGAAGAGGTAGAAAGAGTCATCCAAAAGCTTTAAAATAAGTCCACAGAGTCGAATGGCATACTTGCGTAGTTCTTTAAATATGGAGGAGGTGTTTTGATAAAACGCATGCAGCAGATCATCAACAAAGTGCCCACTGACTGAACGATAAGCCATATGTCCCATCTACAAAAAAGGCGATCCTATGTCATGCTAAAACTACTTTGTTTTGTCCTTCTTCTAGGCGACATTCATAAGGCCAAATGAAATTCAGAAACCGAACTGCTAAACGTTTGCAGCACTTGAAAAGTTACTTTAATTTTCACAAGGAATATGCCTTATTGCAAATCAAGAATTGCAATGGAATACGCTGATATAAGATAAGATAAAACCTGTAAGTCTCAAAAGTACATGGAATCGGACACGACAGGAGTTATCGCCTTGACTTGGCACAAAACTATCTGATACCTTAAGTTTGTTCAATAAGAAAAAGTGTAGGTTAGAACAGTACAGAAAAGTGTAGGTCAGAACAGATGAGCACAGAAATGTCAGACAAGTTAGAACAGTCATCGAAACGTCATCTGCGAAAACTAAAATCAGAAAAAAAACTTTCTTCAACACATGCTTGAAAATGTAATTTATTTAAGGAATTAGATCTTTAAAAAATCAAACAAGTAAATACTTACTATTTTAGAAGCAAAACCAAAGAATCTTTCATTATTGCCTTAAGTGAATTAATTCACTTAACCTCAAAACACAAAACAATAACAAAGACAAAAAAACTATACTTTGACAGTTTGACAGTTGTTGTCATGATTCTGTTCTAGGTTACTCTTCCTCAAAAGCAAGTGCAGAAGATCCTGTTCTTTTTTACGCTAACCTACGCTAAACTGTTCTAGAAAAATTCATTGAACAGCAAACTAGACTGTTCTAGAACACTCTAGCACAGAAAAAGTGTCATTGAACAGGAAAATGTTGTACTTTTCTGTCCAATACAGTCCAGCACAGACTCATTGAACAGACTTATTGATCAGTTATAACAAGATTGGAAACCTACCTACGTTTTACCCTCCAAATACCTCAAAACTTATTTATTTTTCATACACACATACTCTTGCAGCGAACTTGCTTTATTATGTAGGCAATTGTATCATTATTACAGTAAAATGCATACTCTTACAGCTAACCTGCTCCTTTTAGTTTGTGTTACACGCATACTCTTACAAATAGAGAATATATAATACTGTAATATGTACACACTTTCTATTCCTACCTCTCTATATCTCTGTATGTCAATCTATTGTAATGTGTACACACTTTGTAACTCCGCCTCTTTATATCTCTATACTTAAATGTGTAAACACTATCTATCTCTGTCACTCTAATATTGTCTAATTGCTGAATAGTTATGTAGCAAAAGTTTTATTTGTAGTTGTAAGTAATTGTGTATACACTCTAGTGGTTAAGAGGAGAACTTCGTTAAGCATCTAGAAGTTTCAGCGCCTACTAGAATCTAGTAGTTTCTCGAACTTATTTGAGTTATATAAATACCCGCTTGGTGT
>CAKKXW010000003.1:12642713-12653656 GCA_920937365.1 Sphaerophoria rueppellii | reverse complement strand
TTAAAAATATCTTTTTTCGTGCTTTATTTGATTTCAAAACAATAATTTCATCCATAAAAGGTTACTTTTTTATGAAACACAACAGTTCCCAGCTAGGAATACACTTAACAGACTGAAAGTGCATTCATAATTCGGTAAATATTGGAGATTTGAAGATTTCAAGGAGATTTTGGCAAAAAATATTTTTTTTGGGGATATTTTCAATGGGGATTTTCTCGTGGAGATATTGGCAAGTTGGACTATTTTTTTTGGAGATTTTGTCCCCTTGGTGATTTTGTCTTTTTGGGATTTCATACGACTCCCGTCTATCCATGTGTAATGTGTATCTACATACTGGTAATGTGTAAACACTATTTATCTCTATCTGCACTCTAATATTGTGTTATCTATATCTATCTATACTTATATATAAAGCTGAATAGTTTTTTTTCGTTTGAACGCGGTAATCTCTGGAACTACTAGTGCGAAAGGTATTATTCTTTTTTGTGTTGGATAGTCCATTAATCGAGGAAGGCTTTATGCTTAATATTAAGCTGTGACCAATAGGAGCGAAGAATCTGTGGAAAATGTGTGAAAAAAAACGTCGAAAAATGATAATTTTTCTGCGTTTTAACGCTCTTATCTCAGGAGCTACTTAATCAAATTGAAAAATTCTTTTCATGTTGAATGGTCCATTTATCGTAGAAGGCTTGAAGCTATATAATATTACGCTGCGACCAACAGGAACGAAGCGCCAGTAAAAAATGTGGAAAAACTGGAAAAAATATTCATTTTTTAAGGCTTCTGTTCTTTGCTTGAACGTGCTGATCTCAGGAACACTAAATCAAATCGAACAATTCTTCTTGTGTTGAATAGTTCATTAATTAAGGAAGGATTTTGGCTTCATAACAAATCAGTGGAAAATGTTTAACAAACGGCAACAAATTTCATTTTTTCTGATTGCTTGAACGCGCTTATCCAAGCAACTGCTAAATAATATTGAACATTTCTTTTTCTATTGAATAGTCCATTTATCGAGGAAGGGTTTAAGCTATACAACGTTACGCTAATAAGTTACGAATAATAAGAGCAAATCATCAGTGAAAAGTGTAGCTGAAATGGGGAAAATTATATATTATGAGGGCTTCGGTCGTACGCTCAAGTATAGAGAATCGTTCTTTAGCCGTACTACGCGAATGTGGAACTCTCTTCCACACTCTGTTTTTCCCGATCATTGCAATGTTCAGGAATTTAAAACCAATGTACACCGGCACCTCCTCTCTAACCCCTTCCTTCTTTCCTAAAGTACTCACTGTGTCTATGGCATAAATAGGGTATAAAAACCCCTTGAGTGTGTGCTCATTATAAAAAAAAAAAAAAAATTTAAGAACAATTTCGATTTCGAGAGAGTCCACTGTTTTAAAATAACTTCGCAACGAAATTCCCATGCGGGCATGATGCACAAGTTGAAGACTCACCTCTGGCCGGTGGATGAGGTAGAGGCGGACGAAGTCGCGGGCAACTGCTAGTAGCTGAATAATTATGTAGTAAAAGTTTTATTTGTAGTTGTAAGTAATTGTGTATACATTCTTTAGCGTAGGTGAAACTATAGTGTAATCACTATAGACGAGAACTTCGTTAAGCATCGAGAACGTTCAGCACCTACAAGAACCTAGTAGTTTCTCGAACTGCTTTTAGTTACATAAATAGCCACTTGGAAGCGAAGCATTTTAATTGATTTGACTGTAAACTACAATAATTTAAAGAAACTGGGTTTGAAAGTAAAAATTTAAAGTGTTGAATAAATAATCATGTGTGTGATTTGAATAAAGTAAAATTGCGTTTTATTGACAATTAAAACAATGTCGGACCAAACCGAATTACAATATGATAGAAAACTAGCCAAGCCACCCACCACACAGCAGCGTAGCGTCTTGTCTCGTGCGTGGGAACTTTGTTGCAAAGTTATTTTAAAACTGTATTTTCTTCAAAGGCCGCGTGTGAATTGTGTTAAAATGTGTATTTAAACTTGACGTTCAAATCAAATTTAGCCATTCGATGTATGAATTGCGTAAAAAGAACTTGTTTAACCAATATTTTTGCGTAGAACTAAGAAATTTCCCTCATAATTCCATAAAAAAACAACTTTAAACCGAAAGAGTGAAAAAAGTCACTAAAAACAACTAATAAACTCTGTTTCATTTATTATTCTCGATTTTGCATTGGTAGTTTGATATTTTGAAACAAGAGCAAAAAATCTTCAAACGAAAATTCCCATTTTGGATAGGTAGTTGTAGTTGGTTTATTTCGTGCAGTAACACGGGAAATTTGTTTTCACAGCTGATGTTTGCTTCCATTCTTGAAAGAAAATACAATTATTTCGTTTTGCCAAACTAGTTTAAACTATTTTTTTTTTTTATCTTCTAAAATATCAACGCATTATAAAAAGGAACTTAATAAAACGAAAAAGAATACAACAAAACAACATAACAGAAGCAACCTTCTCTATCGTTCAAAAGAAAAAATCGGGCCTCAAAATTTTAACCCATTTATGAATAAATGTTAACCCATCTTACCACGCTAGTGTCAAATGTTAACCAAACGTCAAGTTTTATTACACGCCTTAACGCAATTCACACACTGTCTTAGGAAAATTTACGTTCAGTAAAATACTTATCCTCTAACACTACACTCTATTCTAGAATTGATTCAATTTTTTGTGTGTCTTTGATTTCTCAAAAAATATTATTTGTCTTTGATTGACATGCATTTAATTCAAACAACATAATCCAGTGTTTCTTAAACACGAAAATATTTCCTTACCTCATAGAATTTGTTGGAAATTAATCCCCCGTGAAAAAGTTTCCATGTCTACTGTCATGTACAAGTTATGCCCGCACTGCTCCTCAAAACAATTACAAACCAAATCTCCCTACTTATCTCCTTTTCAATTGTCATGATTGACAAAAAAAAAATTAGCTATTGTGTTTTTTCTCTTTCCTATAATCAAAATTATTACCATGAGATGTTGATACAGAACATCCGTATCTCCTGCCAACTACCAGAAATAGTACTCTCTTGGGTAAACAACAAATATTATTTTTTTTTAATAACAATTTTACTTGTTACTTACACCTACTTCTCCACATGCAAGTAACTGCCTTATCACTTTTTGAGGAGGCACACACAAATTAATCCGAGGGCTCTTAAATGACTGCCAACTTCGGTTATTTCCATTTAAATCTCGGACGTTTTTTTTTTTACTACTCAGTCTCGCTCTTTTTTGCTTTAGAGTCTGAGTGAGATGACAGTTGGTATCCGTGGTATAGAGTCTAGTACCTATAATAAATTTCCAAAGACATGGTTATAATTTTTGTTCTCTTAAAACCGGCTGAAATCATATCCACGATTCTATGAGAACTTGAAAAAGTTGTATCTACACTGCAAAGTCTTAATTTTATCGTGTCAATAATATAACAATGTAAAATCGTTGTAAATAAAGTTGAGATTTTCTTAAATCGGATGTAGGTTTTTTTTAAAAAGAATTTCATAATTTGAAAAAAAAAAAGAAAAAACGATTTCTTCACCTTAGAACAACTACATACTATAGATACATCTACGGGCAAAAAAGAAATGCATTTTTCAATGATGTATCTCTTTTTGTTTCAAAAAGAAGCAGACTTTTCTTCACCAAAAATTTTCCACAAAAATTAGGCGACGCAAAACTAGAAATAAAAAAATTGATCCCAAAATTGCCGCTGTGATGCTTGCTGTAAGAAGACTCATTCACAAAGAGCCGAACATTACTTCTATGCTCATAATTTATTATTTCACAATCTTACGCAAGAAAAAAATCATTCATGTCATAAAACACAGCTTGTCGGGTATGTACGTCTAGGTATAGGTAAGGTGTATAACTAACCTATGCCAAAACAAGAAATATATTTTTGTTGTGCCAATTTCTAAATGATATGATGTAGAATACTTTTGTAGGTAAGCCCGACGAAAAGCGACGCACATGTTGCCATTACGTGAACAGGGAAACCCCGAACCGGCTTAAATTTGCAAGTGTTTATATTTTTTCGTTAGAATTGTTTGAATTTATAAATAATTTTTTTGATGAAGTGAAAGTAGGTACATATTAAAGGTGTTTTCATATTTAAGTCTATAATAGTAAGTATGTGTAGTTCTCTCTTTCTGATGAAAAAAAAAAAAAACTAACTGCTAAAAACAATAATTTGTTAATGTGTCAAGCTAATTTATTATTAACATAATAATTACTTTTTATTTTGTAAATTTCATTTTTTAATAATTCTAACTTTAAAAAGAAGTAAATTACGAACCAAATAATCTCTAAAATTTGATTGAAATTTTGTTTTGTTTTATTTTTTTAATACAAATTCTTCTTATATTCTTTTTTTTTCAATATATAGTTGTAATCTTTTCTTAATTGATTTTTAATAGTTATTAAAAATAATTCTCTTATACAGAATTAGTGTGATTGACAATTGAATGTAATTTAAAAGAGTGTGTACAGAAAAGTTAATAATTTTAGTTGAAGAAATCTTACCTTTTTTTATTTGTAAAATATGAAAAATGTTCTACTTTATTTTAACTCATTCGATTGCAATAATTTTAAAAAATAGAGTTAGAAAAATTTGTTTTTATCTTTGTTCAAAATATTTCGATGGCAATGGGAAATATCCTTATTTTTGTTTTGGACCTTTAATTTCCAAATTTGAAGTGGCAAGACGATTAACCCAGAGTCTTAGGCTGTAGATCTGAGAACCAGACGGATAGACGAAGTTACGCAATTTTCTGTGCCACCACATAAGTACCTAGACCTACACTATGTAAGTCGTATAAAAGTAAAACTCGAGTTTTCCATTGCACAGCTTTTACCAAGCGATTAATCTCGACGCTCGACCAGTGTAACAGTCAGCTTACAGAATTCATGATTGCTTCTTAAAGGTGGTTATCATTGACTAAATTAACATCATAATGGGTCGCGTAACAATCGAACAACGCGTTCTCGACAATAAACACCGTTTTTCGAACAACATTTTCTTTAGCCATGAGGCATATTTCCACTGGGTATGCAAACAAACAAAATTGTCGTATATGGCATACGGGGCTCAGCAAACTGACAAGTGATGAAAGAGTTGTCATTGCATCCAGAAAAAAGACCGTTTTGTATGCTCTAAGGTCGAAAGATGTAATTGGTCCGGCGGACGTTTTCAGTCAATTCAGAGCGATTGAAGAGATCGTGAACTGGATGATATTTGGTTGCAACAAGCCTGTTTCCTGGTCACGTTATTTTATGTTTTAAGTTTTGTCAGAGATACCGCCCGATATGTGCGAAAAAGTGGTTTAAAGACATGAATAACATGCTGCGAAAACTCCCGATGTGGCCATTTGAATGATATTGTTTTTCACACTTAATGTCCAAACTTGATAATAATACATTTTTTATTTTTTTTATGCGATTCCGGCTAATCAATTCCACTTGTTATCTATTGGTGAAACAAGAGGGATTATTCACCCACATTTTTGTTGCCTTTACTTTTTTGTTACTTTGGTTTTTATTGCCTACAAAGACAAACATAAACATCCGAATTTTGAAAATTTTTCTTCAAAAATTCAATTTTGCCAAAAATTCTCAAATACCGAAACATTTATTGTGGATTGGTTTTATTTAAAAGTTCGAAATAATACAAATAAGTTAATCTTTTTACCTAGGACCACTTCAAACAATTCTTTTAGCATTATTGTAAATGCTATTTTGCAATTTCTTTTTGTTTCAAGCTTAAATTTTTTTTATGACTCTTCATGATGCCCAAAATCGATATCGGCTTGTTAATTCTTTTTAAATTTATTGAACAACCATTGTTTGGAAATCTGGAAATTGAAAACAAATAAGATGTACCACATGTATGTTTAGTACCTGCTGAAAAATTACAACCTCTTCATTTATTGCCCTGGCTAACTTATCTGCATAATGGTGTTAACACAAAGAAAACATTATATGATTAGCATATTTAAGAATGTACACTACCTGTCTCCTGAAACTTTGACTTGTCAGACAGTCAGTCAGTCAGTTATATTCCACTAGTGCAGGTGTTTGAACTCCTTTATTCTGTTGAAGAAACAAATTTAAATTAAAAAATTAATCAAATTCGAAATATTCAATGTCTTAAGTAATAATTATTTAAAAAAAAACTTTCCTACGAAAAAAGAGTTGGCAACCATAATCCGAATTTTCACTTGGCTGTAACATTTTGTTGTATTCTTCGAGAGCGATTATGATAGTCGTTTTTTGACTAAGCCGAACCGAAATGCCCATTCGAGAGCGTTGACAATCATCTGCCAAAGACAACAAAGCAAAGCATCCGTCTGATAAGGGTATTGTGTTGTTGTCAGTCAGTAAGAGTTCCTTCACGTACCCACATTGAACGCCAGTGTCTCAAGTGTCTATTTTAATAACTAATTGATTAAATTTATTTAACCAAAAAAAAAGAAGAACGAAACATTTAAAAATAAATCCACAAGTAAAAGTTATTTTCCATGAATCAATGCATAGGTAAAGAAAAGGGAGAAAAGGGAGAAAAGATACCCATGTTCAGTGACTTTATTACATCCCAAGATCATTGGAAAATGTCAGATAAAATCAGTTTTTCCAACTTTGACAATAGGTGAGTCACTCTAAATGGACACAAATAAGAATTTAAAAAGACACCGACCCGTCCGTTTATCACGATGGGGGTCATCTCAGTTGATACTCTTTTCAATCAATAATAATACCGAGGCTAATGGGTTCTTTCTGTTTTGTATGTTTGTTTGTTTTTTTATTTTGTTTTTTTTTTTTTTTTTGTTTTTTAACTTTACTTCTTTTACTCATAATATAACAACTACCTCGATACCTTCAGCGAGAGTCTGTATTCGATACTGAAGGACTGCGTAGATCGACAATCGATCGACAGTTTAACCGATGATTCGGACTGCAGCACCTCCATTCAAGAATACTCTACGTTCGATAGCTACAAAATGGTCTCGTTGACCGATCATTATGGTGATAATGTTCTCGAAGAAAACGGACGAATATCGCTGGCTTACGAAAATCTTCGGTCGATTCCGAAGAAGATCGCTGAAAAGTTCTCCTCCAAAACAAAATTTCTCGACCTGGGTTACAATAATTTTACGAATTTGTCATTCCTGATGTTCTTCGACAGACTGCACACTCTAATTCTGGACCGGAATATGAACCTCGATGTGAATACTTTACCATTTTTACCGAATCTGAGAATCTTATGGTAAGAAGAATGTTTTTCTTTCTCGTTGAATGGAAAATTCCATCAAATTTTGTTCTTTCCCTCTGTCCTTCGTAGGATCAACAACTGCAACATCTCAAACATCGACGCATGGCTTTACCGCATACAAGACCAGTGTCCGAACATTCAACAACTTTCCATTATGGGAAATCCAGGAACAATGACCCTTATGACTACCCTTCCCAATAACGATTACAGAGATTATGTTTTCAATAAACTACCGAGCCTCAAATATCTGGATGGAATAGCCAATGAACCGCTGAGCAGGAGTCTCTTGAGAATTCCATCATCGAAGTCTTCGACCGCAACGACGGATTCAACGAGAACGAATTTGAGTTTCAATGTTTTTAGTCGCAGTCGCAATAGTAACTTGTCACTGTCGTCGTTTAAGTTAAGCGAGTTATTTAAGTTTAAGCGAAGAAGGAGATGTTTCCTTAATTCAGCATAATTCTTTTTTAACAAATATATTATTATTTTAATGATAAGAAAAGTGTATTTTTGTTTAATTGTGTTTATTTGCGTTACTAGCTGAACTGGCAGACGTTGCTCTTTCAAAATATATCAGGTTCTTGTTGTTGCAACTTCTGGACCTTTTTCTAAGTGTGTTGCATTTCCAAAATATTTGTGTTTCTTTACCTGACTTTTTGTGTGTAATGCAAAAGAGTATTGTATGGGTCGGTAAAATCAAGCGCGTGGAAAATTCCACTAGTTTCAACAATGCAATTGTTTAATGTTTAGGTAGTTTAGTTGGCACTTCTTCTTTAAGAAGCCTCCGGGGGACATTTTAACAAAAATATTAAAAAAAAAGGCAGAATGGACCTCTTTAAGGAAATTGGTATGAAGAGGAAATACCAATTTCCTTAATTTAAATTTCATCTAAGAGATTGAAAATAATTAAATGTGCAGTGCCGGAATATAATGTTATCATATTGAAAGTGAAATTGAAAACTTGTTATTTTTACTGCCTTTTCATCGAGGAAATCATAAAATCAGATTTTTTTAAAACTAATTTGTTGTAAATAGTGTGCGGTTCACACGAATTACCTCTTTCTTCAATACATTTTTTTTTCAAAAATATTTGGAGTGATATCGTAAGATTGTTCCTTACCATTTATTTAGCTTATTAATACAGTTTTTTTATTACTTCAAATTCACCCTTTTACAATTCAAATTCACCCTTTTACAAATCGAATTCACCCTTTTACAATTCAAATTCACCCTTTTACAAATAAAATTCACCCTTTTGCAAATCAAATTTAACCAGTATTTTTAAAAATAAAATCACAAATGATCGTTTTTATGTAATTTTCGGAAGTAACCGTCTCCTCAGAAGTGCCGGGTGCCGGGCCACAGAGACATCGCGCAAATTGCAAAGCCGATGAGCTTCTGTCTACCGTAAGACAAAAACATAGCATAGGAACACCACTTGCTCATGCAAATATCTTCTCAAACAATTTGCTCTAGAATCAACAAATGCTAGATGATCACAGAGTACCTGCCTAGCAACCAAACAAATATGGCCAAGCATAGACCTGAAACGGTCAAAAGGCTTGATTTCCCTGAGCAGACAAAATATAAGCTCTACAACACCTTCTGTGTACATGTCCGGCGCTCTCCAATAGAATGCATAACTGTCCGGTAATCCCTTCTGATAATACCATTAACTTCATTAAAAGTAAAAAATGGTTTGTTTAAGTTCATTACTCTCCCATGAGTAACTTCTTTAGTGGTATCACAATGGACCCTTAAGCTCTAAGTGAGTCAATAACATCTAGACAGCCACTCCACACCTAACCTTGGCAGGGATACCAAAACTAGACATAGCTTTATACAGTTCGTCTCTGTAGATGCTGTCATACGCGGATATCGATTTGGAGTTCATAGGTCTTTTCCAGGATCTGCCGCTACGTAAAAATTTGGTCGATGGTTGACTTTCCTGGCCTGCAGCCACATTGATAAGGACCAATCAGATTGTTGACGAAATGCTTTAGACGTTCACATATTACTGCAGAGAATATCTTGTAGGCGATGTTAAGTATAGACTGATTCCTCTGTAGATGGCGCAGTTTAGAGGATATCCCTTTTTCGGGATCGGGCAAACAGTGCTGAGGTTCCATTCATCGGGCAAGCATTCCTCTGACCATTTCTTACAGAGGATTTGGTGCATGCTCCTATCTAGCTCGTCACCTGCTGCTTTCAACAGCACAGCACTTCATCTAGGTCGGGTTCACGGAATTGTTGGCTCTCATCGTGTCCGATGAAAGGCTTCTGTCTGACGGTGGTGTTTTGTTCGTCGTCGCCGTTTTACAGTCTACAGAAGTTGTATTTCCAAATCCCCAGCATTGACTGCGATTCTACTATGATGTTCCCTTGTTTATCTCTGCAGGCATCGGTTCTTGCTCGTTGACCTTGAGCCAGCTGTTTAACCTTTCGATAAAACCTCCGATCTTCATTCCTGCTGTTGGCTCTCTCAACATCCTCGATCTGACGCTTCTAATGCTCTCTCTTTCTTCTCCTGAGAAGCCGGCGTTCCTCTCTCCTCTTTCGATCGTAAAGCGCACGAGCAGCTGGTTGTCCTTTCTATGCAGCTCCGCTTTGTATGCCTCTTGCTTGGCTGCATGGGCCTGCCTGCATTTGTCGTCAAACCAGGGGTTTCATTTTAGTGGCTGTGTGATACGTAGCACATTAGAGGCGCCATCTTCTACTGCTTGCTGGTAATGTTGCCACTGGTCTTCGATACTTGATGTTGGTGGCATAGAACTCCTAAAGAGGTTACTTGACATTCGATCAGAGAAGGATCTGGTGATCTCTTGCGATTATAGCCGTTCGACGTCGAATTTTCTTGCAGCATTTACTTTTTTGGCTGTTTTCGGCATGTTCGTAGCACCTTGGCTACGACAAGGTAGTGGTCCGAGTCGATATTGGCACAACATTTCGGCCCGCAGCAAAATCGATCAGCCTGAATCCGTTGTCGGAAGTGGTGTCGTGGAGGCTGTGCTTTCCGTCTGTTCCACCAAAGTTGTCCTCTTTTCCTAGCTTTGCGTTGCAATCACCGAGGACAATTTTAAGGTCATACCTAGAACATTGCTCATATGTTTTGTCGAGGTCCTTTTTCTCTTATGTGGGGCATGCGCGCATATTAGGCTAATGTTGCCGAAATTAGCCTTGATTCGGATCGTCGTGATGCGTTCGCTTACACATTTGAATATTGAATCTCAAGACTTTTTGCCTGTATCTGCTTTCCACGACGAATCCGTATCCGGCTGCTTTCTGTAACGATTAAGCGTGAAACAGATTAAACCAGCAACAGCACCAGCGCCGTCAACAGCAAACACCACGCTGGCCAGTAAATATTTTCCAAACACATTCCCACCAGCGACGTGTAAGAATAATAACCAATCAACGACAGTCATTACAGTCTAATTTGTAGCAGTTGAAGGTCTCCGCTCGGCAGCACGCGGTCTATTATGGACCAAATTAGACAAAGTGCGAATTAGCAATGTCTTTCGTCGGCCTATGCCTAAGCAGCACCTTTCGTCTATGTCCGTTTTTCAGAACTCTAAGTTATAAGTTTACACATTCGCTTGCGTAGTGCTGCTAGGCTTAGTTCCGATTAAAGCCGTTGTAATCGGATTA
>CAKKXW010000003.1:12510488-12633631 GCA_920937365.1 Sphaerophoria rueppellii | reverse complement strand
GGGGTATGTACAATTTTATGAGTCAATCTTATTGGTTGACTCTCATGTGTTGGTTCGATATGATGGAGGAAAATGGGATTAGGGACCATTTTAATGGGCAAATATAAATACGGCATTTAAATTAAAGTTATCGAAGGGCAGTTTATTTTTTTTTTCATATAATTGGATACGAGCCATGAACCTCTTTATTTCTTCTAGTAAAGTTTTTTTATATGTAAATGATAAGTACCCTAATTTTATATAATAACAATTTAAACCTTTAAATAGAAAATAAGACATTTTCGCATAAAAATAATTCTAGATTTTAAGTTCATCGCCTGAATAATTGAACATAGATTTTTGCTAGTAAACTCGACACTCGAGTAGGTATTTCATTTTCAAGAAATGTGCACTACCGTCAACCAGTTTTTTTTTTTATTATACAACCTCCAGAATGGTCCTTTCGCACAAACAATTCTTGTGAATGCGCGGCTATGAGTTCAAGTGCCTTTGGTTAACCCTCCTGAAAAAGCGGTAACACCACGCTTTCATGGAGAATTGAATCGGAATTGAATCAGGATTTAGCTCTTTGTATAGCTATCTGAATGAGATCGAAATCGGATTTCTCAATCCAATCCCACTAGACATGTTGAATCGAATCGAAAATAAGTTTGTAAATCTTAATCGGCGAATTGAAGATCGAGTTTACAGCTGCTTGTCATTTGTCATTTTGATTCCTTTTAAATCTCGAACCAGCGCGCGGGTGTGCCGCGACTACATTTCGCTTATTTACCGGGATTTATTTAATAGCGCTCAGAAATAAATATTTTTGGTAATTTTTGTTTATTTAGGCTGTATACGGATGATTCACGAGCGTTGTGCCAAAAAGATAGAGCGTGTAGGTTGAGTTAAGACAAGAAACAATCGATGCGAGGGGGTCTATTCTCCCCGTTTAGCCGGGAGGGGCAGTTTTCTCAATGGTTTCGTTTACAATACCGTTCTATACTTTTCTGGATAGCCATAGCCAAGGGAGATGGGAAACCAAGCTGTCAAAATGACAATGCCTACAAGCTATGGACCATAGTTACTGCGGTAGTATGCATGTTTTTACCAAAACTATCACAGTAAATATGGTCCTACCATCTGCGGACTAAATTAACTGGTAAACTTGAAAATTGTCGTTTTAACGGACAAAAGGTGAGTAAAAGTGAGCAGAAGATGGATATGTTCAAAATGATAGGAAAAAAATAAAATTGCTTAACGGGCAGTAGATTGGCATCAAAAATATCAAGCAGTAGAATTTCCGACATCAAAAATGAACAAAATGAAAATGAAAAAAAGTAGTCTAAAAATACGAACTTACAAGCTTTGGTTGAATCTATTTTCTTATTTATACATGCTTTAAATATAAATAGAGTGGCGCGACAGCTCTTGAAGAGCCAAGGCCTAATTGGCTTACTCTCATCAACAATTCTCTAGGTGCGTGTGAAGAATTGAGGAGACCTACAATTTAACGCCGATTCGAACGGCAAAGTTGAGAAGCACTTTACCTGTAACGAAATTCAAAGAAATCGGGTTGCAATTAGCCAAGTTCTATGAATTAGTAAATAAGACTTGTAAGGGTGTTAACGTGTTATTCGATCTCTTAAACTTAAAGAGGTTAGTTTGAACAGAAGACACTTAAAGTGAAAAAAATGTCCTTTTGTATCGCGTTTGAATATTCAATCTTATGATCTGTTCGGAAAAATTTCACATAAATATTTATGTTCTTGAACCGTTTTTTAATCTGTAAGGACCTGTTATCAAATCGAGGGTTAACTTTGAACCTCGGACCAACAAAATAACGAATTTACTTTGCAAAAAAAAAAACGGAGATTTCTTCACTTCGTAATAAAATATGTGATTGGGATAAGACGTATGATAAGTTCGCCTTACAATAATTATATTTCTATAGAAGTACCTACGTTGACCCGTGGATTTGAATTGACCGTCGATTTAACAGCTGCCCAATGCATACGGAATGCAAACATTTTTAGGTCTGTTTTGTTACTCCATAAAACTCCAATGAAATCTCACACTTTCCGTTCTTTACTCCAGTTTCTTGTAAGTTCGTCACTTTTGAAGAAAAATATTTCCCCTATCTCTCGATTTTACACGCAGAAATTTCTTGCGGAAGATTTAATGAGTTCTGTCTAACCATAAGAAGTACGTTGAATTATTTTGTGCATTTGTGAGATTAAGGCTGTCAAGTGTTCTTTTACTTTAAGGAGAATCACAAAATTTCTTTCCCACTCCTCGACATATGACAGTTTTCACAAAGCGCACGAAAAAGTAAGAGAACGGAAATAATGATAGGTGTTTTTAAACTATACATTTGACTTTATTATTATGATAAAAAAGGCATGTACATTAAAATATTAAAGTTTTTCTTAATGGCTATTTAAATGTGTGTCTGCAGTAAAACATTTAGAGCGGTTTTCTTCACTCATTCTCAACTTGCCTTAAACTCCGCAGTTGATAAACTCCGAAGTTGATATCAAACTTACAGTTGTATCGCAAGTTGAGAATTTGTTTTTCTTCACCTACTTTATTTTCAACTCCGAATTTGAGATTGAAAAGTTGACCTACTTCGATATTCAAAAATTTCCTTGGGAAATTTGTGACAGACATGACAGTTTCAACTTTTGATTTAAAATAATTTTGCCGGTTTGAAAACTTCCAAGTTTTTTTTTTTTAAATAAAAAAAGATAGAAAATTGTGTCTTACCATATACCAAATGGCACAAAAAATAAATAAACTGCCAAAAATTGTTTATACGGTTGAGGAAGAGAATTGGTTGATAATTAATGTCCTAGAGTTTCGCGATATAGTCGAAAATAAGAAAACCGATGGTGTAACCAAATTAGAAAAGGACCGGGCTTGGGAAAGAATTACAAGGGCTTTCAATGTTGCTCCACCTAACCAGGTAAATTACATACCTTATATTTTGTTTTTGGTCTTTGTTCATGTTTTATCCGCCTTTTAGGAAAGAAGTTTAAAGTCATTACGGGAAAAATACCAAAAAATAAAACAAGTTTTGAAAAATCGCGTATTTCATTTTTCAAAAGATGCAAAACATACTGGTGGTGGGCCACCAAAACCAGAACTTCCTCCATTGAGCGAACCAATGCAGGAGTTATTCAATATGTTGATCCCATCAACGTATGGACTTTTGGCAGCGAATGGTGATAGTGATGAAATTCCTCCGAAAGCAAATTCATCAAGCCAACACATAGAATTTAATGATGTTGCGACTCCTGCCTTTGAAGTAACAATTGAAGACCAAGTTTTTGTTTTTGAAAACGATGTCGCTGGTGAGGCAGACCTGGATAATGGCAACCCATGTGTATAAATACACCGAAAGAAGCGAAAAAGTACCGTCAACCCTGAGCCAAAAGCAAATGGACATACCTGGGAAAGGGTAAATCCATCAAAGCTTAGGAAAGCACCAAACCCTTTGCTACAAAACAAGCGTCGAAAATATAATAGAGACGAAGAAAAATATTGTAAGATATCCGAAGAAAGGCTTCAACATTTAAAAGCAAAACACGCCATTGAAATGGAAATTTTACAAAGCGAAAGAGAAAGGTTTAACCTGGAACGTCAGAGAGCTGCGTGTGAAGTTGAACGGGCTGAATTTGAACGGGCACGAGCCGAGTTCGATAGAGACCGTACGCTCGTAGAATTGCAGAGGTCAAAAAATCAACTCGAGTACGATCGTGAACTCCATCTACTTCGCTTGAGCAATATGCAAAATGTACCTTTGGAGCGGCAACAAACTTCAGCTTCAACAGCAGCATCAAGAAAACAATATGTTT
This sequence comes from Sphaerophoria rueppellii, assembly GCA_920937365.1. Lineage (NCBI taxonomy): Eukaryota > Metazoa > Arthropoda > Insecta > Diptera > Syrphidae > Sphaerophoria > Sphaerophoria rueppellii. The sequence goes on along the minus strand of CAKKXW010000003.1, from coordinate 12,629,795 downwards.
TGTAAATGTTTTTTATTTAATTTATAACCAATTAAAATATATGTAGGTATGTAATGTGTACATATGAATGTACATGTGACGATTTTTAAGTTTGTGTTTTAAATGCTTTCTGATGTTGTGGTTTATTGACGACTTAGCATGGGTTGGAAATATGATTGAACCAATCGAGAGCGGGCGTTAGCAACAACTGCTGTTGGTGCTTGAGATTGAGTGGGAGATGGAACAAATGTAGCGGAGAGCATTTCTGCAAAACCATGCATTTCTGGTGGCGGTTGTGATTCCTTTTCATCGATTGCTATGTTGTGTAAAACAGCACAAGCAATTATGATCAACTGTATCGTCTCAACTCTGCACCTTAATCCTGTTGCCAACACTGGAAAACGCCTTTTCCAAGTTCCGTACGAACGCTCGACACAAGTTCGGGTACGTATTTGTGATTCATTATATAAATTTTCAGCATCGTTGGACACATTCTGGAAAGGCGTGGCAAGATATCTAGTATTTGCATAACCAGAATCGCCTATTAAAATAAAATGGTCAAAATCACCTCTTTCAAATCGATGCTTTAGATTTGATAAATTGAAAATTCGTTGATCGTGGGTGGAACCCTTTGAAAAAGCAAAAAACATTAAGAATTTACGTATTTTTTGAATACAATTCATACTGGTATACAACAAGCAAATAGTACCTGCCAACGAGCAACAATATCTATGATTTTCAAGTTTGCAGCGGCTACTGTCTGGACATTAATGGAGAACCATCCCTTTCGATTTCGGAAGAGTTCTGGGCCAGTTCCGCCTGGTGATTGCATGCGGATATGTGTGCAATCTATCGCTCCAATTGTTCTTGGAAATTTGGCTATTGCAAAAAAGTCTTGGGCTGCTTCTAATCGTTCCATGCGAGTCTCAGGCATACGAACGAATTGAGGAGCAAGTTTGGCAATTGCATTTGAAACTCGTTTAAGGGCGCGATGGACAGTTGCAATGCTAACTCCAATAAAATCTGCAACTGCTAATTGGATTGATCCGAGTGCATAATATCGCAAAACAATCAATAATTGTGTAATGCGTCGTAATTCACGCGACCTAACAAGGTAATATGGTGGCAGCAGTAATTAATTAAAATAAATAAGAATACCAATACCGTCCTTCGTTGCAAGGCAAAGAATTTTCAATAAGATTCAGCACCATCAATGTGGTAGGCTTCGAAAGCCGAAATCGATATGTAAAGTCGTAGTCATCCCATCTGTCTAGTCTAGGGGCAGCATCTTGTATTGTCTTCTTTCAGTTGTTAAATATTCTTCAAATTCACTATCTTCGTCTCCAGAAGAAGACGATGTCCAATCTTCCCAAAAATAATTTCTTCGAAACATAATGTTTTCACAATTTACGTGACAATTTATGAAAATAAATTTAAAAAACAACAAAAGCCAATTCAAATTCTGACAGAAAATGTCAAGTTCATGAAGCAAACTGCTATTTTTTCGGAAGTTGAGAAAATCTCAAGTTGATGAACTCTAGAGTTGAAAATCAAAAGTTGAAAATGACAACTTGTAGTGAAGAAAAATAAAATTCCTCAACTTAAGTTCAACTCTCTGTGAAGAAAATGGCTCTTATTAAACTGCCTTTAATAGTCTAGTTTGTTAACACACCCAAAATCCAACAAAATCAAAATCGCTGTGGTGAGTTTCAAATTTAAGGAAAAATCAATTTCGCAATCAATTTACTAGTTCTATTCTATGATGTTATGTTTCTTTAAGTAGTGTCCGTGCCTTAGTGGTTAGGTGCGTTGGATGCTAAGCAGAACGTCGTGAACACCTTATTCTGAAATTCGGCTTGACTTTACAAAAGTGCAATAACACCAAATTTTAGCACTTGGCCTTATTTCACTATGGCAAAGTGAAATAACGGTGATCCGGCTTTCGGTAAATAGATGGCGGTAGTCAAAAAAAGCAAGGTAATAAATATCAAATATAATATAGGTATATGCAAAGGTCGATGTATGATAAATCAATAGAGAAATCATAGAGATAGGGAATATACGAATATAATCTATTTGGAGTATGGATTAAGGGAAAGAATAAAGGGAACTCGCAACTCGCTTGGTAAAAATTACAAAAAAAAATCCATATGAAGCATTCTTCATCTATAAAATTCCATATTAAATGTTATAAATAGAACACCCTATGGGAACATAGCTTATCCCCAATCCCAACCATTTAAATGGTTCGGTTATGTGATAGAGAAATTATTTGTAGCAAAGACTCACACCGTATTCTATGTTTGTTCAGAATCGTATTTTCCTAGCAAAATATTTTCTGTTTTTTTTTTTTTGCTAGGAAATCTTTTTACTGTACGAATTGAATTCATTGTAAAAGCTATATGAAATTGAGATATGTGATTTTATTTTTAATATTTTTGTGTATGAATCATTGCCTATCGACTTCTAGTAAGGTTCACTATTATTTGCTTAAGACTTACTTCAACCACTCCCGATCGCGAGGAGTATATAAGTACTCACTCTCCTTCAGTTCCTAAAGTAAACATAGTTCGAGCCCAACAAAAGGTTACGGCTTTCATTAGTAAGTAAATATTCTAATTGTTTGTCACTATCCACACGATAAAAAGAATTGCACAAAATTATTACATACCCGCATGCTTACTATTGACCTTGATTGCATATTTGTGTTACATTCAGATTAAATGCTAGGCCTAGAGCTGAAGGCTCGCGTGCCTTTCGTTTAACAAATTAACATGTTTTTACTCAATAACCAGGAAGATTTGTCCATTATAATCTGCTAATTGAGTAGCCAAACAAAGAGATGAAGACTCTGCCTTGTTGATAGCAAACAAAAAAAGGAAAACACAAAGTTAATAGAACGTTAACTATGTGAATGCAGTCCCGTTATGCAATTATATTTGTAAAGATGTGCTAAAATGTTGACACCTCGCGACCATTTTTTTCTTTGAGATTTAGATTTTTTTTTATTAGAAATGCAAATATTGTTTGTATCCCAGCCCAGATCAGAACAGACATAGAATACGATCATTAGTTCGGGGAAAGAAATGTTTAAACAATAAAATACTCAAATTTTAAAGAATATAAGGCTAAATTATCATTGCAGAAATTAGGCTAAGAACACACCGAAGCGGAAAAAAACGTCTCTTTTTCTTACGACAAAAAATCGTGTCTTTGTGTCCATTGTTCTTATGGGGCAAAACACACCGTAAAAGACAAGACACGACAAAAAGTCTTGTCCTCTCGTCGGTTGCTTCAAACAAACAAACAGAAATCGACAAAAAACCTATCAGTTGTATAGGTTGCAGCAACACACACCTAAGCGGACAAAGACAAGACATTTTGTCTTTTTCAGCCTCGGTGTGGGGTAGAGTACGGTATATTATTGCTCAAATAGCAACACGCAATACAGTGGAAAGATGCTTCGAAGTTTGGAAAAGCCGTTTTTAGAATTCTCCAGTCAGGATTTCGATTCTCCCTGGAAACTACAAAAACGACTGTTGTAGCTTTAGCTGTGCTTCATAACCTTGCTTTTGATTATCAACACGACATCACAGGTACAACAGCTAAGATCTAATTGAATGACATAATCAAATCTATTTTTTGTTATCCCTTAATACAGCTGAAGATGAAATTACCGATTTCGACTGTTTCTTGTAGGCGGACACTCTCAGCCTAGCAGTCATTTTCATATTTCGCCACTTAGTTTTAATTTGTGGCACATCGCGACTTATGTAGCTGCACTCATTAAAGCTGAAATACCGATCAATGTTTTATATTAATAAAATAATTTGAAAACGTTTATACAAATAATATTTACGATGAAAGGATTTCTTTCCAGGCTTCTAGCTTCTTCTTGCTGGTGTTAGTACCTATCCACATCTTTGTTTTCTATTATATTTATCTTGTCTTCAACTAGTTGCCTAAGAAGAATTTATAGAGCAGGAAAAGAACGATTACCAATATTTTATTGACATGAATGATTATTTGATCGAATAATCTTACCTTATCGGCGGAGTCCCAGTTCTCCGACTGACAGGGAAAGATTTTGGAATCGCTTTGGCTCAAAGCACTCTTTCCATAATAGTAACCCAACCAGTGAACATGTTGGAAGACAAAATATGCCTTTTTTGGATTAATTGGACAGTGTGTGACGAAGGAAACAGCGCTGAAACCAAACAGTGGTATGTATTATAGAAACTTTTCAATATCTGGGGGTTAGATAGATATTTTGATCAGAAAATTACAATTCATTTAATTGTTTGGTAAACTTCATTTTAGAATGTTGGTTGCATTGATGGTACTCATCTTTTTATGCAAAGACCTTCAGGGAACGAGCATCTATATTTTAACAGGAAAGGAAAACAAGGCCTCAATGCTATGATAGTAAGTTTAAATCAACTATACTAATTAGAACCGCAGATGTAACAAAAATGAAATTTTCTTTTTACAGATAAACTAAGAATAATGGCGGCCCAATCGAGGTTAGCGTCGGAGCGGAATGTTCTCCGATTTCCTCCGAATCGGAAAACTACCTCGAAGCAAAATTCGGAGGAAATCGGATAAAATTCCGTTCGACGGTTATCTCGGTTGCTAGGTAGGTACGGAGGTGCAGCTCACGCTCACGACTCACTTGTGTGGAGGCACTCCAATGAAAAAGCTTCTTTTGATAACAATTTCAATGAAGCTCATAACTGCTCGCTCTTAGGTTAATACAAAAATTTACTAAATTTAAATTGTATTACTTGAAAACTTTTTTTTTAGGTGACAGTGGATACCCATTGGAACCGTGGTTACTTACACCCTATACCTAGAAGTTCCAGTGATACCTTAAGGACACTCTTTAATAACATTCATGGCAAAGCAAGGAATTTGGTGGAAAGGTGTATAGAAGAAAGAAAGAGCTGTTATTGCCCAATGAAAAAAGCCACCTTTGCAAATGTGGCTATTTCTCAATTTGAAAAAAAAAATGTTTTTATTATTTTGTTTATTTTAATAACCTGCTGTTGAAGACATGACATTTTATTTCTGTGGCAACAGGGTAAAAAAACATAAGTCGACTTATGTTCAAAATGAAATAATAACTTAATTTTTTAATTTTTCGATTTTGAGGGACTAGGACTACTGGGGAAACACTTTTAAAAACGCACCTTATATCTTTCCCCATGGGTGGTAAGGAAAAAGATAAATCAGTAAAAGCGAAAATGCATGCTTTTATTTTGTGGAATATATAATATAAATAATAAACACAATGGCAACACTTTCCATTTTCAATACAATTTTCAATAATTTAATGTGTATAGTATGGGAACACTGATGGAGCTTTTGAAAGAATATAGCATTAATTAAACCTGCAATAGTGAAAAAGAGATGCGAACATCCCTATCTCTCCTGTACTGACAATTAAAGTTGAACAGAGTATAGCCCGGTCTTTGTAGTCGGTCCAAACCTTTACAAGGCACACATGTATGTATTTTGAAGTATAAAGAATTATTTGAACTTACCTTTCTCAATGCAGCCATGGTTTTGATGGGCAAACCGTTGGAGTTTAATCTATGGCAATATGGCAACCCATTTGCAAAATCCGGACGGTCCTCCATGAATTCTATCAGAATTTTCATTTGAGCTTGTGTAACCAACCTGTTAAATAATTAAATTATTGCTTTTAAATCAAATACAAAAGGAAATTCGTTTATTTACTTATATTTTTTTATTTTCTTGTCTCACATAAACTAAGTCAAAAATGAAAAAAAAAAAAACAATCAACAAGTAAAAACAGACGAGAAAAGACAAGGCATGTTCATTTTCGAATCCGAATGCCAGAATAAAATTTTCCCATTTTATTTTCTTTTGTTGAAAAAAGGTTAAGTACTAGTTAATCACATTTCCATACTTATAAATTATTTATATAAATGTTTTTTTTTTTTTTTATTTATTTAAAAAAAAAAAACTGAATGAGACATAGATTTTTGAAATTTTGTTTTTTTTTGTATTTTTGATCTGTCAAATAAGGTGAAAAACACTTGAAGTTGAAAAATTGTAGTGTTGGCAGACTAAGGAATATTTTACCTTATTTCTGAAATTGAAATTATTTAAAATTTAATTTAATTTAATTAATTAGCGATTATAAAATGAATTCAAGTTTAAATAAAAACTGCTTTTTGTAGCAAACAAAAAGTAAATGCGGCGGCTTCGCCGCTCAAGGGGTTTTAACCCTCGATTTGTAGTGCACGACTCTGGCTACGCTAGCAAACAGAAAGTATATGCGGTGGCTTTGCGCGATTTTTGCACTATAAATTCTATTCAAAATCAATGAGTGAACAAAAATTCATTGATTTTTATTTTTTATTTTATCATTAGAAAACCTACCTTTGGACGAAAACCTTACAGAAATGAAAAAAGTAAAATTGTTTTAGTTTTTCGTTATTTTTTCGATATGTCTTTAAATCTATATATACATGTAAGTATGATACTTAAAACTAAACCTTAAAATACCTACAATATCTTAAAAATAACTTAATTTCTACGATCTCCAAAACTTCGCCGAATAGCATTTAGCAGTTCTTAAAAGGGATGCTGCCCGTTTTTCTTTATTTTCCTCCTCCATTGGTACTCGACTATCCAGTGTGCAAAGTTGTTCGAGTAATTGCTCTGGTAGAAGAACCGCTTAACGACACGCCATTGCGATTCGATCCGCTGCGTGTATCATCCGCTACGAACGGATTGTCCGGGTCACTATGATTGACCTTCTTATGGTTAAATCCATGATCTTGAAGGCAATCATAGGCCTTCCAAAAGTCCGTATGGATGGTGATACCCGGCAGCACTTGCTTCTTAATAAGCGGTTCTAAAACCTGAAAATAAAATATTTGTTAATGAATCGTATAATTGTATTTTGTATATTGAATAACTCACCTCTGCACTCCGGACATTCTCATTGCATACCTCTAGGCGGAGATATTCAGCTCCGTCTTCAATCATCCCAAGCACCCAATGCCCATCTACACGGCTCCCTGAAAGTATGGAAAGATTTTTAATGTTATAAATAATAAAGTAAAAGCAAGTTTTTTGGGGCTTGTTCTTGCCATTCCAAGAAGTCGTCGACGATCACCTTGCGGCAGTAGCTAAACCAGTCCGCGATGGTTCTCGTTGACAAGGTGGTGCCGGACTCCGTAAAATCCTCATCTTGCACCTCGTCGTAAGAGGTTTTCCGAGCAAAACAATAAGTGACGAAGACCACTTTTTGGTTCGGAAGCTTGGGGTTATCAAACCAAGTGCCCTTCGCTGTATTTATCCTTTTGCCCTTACAAACCCCTTTTGGCACTTTTAATAGCCCAATGAGCCACCTTTCTTATATAGGGGCATTTTAGAATGGTGCTTGGGATAGAGCTTCCCCCAAATCTGATGTAACTTTCTTACGTGTCAAAGAGCTTGCCGATCGAAATACAATTCCTTAGAATTTATATTTGAATAATAAAAAACGTTTATTAACTATGTAACTTACCACTTCTTACGATGCTCGCTCGCAATCTGAGCAATTGATTGTTGGGTTGTTGTTGGTTTATTCTTGCTCCTTTTCAAATATAATTGTTGATTAGTTTGTGTTTGTTTTTGTTGGGCTTTTTGATCTGTGTCTTTTGCAATTAATAAATTAATCCATTTTTAAAATTTTTATCCCGACGTTTCGTTGGCTTTTTTCCAACTTCTTCAAAGGGTATTTTTATTGGACCTATAATTACAAATTTTGGATTCCTTAATTCATACTTTATAATCTAGTTACTTACTACTGTCAATTTACATTTGTTTTTCTTTTAAATTAGGACAAAATCAATTTTCAATATATTGCACTTAACTATTACAAAATTTTTTAATAAATTAAGAAACAGGACAAAACAGAAAAAATCAACTAATTGTTATCACAGACTATTGTTTACTGTAAACACTACTGTAAACAATAGTCTGTGATGACAATTAGTTGATTTTTTCTGTTTTGTCCTGTTTCTTAATTTATTAAAATTACTGTAAACACTACAGTAAACAATAGTCTGTGATGACAATTAGTTGATTTTTTCTGTTTTGTCCTGTTTCTTAATTTATTAAAATTTTGTAATAGTTAAGTGCAATATTTTAAAAATTGTTTTTGTCCTAATTTAAAAGAAAAACAAATGTAAATTGACAGTAGTAAGTAACTAGATTATAAAGTATGAATTAAGGAATCCAAAATTTGTAATTATAGGTCCAATAAAAATACCCTTTGAAGAAGTTGGAAAAAAGCCAACGAAACGTCGGGATAAAAATTTTAAAAATGGATTAATTTATTAATTGCATATAAAAGACACAGATCAAAAAGCCCAACAAAAACAAACACAAACTAATCTATAATACAATTGATCATTTCTTAATAATTAATAAATAATTGTGGAAAATTTAAAAATTTGTTTGAATTTTTTTTTGTGTGAAAAATATGCACAAAATGTGCAAAACATTAAAGATACAACACATTTTTACCGCTGCTGAAAATTGGTCATTAAGAAACAAACACAAGAAATCTTTTCCTAAAAGTTATTTAAAAAATCACAAAAATCCCAGAAACGTGTGCAGTCTACTTGCACTACAGGGTTTTTGTGAGTTTTTTTTTTGACGTTTTAGTCATTCCAATACCTGTCAAAAAAAATGTTTGAAATAAAACGTCAAATATTTGTTTGAATTTCTATGGGGAAATAGTAGTACTGTTTAATGAAGAAAAAACAGATCAGAGCAGCACAGAACAGCACAAGTAAATGAAAACTGTCAAACAAGTAAGAACAGAAAAAGATCAGCTCCCTGTTTAATCTTTTTGACAGAATAAAATCAGCTGTTAAATAAATATTCCAGGTCAAATCAAATTGAATAAAATTTTCATTTGTTGGAAACAAGATTCTGAATAGCTTTTTAGATTTTTTTTGAGGAATTTTTACTTGAGAGTACAGTAGACATATTTTTACTTCTTCGGAAAACTCGTCAATCGAGATAATTTCAAAAAATTGTTTGATTGGAAAAAAATAAAAATAATTTGGCATTTGTAGTTTTGACATTTGATAGTTTTCACAAAGCTACACCAGCAAAAAAGTAGGGGCAGAAAAATGTGTACTAAACTGAGCTGAACAACTTCATGGAACACAAAATAGGTCTGCTTGGGTACATTTTGTAGCAGTTTGTTTGAAATCTGTCAAATTCGGAAAAGAGAAAAAATTCTCTCCGCAAGAGAGAAATTTGCTACAGAATAAACAAACTGTTGAAATAATAATGTATTAAGTGTTTCACTCAGCTGTATCACTCAGTTCTTAATATTGTTCATAGTATGCATAGTATTTATTTCTGATATATAAATTGAAATCTCAATAATAAAATAATCATTCTGTGATCAACCTTTAAGGAATAAGGAGTTTCACTTAAAAAATATTCATTGGTATAAATAATAATATTTATATTTCATTACAAACACGTTGAAGTAATTTGTTGCAGTTTGTATTTATTTTTTTCGAAACGATTGACAATAGTGTACACTGTACGTTACTTATCTGGTACATATATGATTGCATTTTAAATTTCTACATACATACATACATATGTATATCGAAAAATAATGTTTTTTTTGATTTTGGTGATGGAGTTGATGAAATTAATTCTTCGCTCAGCGGAGAAGAATACTGTGGTGCAGTCTTAGAGCGAAACTGCTTAACATTCCTGACGACGAAACTGTGCAGAAAACTTCTTTCTCAGAACACCGATTTGGAAATAAAAATACACATTCCAATTATATAAAATATTTTTCGAACAGCTTTAAAAATCACTTCGGAGAAGTATACTTATCTCCTCCTCGTGATAAAAGAATTATTGGAATGAACAAGGAAGCACTTAACACTTTATCTTTGGTTTGTTTATCAAGTCCTTACAAAATAAATTATTTATAACATAAATGAAATCTTAATTGCTGAGCGCAAAGCATGTTCTTTCCGAATTTTGGCGAACCGTTTCAATTCAATTTCAAATTCGAAGAGCAAGGTACATTTAAAAACAATATGCAACAAGAAATTTCTGTTGCAAAAAGTTGAACATTTTTCTCTGGAGGGGAAATGTTTTGCTCTCTTGATTTCTCTTTTCTTTTCAACTAATTCGAGTAAAAAAACAGAAAATGTAAAAACGTTTTACTTTGTTGTACTTCGTTGCAGTTTGTTGCGGTAAACAAACAGACCTAATGATAGATTGTAGAACAGTTTGGGACAAGGTTTTTACTCATGGAACACACAAACGTGTACTTTTTGGATCTTTTCTATACTTTTCTGTGCGGAGCAGATTCATTAAACAAACCTGGTGTTTTTATTTTATTGATTTAATACATAAATATTAATTTGCGACAAAAAAAAAATAGTTAATTTGTGCTTAATTAAAGCGTATCCATCGTTTGACACCATTTTCATCTTCAAATTCAGAATTTGGTATATGAAAGTAGAGCCAAAATTTCATTTTGTTGGACACTACTATTTAACTTTGCCTTTTTTGACAAGCCGATGACATTGCATTCACAGTTTGAGAGTTGTAGTAGCTCTCAAAATGTAGAGGCAAACAAAAAAACAGTGGACGAGACGATGAAAATGAACTTACGTGAAGCAAATTTGAGACGATATCGTCGACGACAATCGTTTGGGTTTGGATTGGACGATAGTCGTTTTCAAAGTTACGGAATGACCTCCAGGATACGGAAGCATGATGTTGATATTCAAAGGGAATACAGCATAAAACAACGAAGTAATGTGGGACTTAAACTGCTGATCCTATAGTATCCTTGGTCTTAAACTAGGAAGTTTATTTCCTTAAAACTTCTTTCCAAAATAACCGGCCTGAAATATTTCTAAAATAAATAAAACAAACAACTTAATCCTGTATTATTCGATAAGTGATGAGGTAATTCGGTAATATATTATGTCCTCTATGAATTTGGCCCTGATCACTTGTAGATTTGCCTGGGCTTGGGGCCCTACCCAATCAGTTTTTCGTATCCAAAGCCAATCCTTTTTGATTCTTTTATGAATTCAAACTCTGTTAAAAAACTTACTATTTCTTTTTATGAAATAGATTTGTCGAGTCTCGAAGTAGCTATTTCTCAAGAGATCTATTAAAGCAACTCAAAACAAAAAATCGAAACAATAACGTTAGCTTGTGTCTTCTGTTTTTTTGGAACAAAATTAGTTGCAAATTATGTTTCTGGCTTGGAACGATCGAAAAGTCATGTTAGAATAAAAACTTCACAAAATATGCAAATCAAAGGAAACTGGAGGAGGACCAAACAAAACAGTGAAGTATTCACCTACTCAGGAACTCTTGAATATAGAATATGGAAATATTAAAAGTATGATAAATAATTTTAATAATAATGCTCGTTTCATGCAAACCTGAAATCGATGATTTTAAAGAGCAATCAACATCGAAAAAAAAATACAAGAAGAGATAAACCAACTGCAATGACACAATGGTTTCGTTCGATCTCGGAAACAAACAAGTTAGCTCTTCTTTTGTCAATGGAGTAAGTGTACTAAAAGACCACAATAACGTAAGTCAGAAAGCACTTCAACAAATAAATAGTTCCTTAGAAGGTACATTTTTATTCAAACGTTGATATTGATGGAATCTGAAAAGATTTTATTTTGTGTATTCCTAAATGCAAAATCTTAAACTTTACAATGGCTCAAACGATTAGAGTCGCCCCTCAACCTTCTTCGGATACATTTAGTTTCTGCTTCAGCTTCTAATAATGCCCACAGAGCTATGCTACAAGTTGAGCTTTGCAGCAATTGGTTCAGTATTGTTATTTTGATCACCGAAAATGACCAAATATGTACACGAATTGAAGGAACTTGGATTCCGAAAGTACCGACATACTAGATTTCTAACCCACATTATAGAAATAGAGATCCTGAAGAACGGAGATCCTCTAAATTGAGACAACTTCAGAGCAATCAGCCTACTTTACATTGCCTAGAAGATTCTCTCTGCCGTAATAAGCGAACGTCTGAAGCCATTTGTCAACAACCTGATTGGTGCTAATCATTGTGGATTCGCAGCAGGAAAGTCAAACATCAACCAAATTTCCACTTTGTGGCAGACCCTGTAGAATCTATTAAATCCGAATCTACACCCATCACCTTTTTATCGATCTTAAGGCCGCATATGCTACAACATCTAGCTAAATATATCTAGTCTTGGCATCCCTGCCAAGCTCGTTTGCTTGTGCAAAAAACACGAACTCACGGTCACGATTGCCACTTGAAAAATTAAAATATGACCAAAATTAGAAAAAAAGGACCAAATGCAACAAAAAAAGACCATCACTATAAAATAATGTTAAATTTTAATTCATTTGTTTAAAAACATATTTTTGTAACAAAAAAAGTAATAAAAGTGAAAAGTATTTCTATAAAATTAGAAAAGTAAATAATTCTATTAAATAAATAAATAAAAATTTTTATTAAATATCACTTAAAGCTAATTGCTTTTGATTCACATTTGATCACAATATAATATTCATTCAGTCAATTTTTGGAGAAATTTATGTACACTTATTGAAATTTATATGAGCTTATTGCTCAAACATTATAATTTGCTTTCACCGTACAGATAGTTGATTGATGTTCTTTAAAAATAATTTTTAACGAGCAAACAGAATTTTTATCATCACAAAGCTCTTTGGCCAACATAATATTATTAATGGTTTCAAATTGACTCGATAAGTGCAACTTTTGTTCATTATATAATTGCTGGTTTTCTGATTTTTGCTTTGATCTCAAATTGAGCGTAAACATTTTTTTCTCGGTTATTGCAACAACCTAGGTCAGTGCAACCACCCTTGTTTTAATTAGTTGCGATAATCGAGAACGTACTGTACATTAGATAAAAACAAAAAATACATATTTGTTTCACGTTTTCCCAATGCTAAGTCATACGATTTTATACCATTTATTTCCAGGTAACTTGTAATCTTTATATATAAAAATGTAATGTTGGTTTGTGTACGCTCGAAAAACTCGAAAAGTTCTACACCGATTGAGCTGAAATTTTAACATGGTATAAATTCTGTATCAAGGATTGTTTTTATCCATTTTCTGCATCAGTCACTAATCACAAACATAGCCAATGTTTAAAAATAATGCTTTTCCCACTACAACAAAATTAAAACAAAATTGATCAATTTACAAATACTCAATTTTAATTAATGTAGTACTTTTAATGAAGAAAAAACAGATCAGAGCAGCCCAGAACAGCACAAGTAAATGAAAACTGTCAGAACAAGTAAGCACAGAAAAGATCAGCTCCCTGTTTAATCTTTTTGACAGAATAAAATCAGCTGTTAAATAAATATTCCAGGTCAAATCAAATTGAATAAAATTTTCATTTGTTGGAAACAAGATTTTGAATAGCTTTTTAAGTTTTTTTTAAGGAATTTTTACTTGGGATTATAGTAGACATGTTTTTACTTCTTCGGAAAACTCGTCAATCGAGATAATTTCAAAAAATTGTTTGATTGGAAAAAAATAAAAATAATTTGGCATTTGTAATTTCGACATTTGATAGTTTTCACAAAGCTACACTAGCAAAAAAGTAGGGGCAGAAAAATGTGTACTAAACTGAGCTGAACAACTTCATGGAACACAAAATGACAGATTGTAGAACAGTTTGGGGCAAGGTTTTTACTCATGGAACACACAAACGTGTACTTTTTGGATCTTTTCTGTACTTTTCTGTGCGGAGCAGATTCATTAAACAGACTTTGTATGTAAATTGTCAAACATATTTTTTTCATTCTGATTAATTGTGCCAAGTCAGCAAGACATTGGTTATACTTCGAAAATTCATATACTTTTTATACTGCAGCCTATTTGCAGCACGAAATAAATAGAAAATTCACTGAAAACGTAAGTTTATTTTGGTTTAAAAAATAAGTTAAAGTGTTAAGAAATAATGCTTTTTACACTTCAGCCTGTTTGCAGCACGGAATCCATTAGTCAAACTTTGAAAATTCCCTGAAATCGTTACACTTCAGCCTGTTTGCAGGACGGCATCAATTGGTTGTGCCTTGAAAATTTACTGAAAACGTAAGTTCATGTTGGTTTAAAAAATAAGTTAAAATGTGATTTCATTCATGTTAAAAATGTTAAATTTTACTGTACAACATGTATGTGATTTCATTCATAATGAAAATTTCAGTTATTCATATTGAAAAGTTTAGGCCGTGTCCGAATTGGATTAAAAAGTGGTTAAAACTTGACGTTTGGTTAAATTTTGACATTTCGCATTGAATGAAATGTGTTAAAAACTAGACTAGCTGTGGAGCAGATTAAAAAATGACAGTAGTGGTTAAAAATTCATCCATTTTTAACCACAATTCATCGAATTCGGACACGGCCTTATTTTAAATGTTTAACGGATTATGGTATGTACATGTATGAAAAGCACATGCATAACATCTTTGATTGTGTTTGTGGTGTTGAGTATAATTCAGAAAGTGTGTCAGTTACCTATGTACTATTCCTTAAGTGCCTGTTTGTCTGCAATGAAATTACCAAACGAAACGTCAGAATTTTTGTCATTGTCGAAAGCTGTTATTGACAGTGAGCAAAATTCGGTTGAACCAATAGGTCCGTTTGCGTAGTTTCTGTACTAAAATTCGTAAGAAGAGACATTTTAAGGAGTGGGGGTAAAATTCTCTCACAGAAAAACAAAAGTACAAAAAAGTAACCGAACGGGAAAACAAAAAATTTTGCCCACATTTTAATTGTCAAGTTTTTTTGTATGAAAAATTGAGACTTTGAATTTGAATTTATTTATTTATTTGCTATTTTCAATCAAATTTGACACTTTTCACAAATCAGCCCAAAGAAATTTCTTGGGCTAAAATTCGTAGGTTGGGGAAATATTTTACTCTCTCGTGAGAGCTCTCTTTTACGAAAAACTACGAAATTTTTGAGTACGCGAACAAGATTTGGTTAAATTTCGTAATTTTTCGTAAAATTGGACTGTTTTAGGAGGGTACGCGAACGGACCTAATGTCAACACAATTTGACGTTTCTGATGAGAAGCCACGGACGGAATTACCAAACGAAACGTCAGAATTTTTGTCATTGTCGAAAACTCTTATTGACAATGAGCAAAATTCGGTTGAACCAATGTCAACACAATTTGACGTTTCTGATAAGAAGCCACGGACTTCAACGCCAAAGCGTGCAAGAGTAATTAATTTTGGTAAATTTGTTTTTGTCACAAATAAGTGATTGATTTGCCTTATAGCCTTAATATTTTATTTTTTTCAGATTGGGACAAACAAGACAAATTGGAGTTAAGTGATGCTGACTTATCTGCCATCGATAATTTGTCAGAAAACATGGCGTCTTCGGTCCAAAACTTATCAAATTTATTGGAAAAAAAACAAGAAGCAATAATGAAGAAGAACCGACGTAATAAAATTATTGCTGTAACTGGTTCGTATGGAAAGAAGGGGAAGTCATACAGCAAAATCAAAAGTTAGTCTCTTTATTTTTAATTTTATACAATTAACAGATTTTAGATAAAATTATTTCCTTCTCCAGAAATTTATCGAGCTATAACCGACGAACAGATAGATTTAGAGATTTTGTTAACTTTAATTATTACTGGCCAAGTAATTGTTGACAATAGAACTCAGCATTTGATTGTCAAGGAGGCTGGTGTACCACAAAAATTTTATGCGAGGAGTTTAAATGCAGTAAACCAACGATATCAAGAATCATTAAAGGAAAAGAAATCATTCGGAATGTTGCTTTACACAACCAAAATCTTTCAAGGAAGCGATTGAGAAGTGGAGCTGAGAAAAAGGTTGAAGACGCGCTGTTGTTGTGGTTCAAGAACATAGAGCCAAGAATGCTGCTCTTACCGGCCCGTTGTTACTAGAAAAAGCAAAATCACTCTCTCTTATGCTTAACGTTGAGTTTGAGCCGTCAAATGGTTGGCTGGAAAGATGGAAAAAAATAGAAAACATCCACTTCAAAAAAACTCACTGAGAAAAAATTTCAGCTAATATTCATGGTGCAGAAGAATGGATAGCAAATGTTATGCCAAAAATATCTTATGGAGTACGCACCAGACGATATTTATAATGCGGACGAATCCCCATTAATGTATAAAGCATTGCCGATGGGAACATTGGCCAACAAGCTGAAACACCATCATCCGTTAAAATCCCTAAAGAAAGACTCACGTTACTTTTTTTTGTTAACTCAACTGGTAATGACAAAATGGTTTTCTGTATTGGAAAATCCAAAAAAAATTTTAGATGCTTTCGTAACA
The DNA here is from genome assembly GCA_920937365.1 of Sphaerophoria rueppellii. Taxonomy (NCBI): domain Eukaryota; kingdom Metazoa; phylum Arthropoda; class Insecta; order Diptera; family Syrphidae; genus Sphaerophoria; species Sphaerophoria rueppellii. The sequence continues at coordinate 12,613,421 of CAKKXW010000003.1, read as the reverse complement.
GCAAAGTTCCGTTGAAATATTTTTCCAATTCAAAGGCTTGGATGACAATTACAATCTGGACAGAGATTTTGAAGTAAAAATTGACAAGAAATTCAAAGCAAAGGGTAAGAAGGTACTCCTCTTGTAGATAATGCTGCGTGTCATCAAGTTAAAGATACTGTTTTGGAAAACATAAAAATTGAATTTCTTCCTCCAAATACAACATCCTTATTCAACCATTAGACCAAGGAATAATCCGTTCTTTAAGTCACAATACAGGACATGTATATTGAGACGACAAATTCTTCATTTAGATAGTGAGCAGACGTTGAAAGATTTGGTAAGAAAATAAACTTGCTTGAAGCTTTAAAGTTGATTAAGAGAGCTTGGTGGATGGTGACCCCAACGACAATACAAAATTGCTTTAAAAAGGCAGGTTTTCTTGCGGCGTCGGCCGCTGCCGCCGTCTCTGCCGATGGTGAAATTGTTTCCGAAGATGTTCAAGATAATAATTTATTTGCAAATGCTGTAAGGCAAGAGATTGATTATCCGCAGATTTGGATTGCGAAATACCTTGCTGTGGAGACATGACTGACGAAGATATAATCGCTGAAGTCCTTGCTCCATCTTCTTTTGAACAAGTTGAAAACGGCTCTGATAATGAACTAGAGGTCGTAGGGCCAAGAAACCAACACTTAAGGAAGCGTATGATTCTCTTCTTATTTTAAAAGAATTCTTTCTGAAAACTCTGAAATTTCCGATAAAATAGATGATGTTGAAGATAAAATGTCTTTTATAATTTACAAAAGTGCAAACAGCCAACAATAGATTTATATTTCTCTTAAATGTTTTTTTTTTTGTACTTAACATGAGCTGTGAAAAAATTAGACTCGATACTTTTAGTTACTATTGTTATTTCCTATTTATTTATTTTTTATAAACTGCGGATATGTTTTTGTTTTGTGCTTAAAAATGCACTTATCTTTGTACTTTGAATTACTACAAAATGCAAATACAAATTATTTGAACATTAAAAAGCAATTAATCAAATTTCATTATTTTATTTGTAGACTTATAGCCGGTTTTTCAATCGCCAGATAAACAGAAAAATAAGTGTTTATTCCACAAATAACCAAATATTGGATTTTTCAACCATCAGATAGACTTTATCTGACAAAAAGCACTCTAATTTATTCGACCGATGAATACTCAGTTAAGCGGAGTCGACTGTATTTGAAATTAAAATATTACTTATTATTTATTATTATTATTTTGCGTGCATAATGAATGCAAAATGGAAATTTCAATAAAGTGAAAACACGATAGATAGGAGAATATAAGCGGTGTGTGAGCCATAAAAAGTTATAATCTCATTCCTTTCTTCTGTTTCAGTGAAAACCGAAATAATGCCTCGCAGAAAGTCAAATTTGGGTCGTCGCACTCGCTGCACAGATGGATCAAGAAGACGGCTTTCAAATATGACTGAGGAACAGCGAGTATCCGTACGAGAGAGAAACAGACTAAGCACCATCCAGACACGTAACGTGGACCCAGCCGAAAGACGAGCAACCAGGCTTGAGGATGCACGATTGCGAGCACGTCAGTCGCGTTCTGCAGCAACAAATTTGGTTCGTTTTGAACTGAAGCGAAAGAGTAAGAATAAATGAAACAAGAACAGAAAGAACAGGTAATCTGCATCTGGAATATAATCGTCTTGCGTTCCGGTACAATCCAGGTGTTGATTATAGTTCAAGTCAGCATGTTGTCATTGGTCAAATGAGTGATGTATGTGGCTACTGCCAGGCTCTAAAATTTAATAATGAAACGGAAGGGATGTATTGCGCTGGTGGAAAAATCAAATTGCCTCAACTTGATGCACCACCAGAGCCATTGAAAACTTTACTTTCTGGATCTACCGCTGAATCGAAGCATTTCTTATCGAACATCAGGAAATATAACTCTTGCTTCCAAATGACCTCATTTGGTGCGGAATTCATGACTGCTCAATTCATGCCAACTTTTAAAATCAAAGGGCAAATATATCACAAAGCTGGCTCCTTGCTCCCATTCTCAGATAGAGACAAGGGACCATAAATTTCTACAAATGTACTTCATTGATGATGATAGAGATGAGTTAGATGCACGTTGCGGAATACACACCGCGCTTAGAAGATCCATTATTTCACAGCTGCAAGAGCTTCTTCACGAAAGGAACAATTTGGTGCGTTTATTCAAAACAGCAATTGATATGATGCCATCAGATACCCACAAAATTGTTATTCATGCAGACAAAACTCCCGCTGGAGAACATGTCCGGAGATATAATGCTCCAACTATAGATGAAGTAGCAATTGTCATAGTCGGAGATCAGTTCCAACCTAGAGAAATAGTTCTCCATCGAAGAAATAATCAATTGATAAACGTATCAGAAACTCACCGTTGTTACGATACCTTACAATATCCATTGATCTTTTGGGATGGTGCCGATGGATATCATTTTAATGTGAAAATGATAAATCCAGTAGATGGTGCAGAAACCAATAAAAAGTGCAGCTCAATGAATTTTTACGCCTACCGCTTAATGATTCGTAGGAACGAGGACAATTATGTTTTAAAATGCCGTCAGTTGTTTCACCAGTATATTGTTGATATGTATGCAAAAATTGAAACAGAACGTTTGCTATTCCTACGTTTGAATCAGACTAAATTACGCTCCGAAGATTATATCCATTTGCGAGATGCAGTTGTGAATGACGGTAATACAACAAACGTTGGAAAGCTTACTATTTTGCCATCTTCATACATTGGCAGTCCACGCCACATGCAAGAATATGCTCAAGATGCAATGTCATATGTTCGGCATTATGGGCGTCCAGATTTATTTATCACTTTCACGTGTAATCCAGTTTGGGACGAGATACGGCAGCTGTTACTTCCTGGGCAATCACACTTGGATAGGCATGACATTATAGCACGTGTTTTCCGACAAAAGCTTAAGTCGCTGATGGATTTCATGGTGAAACATAAAGTATTTGGATCTGTGCGCTGCTGGATGTATTCAGTGGAATGGCAAAAGAGAGGATTGCCACATGCGCATATACTACTCTACAATAAAATAACTTCTGACGAAATCGATGATGTGATATGCGCTGAGATTCCACGGGCTTACTTCGATAAAGATTTGCATGTAATTGTCATCAAAAACATGATACATGGACCATGTGGTACACTTAATCCAAAGTCACCATGCATGATAGATGGGAAATGCTCTAAGCAATATCCTCGAGCATTCACAGCCAACACAGTAACAGGTGACGATGGATATCCTCGGTATAGAAGACGATCAACTGAAGATGGTGGCAATTCGGCAACTATACACATGCAAAATGGTGATATTGACATAGACAACCGTTGGGTGGTTCCATATTCTCCTCTACTATCAAAAACATATAAAGCCCACATAAACGTAGAATATTGCAATTCCGTCAAATCAATTAAATATATCTGTAAATATGTTAATAAAGGCAGCGATATGGCAGTTTTTAGTGTGCAATCAGATAATAGTAACAAAAATGCAGTACGAGATATCGATGAAATTGCTCAATACCAGGCTGGAAGATATATAAGCAGCAATGAAGCTGCATGGCGAATTTTTTCATTTCCCATGCATGAACGCAATCCAGCTGTGGTTCACTTGGCAGTACATTTAGAAAATGGACAGCGCGTTTATTTCACAGATGCAAATGTGCAAGAAAGAGCCCTTAATCCACCTCATACAACTCTTACTGCTTTTTTCACCTTATGCCAAGAAGACGCTTTCGCCAGAACACTGATGTATTCAGAAATTCCCTCTTACTACACGTGGAATGTACCTAAAAAAGAATTCGTACGACGCAGACGAGGGGAGCCAGTCGACGGTCACCCTGGAATTCTCAAAGAAAATACAATTGGTAGACTTTATACAGTCCATCCCAATCAAGATGAATGTTTTTTCCTTCGCATGCTATTGGTAAATGTGCCTGGTCCTAGATCTTTTCAGGAATTAAAAATAGTTGACAGCGTGACACATGTTACTTTCCGCGCTGCGTGTCAAGCTCTGAATTTATTAGAAAATGATCAACAGTGGAACATATGCATCAATGACGCGTGCAACACTGCATATCCAAACCAAATTCGCACATTATTCGCAATTATATTGACCCCCTGCTTTCCTTCATCTCCCACAGATTTATGGGAAAGATATCGATCGCATATGACTGAGGATATTTTGCATAGAGTACGCCTTGAAAATGCTAATATGACCTTAGAATTTACAGAAGCCATTTATAACGAAGCATTGATAAATATTGAAGACAAGTGCTTAGCTATTGCAAATAAAGTTCTTTATCAATTAGGAATGCCAGCACCAACCCGAACTGCGAGTGCTGCATTTCATGTAGATTTACGCCGTGAACAGAGTTAAACATTTTTGATCTTCAGGCATATATCCAATCGAACATTCCAAAATTAACGCGTGAACAGAAAAGCATTTATGATCTCATAATGCAAATGATAAATGACGAAATTGGGAGGATCTTCTTCTTGGATGCGCCAGGAGGAACTGGTAAAACATTCCTCATTAGATTGATTCTAGCAACGGTTCGATCAAAAAGTGACATAGCCTTAGCTCTTGCTTCGTCTGGAATAGCTGAGACATTGTTACCAGGTGGAAGAACTGCGCATTCAGCTCTAAAGTTACCATTAAACATGCAAATCATCGAGACTCCTACATGCAATGTTTCAAAAGCTTCCGGTATGGCAAAAGTATTACAAAAATGTAAACTAATTGTTTGGGATGAATGCACGATGGCACATAAAAAATCACTTGAAGCTCTTGATCGATCGTTACGAGATTTGCGTGGAAATGTTCAACCATTCGGGAATGCATTGATATTGCTCGCAGGAGGCCTTTCAAAGGTGAAGATGTCCTGATTCCTCGAATACCTATGATCCCGACCGATACACCATTTCAATTTAAAAGATTGCAATTCCCAATTCGATTGGCATTTGCTATCACAATCAATAAGGCTCAAGGTCAATCCTTAGAATTGTGTGGTTTAGATTTAGAGGCGGATTGCTTTTCACATGGACAACTGTATGTTGCGTGTTCCCGAGTCGGCAAACCAGATAATCTATATATTTACGCAGACAGCGGAAAACAAAAAAATATTGTATATCCTCGAGTATTGCAAAATTAAAAACCTATATGAAATGTATTTTTTGCTTTGTTTCTCATTTCTCAACCATTCAAACCAAACAATGTGCCACTGCGAAGCGTGGCAGGGTACGGCTAGTAAATATATATAATTGGAGTGCATCCCACTTTTCAATAATTCGATTTACGTTTTCCAACGCAAGTCATCTCGTTAGTGAAATACCTAAAATTTTGTGTGTTTCCACCGAACAATATTCTTGAAACTCCTTAAAATCGTTTGCCGCTGTATGCAAAAATATATAAATATTGCGATAAAGTTTTTCAACGTCGTTTGGAAATTTCTTACTGGTGGCGTAAGCTGAACAAAAATGAAGCGAATGGCAAGTGCATGTTAGAAAAAATAAGTTCATATTTCTTTTGAATTAAGCTTGAAAACCCATTTATCTCACCTCAAAAATACGTGAGAATAGACGGCCCTGTCGTTAATAAGGTTTTGACAGTTCGAACTGAGACCATGAACTAATTTTTTGTGCAGTGATGAACAAAAACTTGAAGTCCAAATTTTGTGAACAGTCCGAACCAAACCTTGCTGATTTACACGGTTGAATCCACAAGTTCAGGTGCAATTATTTTTTTTCTAGTTTTAACAATGTCGTTCCTAAACTTATTTTGTTACAATCACATATTTTATATTGACACTAATTACTTGTTACGCGACATACAAAATTAAATGGTCTCTTCTGGAACAAAAATGACCACAGGACCAAGTGCAAAATGACCAATGACCAAACTGGCAACCGTGCTCACGCTACTCCATCAAGATTGGTAACGAGCTTACGGAATCGTTCGATGTCAATGAAGTATTCAAACACGGCGATGCGCTGTCATTGAATTTACTTAACAAGGTGCTCGAGAAGATAGTGCAGAACTCTTCCGTCAAAACCAGTGGCCCTTTCTTCCTGTTAAACTTCTCGGGTACGTAACTGATAATAGGTGTGTTTATTTTGCACGCGTACAGTGTCTTGCATAAGTATAACCGCACCCGGCAAAATGCATTAAAAAGAAAACTTACAATAGGAGTGACTCCTTACTATTTTTTTTATTGAGTTCCATCACTAATCAAGCAAATTGAGAAGAAAATAAAGTACCGTTATTCCCTCTCCTGGTGTTTAAAAATTAAAAACAGATTTTGATGTATTGCAAAAACATAACCGAATTTATTGTTTTTTGTGTTTTCCTTGTTTTAAGTTCATTTTTAACAAGAAATTAATATGCAATTTTGTTGCCTCTATTTTCCACTAATCTTAGAATTCTTAGTGGCATACTATTAACTAAATTTTTCAATATTGTGTCATCTAAAGCGTTCCATTCTGTCACAACTGCCTCTCGCCACTCAGCAACACTAGCAAATTTCTTATTATGGGCATACATTTTGCGAGTTAAAAATCCCAAAAGATTTTCGATGCGGTTGCAATCTAGAGAATGTGACGGCCACTCCATCAAATTAAATGTTTTTCTATTCGAACCAATTCAAACTTTGACGACTTACATGAATTGGGGCATTATCTTGCTGGAAGACACGCTCAACTCGGCGAAATCGTCTTAAATAAGGTACAAATTCTCCTCAAGGATCGAAGTGTAGTCAGAACTGTTCATTCTGGTAGAGGTGAAGGCAAGTGCAACCTTGCCACGCTCGCAGAAGGCCCCCAAACCATACAGCTGCCACCACCAAAGTTCCTCTTGGAAAAAAATTTTTCTCTTTCCTCAAATCGTGCCAATATCCGCTAAAACCATTCTGGTCCATCGAGATTAATCTTTTTTTCATCACTAAAACTAACCTAATAAAAAACATTCATTCCAGTATGCCATTTGAATAACGGAGATTTTAGTGTAGATTAATAGAAAGTCACTTACGGTTCTCCAATCCGATTTATGTTTTGGCGTGCCAATTCCAATCTATCATGTTTGTGGGCTGCTGTTAAATTTGGAACTGGCACCATTTTTCCCCGAACAATCACTCCACTGCTTTTTAAAGAACGAGAAACGGTTGAAACCGAAATTCCTTAGCCCAATTCGTTACGAAATTCCGACAAAGAATGCACCGAATTGGATGCAGCATTGATTAAACGCCTCTTGTCACGGACCGTGTCAGCTTCTGCGGACGCCGGGTCTTATTTTTGTCCATAAGATTCTGGATATTTTAAAAAATTTCGAACGACACGATCCGATCGTGAAATTTTGTCTTCCAATTGACTGAATGCAGCTTCAAAGAGATTTGCATTGTGCGGTTATATTTTTGCAATACAACAAAATCTGTTTTTAATTTTTAAACACAAGGGAGAGGAATAACGGTGCTTTATTTTCTTCTCTATTTGCTTGATTAGTGATGGAACTCAATAAAAAAATAGTAAGGAATCACTCCTATTGTAAGTTTTCTTTTTAATGCATTTTTCCAGGTGCGGTTATACTTATGCAAGGCACGTATATACGCTTAAGAAAATATTTACATGCAAAATGCAACAACAACAAATTTCTATATGCGCTTAGTTAGTGGTGATAATTATCCACGCTTATGAAATAAGCAGATATAAAAGCAATGCTTCCAAATCTCTTTTTCAATGGATTTTCAACATATTGTAATATGTATACACTTCTATTCCTACATGTCAATCTATTGTAATGTGTACACACTTTGTAACTCCGCCTCTTTATATCTCTATCTTAAATGTGTATACACTATCTATCTCTGTCACTCTAATATTGTCTAATTGCTGAATAGTTATGTAGCAAAAGTTTTATTTGTAGTTGTAAGTAATTGTGTATACACTCTAGTGGTTAAGAGGAGAACTTCGTTAAGCATCGAGAAGTTTCAGCGCCTACTAGAACCTAGTAGTTTCTCGAAATTATTTGAGTTATATAAATACCCGCTTGGTGTCGAAAATGAATTAATTGAATGTGAACTGCTATAAAGTAAAGACACTGTGTTTGAAAGTAATAATTGAAAGTGTTAAATAAATAAGTTTGTGAGTGATTTAAATAAAGTGAATTTGTGTTTTATTTGAAAGTGAATAAGTTTTAATTGTCGGACCAAGCCGAATATTACATTGGTGTCAGAAGTGGGATTAAGACTTATTGAAAATAAAACAGTGAATAGTGATTAAATTGTTTTGTGTAAAGAAGTGAAGTTTAAAATAAAAAAAAAAAAGAAAAATGAGTAAAGTGTTGAAAGACTTAACTGTCCCTGAGCTAAAGGCGAACTAAGCAAACGTGGCTTAAGTGGGGCAGGAGTGAAAAACGAACTCGTTAAACGGCTGCAGGAATATTGGAGCAGCAAAATGAAGACCCGAATACATTTGCTTTCGAATTTGAAGCAAAAGTGGAAGAGGTAAATGCAAATGACGCCTTATCTAACATGATGTCTCTTCTTCTAGCAAAGTTTGAAGAGAATAAGAATGATGTCGGGAGCAACTACAAACTCAAAACAAAGTGTTCTGCAGAATACAAACTCAAAGAATGATGTTGTGAACAGCTAAAGCTCAAAGGAATGAACAGAAGCAAGAGCAAGAGATGTACTCAAACAACTAGAAGAAATGTTCTCAAAACTAGAGACCAAAGAAACGCAGAAGAATGAGCAAGAGAATGTACTCAAACAACTAGAAGCTCAAAGAAATGATGTTCGGAGCGGTTTGACGAACAGAAAAATCTTCTAGAAGGCAGGTTTGCGGATTTCGAAGAGAAAATCAATACTCTCGATGAGCGCGTCGAAAACAAAATCGACAACTAATGCACGTTTTGAGAAAATTGACGAACAAATCGCTTCCATCTCAAACGAACTAGAAAAAGTGCGAAAGTTAAAAGTTCGAGAACCTTCTGGTGAGTGCTCAAGGAAGAGAGAAGTAAATCCTCCAAGCTTTGATGGTCAGATTCCCTGGTCAATCTATAAGAAACAGTTTGAAGCAGCAGCGTTAACAAACGGCTGGGACGATGAAGAAAAATACATTGCTCTCACGCTTGCTTTAAGAGGAGCAGCTGCAGAACTGCTACAAACCATCCCAGCAGAGAAGAGTGGTGACTTCACAGTCCTTGTAAACGCAATTGAACAGCGGTTTGGAGATAGTCACATGGCAGAAGTCTTCCGAATTCAGCTAAACAACAGGCACAGAAAGAGGTGAAAGTCTGCAGCAGCTTCAGGCAGATATCGAGCGATTGGTTCACCTGGCATATCCAACAGCTGGCAACGAGATAATAAATCAACTTGCTGTTGAAGCTTTGTGAGAGCTGTTAGCGATATAAATCTCCAAAGGGCTATTCGCACTGCCGGAAAGAGAACACTACCAGAAGCATTGGCTTTCGCTCTGACTATGGAAGCCGCGGAACAAGCTTCCCAAAATGTGCATCGCGTAAGAGAGTTAGAGGTCCAAGAATGCTCTTGTCAGAAAGCTACTATAGAAAGGAGTCAGCGAGACAGACCAGCACGATGCTGGAGCTGCAATAAGACTGGGCATCTACAGCGACAGTGCAGATTACCGCGAAGAGGAACCACATGTCAACACTGTGGAAACAGAAGTAATTCAAGTGTTCAAAGTAACACAACAACGTTGCTTCCGAAGCTGTCTCCATTCAGGTTTCCCAAACCAAACGCGACAACAAGAGCCTGACCGTGGAAGCAAGTATAAACGGCAACAAATGTGTGGCTACCATCGACACCGGTGCCACGGCTTCCATTGTACGGCAGGACCTCGTTAAGAAGACATGGCTCCACAACACCAATAGCTATCGGCAGAGTTGGAATTCTCTCACCTGTTCCTGGTAGCAGACATATGCGACGAGTGTATTGTCGGTGTCGATTTCATGAAAGAACACGGAGTGATATTGGACATCGGGAACAGGTCCTGAAATATCGAAACATCGAGATTCGATGATCTATGGGATCCACTCGTATGAGACTTCGTCTGTGAAAACCGTCATCAAAGAAGATCTCACTTTGCCTGCTTCTTCAGAAGTATTCGTGTGGACGAAATTGAGGGGTAAGCCTGGCAGCCATCGATACCTCATGGTCGAACCAGCATCTGAAAAGTCCTCCCAAAACGTCACAATTGGGAAGGCTCTTGTAAGACCTGTAAAGAACATGGTTCCCGTACGAATACTGAACATCAAGCCATACGAAGTTAAGCTTAGAAAAGGTGAGATTGTCGGACAATGCGAATCAGTATCAGCGATAACAAGGATCAACGAAGAAGAGTCAAGGCAAACCGTGAAGTACGAAGAGCTGAGTTCATAAAGACCAACATTCTCAAGTCATCTAATCTTGGTCACCAACAACGAAGAACTGCAGAAGGTCTCCTCGAAGAATTTGCAGACATCTTTTCGTCCTCGCAAGGGAAATATGGCAGAACACAACTGGTTCAACATCGGATCAACACAGGGGATGCAAAGCCGATTCGTCAACTGCAAGACGTCTTCCACTAGCCAAACAAGGTGAGGTTGAAGAACTGATAACCACCATGAAAGAAGAGGGTCTGATCGAAAACTCTAAAGCCCTTGGGCGTCTCCAGTGGTCCTGGTAAAGAAGAAAGACGGATCAACCGCTTTTGTGTGGACTATCGAAGATTGAACGATGTGACCAAGAAGGATAGCTACCTCTGCCTAGGATCAGTGATACTCTGGACGCAATGGAAGGAGCAAAGTGGTTCTCAACTTTGGACCTGAAGAGTGGATACTGGCAAGTAGAAATCCATCCTGAAGACAAAGAGAAGACAGCGTTCTCAACAGGAAACGGGTTGTGGCAATTCAAAGTGATGCCTTTTGGACTATGCAATGCTCCAGCGACTTTTGAGCGCCTTATGGAATGCGTCCTGCAAGGACTGACATGGAAATCTTGCCTGGTCTATTTGGATGACGTCATTGTATACGGGAAAACCTTTGACGAACACTGTACAAATCTGAGAGCCGTGTTTCAAAGACTTCGAGAAGCTCACCTCAAGCTCAACCAGAAAAGTGTTCACTCTTCAAAACGGAAGTGAAATATCTGGGACATATCATCTCATCCCAAGGAGTGAAGACGGATCCTGATAAAGGTTGACACCGTGAAGAATTGGCCAACACCACAGGACAAGCATCAACTCCGAAGCTTTCTGGGTCTAGCCACCTACTATAGGCGCTTTGTCAAGAACTTTGCTGAGATCGCAAAGAGTCTACATCAGCTAACGGAAAAGGGAAAGCAGTTTAAATGGTCAGGTGAGTGCGAGCGCAGCTTTCAAGAGCTCAAGCAACGCTTGTGTAATGCACCAGTGCTGACCTACCCGACTCCCGGAAAACCGTTCATCATTGATGCTGATGCCAGCAATGTCGGGATTGGTGCTGTATTGTCACAGGTACATGATAGGTGAGGAAAAGGTGGTTGCCTATTACAGCAAGGTACTCTCGAAGTCGGAAAGAAATATTGTGTGACCAGAAGAGAACTTCTTGCACTGGTTTTGGCAACAAAGCATTTCCATAAGTATCTCTATGGACAGAAGTTCCTTCTTCGAACGACCATGGAGCACTGAACTGGCTTTTGAATTTCAAGAATCCAGAGGGGCAAGTGGCGAGATGGATTGAGAGGCTACAGACGTACGATTACGAAATCCAACATCGGAAGGGGAAGCTGCACTCAAATGCTGATGCACTGTCTCGGAGACCATGCAAACAAGACTGTAAGCATTGCAGACGCCAAGAAGAAAAAGAAGTGGTTACCGTCCAACGAACCAGAGCCAATCCCATTTGTGGCTGGAGCAACGACGAGTTGAGGAAGGCTCAACAAGAGGACCCAGATATTGAACCCATCCTCGCATGGAAGGAACACCAGGAAAAACCAGAATGGGCTGATATCTCCGACAGAAGTCCGGCTCTGAAGGCCTATTGGGCACAGTGGGACTCGCTTCATGTTCAAGAGGGTGTCCTTCGGCGTAAGTGGGAATCAGCAGATGGAAAGTCCTATGTAATGCAGCTAGTCTTACCGAAATCAAAGGTTATGGACGTTCTGCGAGAGATGCATAATGGAATTTCGGGAGGCCATCTAGGAGTAAACAAGACGTTAGAAAAGGTTCGACAACGATTCTACTGGCTACATGCAAGGGAAGATGTCGAGAAGTGGTGCCGAAAATGCATTACCTGTGCTGCCACCAAAGGCCCGAACAAAAGGAATCACAGCCAAATGCAGCAGTATAATGTCGGAGCACCCTTCGAAAGAATTGCAGTAGACGTGGCGGGTCTATTTCCGGAAACAAATAATGGAAATCGTTATATTCTGGTCGTCATGAATTACTTCAGTAAGTGGCCTGAGGCATACGCCATTCCAAATCAAGAAGCCAAAACAGTCGCAGACCAAATTGTGTTCAACTGGGTGAGCAGATTCGGCGTTCCATTAGAGCTGCATTCCGACCAGGGAAGGAATTTTGAATCAAACATATTCCAGGAAGTTTGTGGGCTTCTTCACATCAAGAAGACAAGAACAACACCACTCCACCCACAATCTGATGGCATGGTCGAACGATTCAACCGAACCCTGAAGGAACATCTTTGCAAAGTCGTGGACGACAACCAGCGAGATTGGGATCGGCACATTCCTCTGTTTTTGATGGCGTATCGAAGTGCAAGGCATAGCTCAACTGGCCATACACCGTCTGAGATTTTGATGGGAAAGAACATCAGACTGCCGAGCGAAATAAAATTTGGGTGTCCTACATCGGAGCCGCAAGCCGAGGACGACTACATGGATGAACTTAAAGAAAGACTCCTTCAGATCCACGACGATACCAGGTTGAAAATAAAGATGTTCAGTGACCGAATGAAGACACGCTACGATATACGAGCGACAACAACAGAGTTCCAAGCAGGAGATCGAGTGTGGCTTTACAATCCCCATCGACAAAAAGGGTTGTCACCGAAACTTCAACGGGACTGGGAAGGTCCATATACAGTCATTACAAAAATCAACGACGTCGTGTACCGGATACAAAAGGGAGTCAGAGGAAAACCTAAAGTTGTACATCGCGACCGGCTACATCGGTACAGTGGTGATGAGAATGATGGATTTGTTCGGGACGATCAATCCTAAGGAGGGGGCAATGTAATATGTATACACTTTCTATTCCTACATGTCAATCTATTGTAATGTGTACACACTTTGTAACTCCGCCTCTTTATATCTCTATACTTAAATGTGTATACACTATCTATCTCTGTCACTCTAATATTGTCTAATTGCTGAATAGTTATGTAGCAAAAGTTTTATTTGTAGTTGTAAGTAATTGTGTATACACTCTAGTGGTTAAGAGGAGAACTTCGTTAAGCATCGAGAAGTTTCAGCGCCTACTAGAACCTAGTAGTTTCTCGAAATTATTTGAGTTATATAAATACCCGCTTGGTGTCGAAAATGAATTAATTGAATGTGAACTGCTATAAAGTAAAGACACTGTGTTTGAAAGTAATAACTGAAAGTGTTAAATAAATAAGTTTGTGAGTGATTTAAATAAAGTGAATTTGTGTTTTATTTGAAAAGTGAATAAGTTTTTAATTATCGGACCAAGCCGAATATTACAATATGTCAACAATTCATTCATTTAAAAATTATCCAAGCAAGCTTTGATTTTGCTGTCGTGTCCTAACACATTTTATTCAGTGCGAAATGTCGAAATTTAACCAAACGTCAAGTTTTAACCACTTTGTAACCCAATTCGCACATGGCCTTAATCAGAGAAAACCATGGCCACTTGTATGTTCCATTATGTTCTATCCGGATCTCTTTTCTTCATTGTCTTGGTTTGCTTCTTTGAGCAGGAGATTTTTCTGTTCTCTGCCGAAAAATTCCCACTGACGTTCCTCTTCTTTCTCCTCTCATTTACATATCATCAATTTGTGATGCCAAATTGCTAAAACAAAAATTATGTCGTTTTTTTGTGCACTGTTCATTTTAAGCGAAGTATACATACACTGTCTTCAAGGAAGGGAACACAACACTGACATGCCTCTGACAGAACGTCACAACGCAGATGGCTTGATTATATGAGGCGGATGCCGGATGGACACCAATGCTCCTGCCCGGTAAGCCTTGGACACCATTCACGGCTTCACTCAGAAGCAAAGGAAGGCCGCACGCAGGCGGCGCACTCAAGAGTTAAATGACATCAATCCACTTGAAGTGCAAAACTGGGGACAGTAACCTATATAGGAACCGAGCTGCCTGGCAGAGACTGTTGGTTGAATCCCAAGTCCACAACGGACTCTAACACCACATTGATTAAGTACCTAAGTATTCCCGTAAATCAATTTCTTTTGAAAATTGAAATTTCATCAACATTTTCATTAAATCAACACAAATTTTCCTGTTTAAGAAAACACAACCCCTGCACAAGTTCCTTAATTCAAATATTGTATTTAATTTTTTCCTTTTCCAGCTCAGCGGAGTGAGAATGAAGATAAGAAAACTCATCATGAAATGGAAAATAAAAATGAAAGTCATCCTGTCCACGCCATTAAATCTCATAACATCCTACCCTTAAAAACTTCGTTCCATAAAAATGATAAAGGAAAATTGCAATTGTATCCGATGGAATGGAACATAAAATGGCTGGAGATTTTCCCCCATTAAAAATACAACAAAAACAGCCATCATGGGGGATGTTGTTGGAAAAGATGCTATAAAGAAATAGCCGACCAAACAAAATTATTATGCGCTCCTGCCAATGGCTCAACCTTTCCGGCACGAATTTTGGAACGAAGAGCCATAAATTGTTTTATCACTCTCTGCCATTAAAATGGGTTCGATATTATTTTGAGTGCCTTAAATGGCGGCAGCCAGCGCAGCGGCTGTGGCGTCGCAATCCCCATCGAAGTTGTTGTCATCTCTTCACGCTCGCATGGACCGGCATTTTGGGTAATGGCTTACGTAGCTTGATGTAAGCAGTATTTGCGTTATTTTGTGAAATATTTATATATCTGCTTAGCTGTTCTTTTATGATAAAATATATTAGGCAACCATCCCTTGTGTATTGTGTAAACCTCTTAGGATTCTTAAGGAAATATAAATTACTGCTGATGCTAAGAAGGGCCATCGCCATATCAGAATTGGAGTGCTCTTCATCTTGCTAAATCCCTGGCTGCTGCTGCTGGGATGGGTTTTTATATTTTGTTTCCGGACAAACTCGTAAAAGTGGAGAAATTACATTTTCTTGAGTTCGTATATTTTTATATTGCTGTTTTTGGCAAATGAGTTTTCCAACATTTTTATGGTCATGTCCGCTTGTGTGTTGTTGCGCTAAAGTAATTTGAAATTTTATCATCTCCCTCGTGGCCCGCCCCATTTGGAAAATATTTTATACAGATACGTAATTGCATATGTTGCTTAGTAACAGCATGAAGAAGAAATTTAATAAACTATAATTCTTAAAAGGAGTTCTCCCAATCGATAAGAAAAGTTCGATTAACAATTGTGAAAGGATGCTTAACACATTTTTTTTTTGTTGATAGTTAAGTAAAAAATATTTGTTGCTAGGAAAATGGAAGATTATAATTCGAATAGTAAGGGTACGCAACACTTTTTAAGACAGGGAAACGAGTTGAGAAAATCTTCGGATTTTTCGGACATAGGTAAAGATTGCATTCAAACATGAAACATTGGATACTCATCTCTTAGTAAAAGATTGAAAGTTCAATAGCTACAAAACTCGATTTTCTTTTGATTCTAGTCGAATCTTGTTTTAGATAATAGATACTTTGCGTGATAAAAGAATAGAGTGACAATAATTCCCAGGCAAAGCAGAGCATCGAACGGTGCTCGGATTTTTTTGAAATAACATAAAAAAATAGTTAGGTCTATTCTGCCAAATCTGTTATACGTACATGATAAAAGAAACAGCTCACCAAATCTCACAAAGAAGTCAAAACAAACCCAACTAAATTCCCTGTCTTGAAGGAGGAGAAGTCAAGGAGAACGTATATCTAAATGTTAGATGAAAATTTCCCAAATCTTAGTTCCAACCCGAAGTTTCGGCCGAAGTTTTGACCAAAGCCGAAGGATTTGTTTATTAATATCGAGCATCATACTGGGGCTGAAAATAAAAACAATTTTTGAGTTTTTGAAATTGTTGTCACATTAATTTCCGTTTATTACTGTAAGATCATAGGAGGCGCCGAAACAACAGTTGACAGCCTAAATTTCACAAACGCACACAATTATATCAAACGTCAAAAGTCAACAATATTCAATGCATTTCTTATGGTTTGACAGAACTCACAAATCTTCCGCAAGATATTGGCCGCATTCACTATCGTAGTCACTACGTAGTCAAGTTGTTCTGATTGGTCAAATACAACTTAATAGTTAGTTGAAATTTCCCCTCCGACGACGTAGTCAAAAAATTTCAACTTCAAAGCTAGTTGACAATTGTTTGACATTTAAAAATCAGCTGTAAATCGAAAACAAAATTTCAAATTCAAATTTAAAATTTTTCAAAATGAAAATAAGTATTAATTACAACCACACAAATTATATTATAGAGGCTGAAGATGATTTGTGTGATCAAATCTTATCAGGTAATGCTTGTTGAGTATAATAAACAACACAGTACATTATTTTCGAATCTATTTGCAGATCCAGCTTACGTTCAGGCGTTTATTGAACAAAGTTTGGTCAATCAAAGCAGGAAGAATGTACCAACAGATACTTTGGCCACCCAAAAAAGCCAGGTTTCTCAAGAAGGTAAAATAAAATTATCTTTTATTGTGCATTAGGAATAATTAATGGTTTTGTTTTCTTTTTAGTTCCATTCGCCGATTCTTTGTGGGAGCATCGCAGCGTTCTGTTGTTTTTAGGGGAGTGCTCTAAGAACAAAATGTATTTAAGAAATCCTAAAATAAGGCGCCGGACGGTATTCCTGAGGATAAAGGAGGCGATGCAGCAATGGGGCTACCTTTTTAAAGAGAGCTCACTAGAGAAGAAGCTGGCAAATCTAAAGACCCGATACAATCTTATATTGGACAACATTAAGAAAACTTCGACATCGGCTTCAAGCAGAAACAAAGCACCCCAACAGGGATACGTACAAAATTGCTCGCTCTGGAGGAAAAAAAAAGTTGCGATTGCAAAGGAAGTTTTGCAAGAGCTTAAGGAATTGAGAATTCTTAAACAAAGAAAATTAGAATTCGAAATGTTGAAAAGAAAGCCGGGCCAAAATGGTAATATGTATACATGTAATTGAAGTTTTTAATGAATTATTGTTTTTGTTTTTGGGTTTTTAGAAATAAGTATTTAGTATTAGTATCCTACATATTGAGCCATATGCATAAACGGTAGTAAATGCTTTTACTAGTCAATTTTGATAGTATTTACTTTTTTTCGTATGCATAAACTTCAAGTTAATACTTGAATAAAAGCTTTTACTAGAAGTAGAAGTATTTACTAGGTACGGATGAATTTTGGTAGTAAATACTTAAAATGATATGCATAAAAACCTTTTACTGCTAGTATTTACTTCAATTTTTACAAGTTGCTAAAGAGCAGCTTGAACATTTGCTAGTAAATACTTTTGGGTGTTTGAAACGAACATTTTCATTTGCAAATCAACTTTTAAGGCGATCGGTTCCATATTCTTGTGAAATGGCCGAGTTTTTGAACATAAATACTGAAAAAAGTTTACAAGGAACGAAGATCTCCAGCTACAAATAATTTAAAAATGCTTTACCGCTTTGAAAAAGAAAATGTTGAATGGTTTAGCCTACATTTTATTGGTAAAAATGAGTTTTATAACTATTCATAGAAAACATTTATCATTATTTTCCATAAAATTTAAGGAACCGAAACTGAAAAAAGAGGAGGAGCTTCGTCCCCAGATCAAAAAATGAGGATCTTTTTGAGGTATGTTGGCGATCCAGGCTTTCAGGTTGGCGTCGGTCAGTGAAGACACAGGATTTCACCAAAGTACTGTTTGCCGAGTTGTTCATTTTGTTCCAAAATCGATTGTTAAAAAAGCTTCAGTTTGGATAAAGTGTCCTTCAACTTATGAAGAACATTTGCCAGCAAAACAAGATTGGCTTTCTAAATACAGCTTTTCTTCTTGTATTGGAGCCTTGGATTGCACACATGTGGAGATTAAAAAACCCCACTTGCATTCTGAGGAATACATAAATCGAAAGGGGTATGCATCCATCAACATTCAAGCCACCTGTGATGCAAAAGAATGTTTTACAAGTGTTGTTTGTGAATGGCCAGGTTCAGTTCATGACTCCAGGGTTTGGAAAAACAGTTTTCTTGAACCAATTTTAAGAAATTCAGTTGACTCAGTTCTTTTAGCAGATGAGGGATATGCAATCGCCCCTTGGTTAATGACACCATTTAGAAACCCAATCTTGAACAAGGAGAAATCGTACAATAAATTGCATACAAAAGAGAGACGAATGTTTTGGTCAACTTAAAAGTCGCTTCCCCATATTACAAAACTGTATACGGGTGCAATTGAAAAACGTGGCAACTCTTATAATGGCATGTTTTATTTTGCATAATGTTGCAAAGTATTTGAATGATCCCTTTTAGACCTTTTCTTGTTACTTTGTAAGTCCAGTATTCCGATTTATATTATTTTTCAATAGGTGTAAGTAAATGCCTGAGTATTCCGATGAATATATAGTTTTTACTTGGATGAATCTAGTATTTACTACTAGTAAATGCTAGCTAGCATTTACTTGTTTTTATGCATACCAAATGAAGTAAATACTACAAATCTGAGCTTTTACTTGTTGATCTAGTATTTACTTGAAGTATTTACTACTAGTAAATACTAGATTTTTATGCATATGTCCCATGTTGTGATATATAAATACCTGAAGTTACTGTTTTGTTTAATTGAATTGTTTTTTTGTATTTTTTTAGTAATAAGATTTTTGATATTAGCTGTAAGAACACAATAACTGAAGTACCTTTGTTTTGTATTTGTATAATAAAAAACGTTGAATTAAAAGGAATGATGACAAAAAGTTTCTTTAGCTAGCATTAGAGTTTTTCTGTTCATCAATGCTCGGAACAGAGGTGGAATCATTTCCAAGATCATCAACATCTTCAGCTTCAACATCTAAAAAATCTTCACTTTCATTCAATAAATGAATATGGTTGTGTAATATGCAATTAGCAGTCACAATTTTACTGGCCATAATTGGACTTTCAACATCTTAATACATCAGCCTTCGAAAAAGTCCTTTGAGGAAACCAAAAGTTCGTTCGTTGGTTATTCTTGCAATGATGAGGCGAGTATTAAAATTGATCTGTCTCTCCTGTAGGTGTCCATTATCACGGAACGGTGTTATCAAATGCTGAGTTGAGTCAATTGTTCAGAAAGCGGACTGTTTCTGAACACTCTTGCATCATGTAGCCGTCCAGGGGCGCCTACATGAAAGTCGGTAAATACAGCTCGATGATCACAAACTCCTGTTTGAGAAATAAATATGTTTATGTATTTATAATATTTTGTATAACATTAAAAGTACCTTGTAAAATAATCGAATGTGTATTTTTTCGATTATAATAATCAATTGGATTTTTGACCGGCTGTTTAATTTGGATGTGGCACCCATCCTAACCACCAACAATTCCAGGGATATATCCTGCTGATTTTTCTCGAAATACCGTAAAAGAATAAAAAAAACAACATGTGAAATGAATTCGCGAAAAGTTCTTTGTACACATACCCGAGAAATTTCATTATATTGACTTATTGATGGCCTGGAACGCAACAATTCCAGGATCTCACAAAAGGATTTGTGTGCAGAACTGGGAGCAAAATCGAAACGATCGCCCGACGACAAAAAAACTTTCCTGTTTGCTAAGGACCCAGACAGTAAACAAAACTTTTTTCTCTAGTTGATGGACAGGCTTCAGACTTCCCAACTTGGAAATAAGATTCTGAAAAAAAAACTAAATAATTAAAAACATAGACAATAGAAAAAATCACCGAACTTCGACTCATTTGAAAACGGCACCTGAATTCTTCAAGACTGTAGTCTGGAACTGTTGCTTCGTAGTAAAGTGTGTTTCTCACTCTTTCTTCAGCCAAGTCTCGTCCAAATTGCTCAGTTGTATTTGCGAGGAGGTCATTTAATGCAACCACAGCTCTAGCTATTTCAAAAATACATCAATTGTGTTTATACCTATATCTTGATCGCAATTACCTAAATTATTTTACTTACCAAAGGCTTCATCTTCCTCTGAATCACTCATTTTTAAGATTTAACACTTTGATTTAAATTAATTTAAAAGCAAATTTACTAAAAGGTCTCTAAACTCCAACCAAAATTCAAAAATGTTTCTTAATTCTTTGTTTACATCTATTTACATCTGTCATATTTTGACAGTGTGCTTTCGACTAGCTTTGTGGTGCAATTTTGCATTCACAAACTAGTTGAAAATCGACTACGTAATGACTATAGGTTAGTGAATCCGCACATTTTTGCATGTAAAATCGGGAGATAGAGGAAATATTTTTTTCCTTTAAAAGTGACAGAACTTTCAAAAAACTGGAGTAAAAGAAGAGAAAAGTGTCAGAATTTTGAAATTTTAGGGAGTAAAAGAACGTACCTATTTTGTCAAATTGTTCGTATTTTTATTTTATTCGACATTAGAATCCTTCGCTACATATATGTTCCTTCGGCTTCGGATGAAGGTTTTCTTTTAGCATAATTTCGGCTACGGCGAAAATCGACGTTCGGTCGGACACTACAAATCTTCATCATTACATATCTTTGAATTTCTTAGAAGAGAGCAGCTCTTTACAGTGCTCCAAAAGAAGTCGAAAAATACAAAGCCGACCACAACCGAAATGAAACTGAACTTGAATCCGGTCAAACTGGCATAGGACCCATCTCCTTCAGACAGCTATTCTATTCAAACGTCAAATCAAAAACAAAGACAAGACAATCGAGAGTTTAACCAAAGAACAGAAACCGACAGAGAAAATTTACTAACTCTAAGAGAATTACCCTCGAGGCAAGAAACAACTAGATACAAAGTCCCAAATAATCAATTTTAAAACTTTTTTATCTTTCGAAGTCCAAAAGTAAGTGGCTAGAACTGAACTGAAGTTCCAAAGAACGGCGAAGTCAAGTCGGCAATTTATTCCGAGAATGTCACTTGACTTGAACTTTCCGTGGACCTGGACATCAATGCTGTAACAATTTTATGTTCCTATGAGTCTGCCATGATTTTCACGTTGAAAATTTTAATTAAAAAAGTATCATTCAAGCTGAAAGGACATATTCAACTCAAAAATGAATAATTTTCAAGAACAAGAGTATAAATAATGTAATTAACATTAATATACCTACACATTAATTTCATTTTTATTTTACTATGAAATACCTACGATTTTTTTTTTGATAGAGCGAAGATAGCTGTTACGCATAAGAGAAGATAAACCTTCCGGTTACTTTTCCCTGCTGGGGAAGAGTGGTGTTGGATGGACACCAAAACGTTTAAAAGAATTAAATGCCAGCTTTGTTCAAAATTACATCAAAAGATGCCTTCATGTATCGGAACTTGGGACAAACTTCTGTGCCCAAAATAATAAACGTGTCAACAACCTTGGAATTTTAAGCAACGGGTGGATATCAAAATTAAATCGGTTGAGACAGACATGTCGCAGATTATGACTGAGGTTTAAACCGTAATCGTAAGAGTAATTTGGCCGAAACTTATCAACTTAAGAATGACAGCAACGGAAAAGGAAAATCAAAACGACATTTTTGGGAAAAATCGCGAATTTCTGGTGTGATTGATATTGTCGATGGAAGATGGAATTCACATTCAATTCATTCGAACGGTTGATCGGCCAAGGGTACAAGCAATATGTCTGGTCGATATAATGGTGTTCAGGCACTTATTCGCCAAAAATTTGCTCCGAATGCTTTGTACGTCCATTGTGCAGCACATTCTTTGAACCTTGCTATATCTGTTTCCCACAAAATACCCGCCATTAGAGACTGCCTAAGCACAATTGAAGCGGTTTATAATTTTTTCAACACACCAAAATGACAAGATATGTTGCAAAAAACAATAAGCGAAAGCGAAGAGGCTCCACAAAAAAGACATTGAAAAGGCTGAATCTGACGCGATGGATCTCAAAATATCAAGCATTACATGATTTTGAGGAGCTATTTCCATTTGTGTTCGAGACTCTTGACCAAATAAGAGCATTTGAAAGTAGATAATGCAAAGAACTAAAAAAACGATAGATATGGATTTCGAGTTCTTGATTAGCTTAAAGGTTATAAGTTTGGTTTACAATCTCTCGTTGCCATTAAGTCGTGAGTTCCAAAGACTAAATTTAGACTTGGTTCAAGCTATAGATCTCGCGAAAGATTTAAGGTATTACTGATCGAGTCACAGTGCTTACGGTACGAGGCCGTAATGTGTCATTGATTGGGGTTATTATTGGTATTAGTGGAAAATTCCAAATTTTCATAAGCAGCGCACAAATTTGTTTTTTTCCTCGATTTGGCTTTTGTATGCACGTAAAAATTGGCAATAAGAAAAAAAAAAAAAAATAGAATAAAATAATCTGCCAATGTTGCAACTTTGCTTACATTTTTCCATACCTCAATCACGCTGCGGTGGATCTTCAGCATTTAAATCTTTTGAAAATTAAGGGCTCTACCGGATTCTGAATTTTAGGATGAAAATGGTCACAAACGATGGATAGATACGCGTTGATAAAGCACCAATCAACTGTTCTTTTTTGTCGGAAACTAATATTTATATATTAAATCAATAAAATAAAACCACAACTTCTCTTTTATGTTTTATTTCAAACATTTCTTTTGACAGCCTACTGTTTGTTTTGGAATGACTTAAACGTAAGAAAAACCCTGTAGTGCAAGTAGACTGCACTCGTTTATAGGACTTTTTTTGGATATTTTGTGAATTCTCGTTGCTTTTTGGGATTTTTTTTAAATAACTCGTATGCGTGAAACAGATTAACAGCAACAGCACCAGCCAGCGCCGTCAACAGCAAACAGCACGCTAGCCAGCAAATATTTTCCAAACACATTGCCATCAGCGACGCGACCTGTAAGAATAATAACCAACAGGGTTCGGACTTCAGATTAAATTTTTCGAAGTAAATGCAGAAAAAAATTGAAGTAGATCCAAAATTTTCGAAGCAGATTTAGGAAATACAAAAAAAAAAAAACAAATTTTCGAAATAAAAACTATTAACAGAAGTTTATTTGGTATAGCAATAACAGTATTAATATATAACATCAATAAATAAAGATTTCTTAAAAAAATATATATATTAACATAACATATTATCAGACTTGAAAACTCTTTTACAAAAATAGTAAAGATCTCAGTAGCCAATTGTGATTACCTCTTCGAGAGATAACACGGTCCGGAAACTTTTCAAGTACAAGATCGATGGTTTCATTGCTTGTGTGGCACGTAGCGCCGCCTTGTTAAAGTTGTCCAGATCAATACCATCCAATTCGGGCCATTTATTAATCATCTCTCGATAGCGCAATCCATTGACCGTAACTGTTTCTCCAGCCTCATTTTCGAAAAAGTAAGGTCCAATGACCCCGCCGGACCATAAACCGCCTCAGATGCGACAGTTTTGCTCGTTGACGTAGCCTCCGAGGTGGAAATGGGCCTCATCAGTCAAGATGATTTTTCGATGAAATTCCGGATCATTTTAATGCATTTCAAGGACCCAATCAGCAAAGACACGACATTGTTGATGATCAGACGGTTTGAGTTCTTGTGTTAACTGAACTTTATAACCCTTAAGACCCAAGTCTTTATGCAAAATACGGTGTAATGACGTTTGTGGAATGCCTAATTCTAGAACGACGAGGAATGGACAAACCTGGGTTTTCTTCAACACTTTGGGCTACAACAGCAATATTCTCAGTGTTCTTGAACGACGTGCACGGGTTTTATTCTTCACATCACTAACTTATCCCAACATCTCGAATTTGTCCACCAATTTCTGTATTGTTGTCCGACAAGGTGCTTCACGACGACCCAAGAATGTTTTAGTTTCACGAACCGTCTCTGCCAAATTTTCACCATTTTGATAATGAATTTTAATAATTTCAATGCGTTGTTGAAGTGTGTATCGTTCCATTTTTATTAATGGCGTAGTTTTTACTTGTCAAATGCCAAAAAAAATGAGAATAGAAGTGTGAAATGAGAAGTGTTGGATGACAGCTTCAAAAGTGACAACTACCGAAATAGCGGGCTATTCAAAATAACACCTCTTATTGGAAAACCCTTTAGAATACCAAAATCTAGGCAAATCGTTTTGCTCTATTTGACTATCTATTTGAAATCTCAAAACACAAGCACACATAATGGAAGAAGGTAGAAGCAAATAAGATCAAATGCGTTCAAAGAGTAATGCGTAATAAAGAGTGATCAGCGCTGTCTTTTAATATGTTGGTTAAGAATTTCTTTCAAAGTGAAGTAGATCCTAAAAAGGAGAAGTAGGGAAGTAGATTAATTTTTATTTTTAAAATCGAAGTAGATCGAAGTAAAGTCCGAACGCTGATAACCAATCAACGACAGTCATTACATGTTTTTTTTTATTTTTTGTTGTTTGGCGCCTCTGATTTTCGTACATGGAAAGTTGTCAGCAATGGGCCAGCAATAGCAAATTTAGGACTTTGACCAAACGACGCTGTTGAAATCGCTGGTGCTGGTTTAATCTGTGTCGAAAGATTAAAATACATGGGCTCTAAAACAATGGCCGCCGTTGTTGCTTCCACTGTTGCTGTTGCTGGTTCAATCTGTTTCTCGCTTTAGGAAAAGATTTTTTTGTTTTTTCTTATTGAACAGTTTTAAGCAACGGTAAAAATATGTTTCACCTGTAATGTTTTGCACATGAAATATTTATTTTTCACTAGAAAACAAAAATCAAGCGTAGTTACAGATTAGTTTTAAAATTTTCTAAATAATAATTTTAGACGTCGACCAACAAGCAAGCCAACGGGCAATTGTTCAGAGTCAAGCAAGTGAGAACCGAAAAAAGTGGCAAGTAACATAGTTTATTAACATATTATATTATTCAAATAAATACAGTTTTAGTAACTGGATTTCGGTCGGCAAACTTTTTGACGGAGAAGAAAATTGCATTAAATTCGCGGAGGAGCAGGGGATGCTGCCCAAATCCAAACTCTGTCCCAAGCACCTAACTTAAATGCCCCTATATAAAGAAGGCGACTCTTTAGGATACTACAAGTGCCAGAAAGGGGCGTGTAAGGGCAAATGATAAGTAGAGCGAAGGTTACTTGGCTTGAGAACGCCAAGCTTCCGATCCAAAAAGTGCTCTTCCTCACTTATTGTTTTGCCAAGAAAACCCCAGGATGAAGACTTTACGGAGTCCGGCACAACCTGTCGAACCAATGGTGTAGGAAAATTAAGAAAAACGGGCAGCATCTCTCTCAAGAACTGCTTAATGCAATAAGGAGAAGCGAAATATTATTCCAGGAGACCTTTGTTATGTCCCAGAGTACCTTATTTCGTTGTTCGGTTAGGTTAGGTTGAGGGGCTAACAGTTGGTGTTGTTAATTGCATAATTTGCAGATACCTGTCAATGATGTCTCAAGTGGGTCCTTTTAACGTCAGTTTCGCCTTGGGCTTCGTGAGATCGTCTTTTTTCTCTTCTGCACGGGTGACCTCTTAGTCACTTAGCCTGGTTCTTTTGGACGTTGTTGTCACTGAATCTGGGTAAGGTTAGGCACATGGCCCGCCTTATCCTTCTCCTTCAACTGGTTCTTAGTCCCATTTTTATTGTCCTTGTTCGTTATTGTCAGTGTCAAAGTCCTTAAATTCTGTGTCGCGTTATCAAGTACTATCTTGCCTGGCTTTAAAGGAGTTAGGATCCTTGCTAGATAGCCGTCGAATTATCCGTTCCGTGTTTCGTTTTTTCTTTTGCAATATACCGTTGGTTTTCCTGTACTCTGCATTGCCACGTCCACGACACTTTTACTTGACAAAGATGGAGAGGGCGTGTCAGAGCTGCAGTCGGGGACATGGCCCCTTGTGCTACTAACACCGGTTCCCTCTACATTCATCTCCTTCGTGAACATCTTTCCATCTTCCAAGCCCGTTGCAGCACATGGCCCCGTACTGGGATTGGTTGATGTGGATGGTTCCAAAGTTTGTAATAGTGTCTTCGTCGGGGGAGCAGGTGATGGGATCGTTCAGTTTGCCAGTTTTCTTCAGAATCCGCATCTTTTGACGACTGAGCACATACTCCCCCCCCCCCATTATAAGAGGCTCATTCTTTAGAAAAGCACGAGTGTTAAAAAGTCGTCTTTGTTCGTTATCAGACAGTTCTTCCCATTTCCTTTTCCCAAGTCGTTTGATTGTCTTCCTTCAGTTGGATATTCTACTCCGAACTGAACTCGTTGACAATCACGAGAGAGTGGCAATGGAATATGCGTTCCAATACTAACTCCATCCCCACACCGAGATTGGAAAAGGAGTAAGAAGAAAGTCTTCTTCCTCCTGCGTAATTGTCGTTGTCTTTTCTGTGATTTTGTTCTCTGAATGTTCTTGTCTATCACTGGCGACTTCTTCCCTTATATTCTTGAAGAGGCCGCTCCGAGAGACGTGACTTCTGTTGACTTTTCAGCGTATATACTTGCTGATGGTTTATTGTTCGTTTATGTTGTCTTGTTCATGGTTTTTATTCATTTGGGTTCCTCTAAGTTTGCTTAAATCCAGCTGAGGATTTAAGCAAACTCAGAGGAACCCAAATGAATAAAAAACAAGAAAAAGACAAGATCAGCTGAGATCAGCTGGTGGATGAAAGTCAAGGTGTGAATACAAGGGAGACCTTGGTTTAATTTCTGAAACCGCCTTGTATAAGTCAGCCCAACAGACTCTCAATTGGGTTGAGATTAGGCAACTGGACTGGCCACTCTTTTAAGTTTATTGAATGGGGTTGAAACCGAAAATAGCCTTCTTGCTCGTAGTTTGCGGTCACTAACTTGTTGGAAGACCCACAAAAATGCCATTTCTTCATCTACATACATATGATAGCATAATGTTTTTGAGAATGTCAACACAAACGTTTTGAAAAAAATAATTTGCGATTTCAATGATTCAATGCGTGAGAAATCAAACACAAAATTGTCGACGCCATCCTCGGACCATCGACCTGACCGTCACGAAACGCACGGTAGATATGCAAATGAACCATGAAGCATACGTTGTGGTAACACTAGTAAACAAATTTCCAAAACATTTTGTTTCGTTTTCCAATTAGAGTTTCGACACACAAATAACAATTTGACAAGCCGGTCAACATTAAAAGACGGAAATCGAAAGTTTATTTACAACGGGTCATAAAACTCCTTAAAGATTCACCAGAAGTTGACCCAACACAGAGCAACGATATGGCTCATTGTTTCATGCCCAATTGGGTGCTCAATTCCCATGCAAAGTGGAACAAGTGAAAGAGGTGTGATATTTCGAATCTTGTTTGGGTTCAATTTCTGAGAAGTTTTTTTCGTTTTGGGATTTCGATTTGATCGAAATCCGAGAATGAAATCTGGAGATCTTGCCGCCAATCACGAAAATTAAACCTCAGCGCATATGGGATTTGTTTGTATATTTAAGACTAGCAAAACTCCTGCCCGCTTCGCAGGGCTTCGGCCCACAACGGTTCGGAAATTAGAGATTGGCAGGATGAAGAATGCGGTAATCGATGGATAGGCAGAAATGAACAATATTCTTAGAAAAAATCATGCCTGTATTTGCTAATCTGATGAATAGGGATCGGATTTTCATGCACTTAAAATCTCAAAATATGCGCTTAAAATATGCACCCAAAAATACAAAATATGCATTCAAAATATGCACTTAAAAAAATTGTTTTGGTTCAATTTAAAAACAGCATTTCTTTTAGTTAGTAAAATAAATTCATTTTTTATTTTTAATTAACATTTAATAAAAAAAAAAACATACATAACAGTTAACGTAAACAACCATAGGCCACTGAATTTAAATTTAAAAACAATCGACTGCTTAGAATAACTGTTAACAGTATGTATGTATGTGTGTTGTGGCAGGAGCGAACATTTTATTTGCAAATGAAATAAAGTAAGGAGATGGGAAACAAAGCTGTCAATATAGATTTGCCTACACCTACAAGCTGAAATTTATGGATTGCAAAGATGTGTGCGTGTTTTCATAATTTTTTTTTTTTCAAAATTCAATCAATCAATCAAATTCAATGACAAACAAAAGAGATCTGTAAAATTAGAAAATCTTAACTAATATTTTTTTTTGTAATTTTAACTCAAGTCATAAAAGAAATAGAAAAAAAGTGAAAATGGAATACCCGTCCCAGTAACCAACTTCACATTGGTTCAAGTTGTAACGGACAAAACACTAGCCCTTGAAATTGCAAGCGTCGAGTAGGTGGACCATTATTTTTTTCACAAAGCTAGCGATATTAGATAGAAAAATAAATATTTTTGTCATTTTCTACTCCTAAAACCGAAAGCAATCTATCTCAACAGCATTAATGAATTAAGCTTTTCTAGTAAGCAACTAGATGAAGAAGAAATAAAATACGGGATCTCGAGTTTTTGCAAAATTTTTATTCGGCTCTTTAAATGTTTATTTGGCAGTCTATGTGTAGTCAATTGCTTTAATTTAGTTTTTGTTTTTTAATTATTATGAGCCGATAGAATCTAGTCAACTTCATAGAGTACATTCTACGATGTTTATATATGTAGCGGGGAAGGTACATAATATGGGGTTTGGGGTCGTTCAAGCTTGTGAAATGAATCAAAGAAAAAGATGATAACTTTGAGCTAAGGGGATATCTTTTGCTGTTCAACAAATTTTTAATAATATGCTCTAAAAATATGAAAAAAATATGCAAAATATGCGTTTATAGAAAAATATGCAAGAAAATATGCGAAATATGCAAAATATGCATTTAAAGTTAAAATATGCAAAAATATGCACTAACGTTTAAATGCCATTTTAAAGGAAATTTCATGATTCGTATACATAACTTATGGTTTTGGTTCTAAGATGTTCATAAAAAAACATGCATTTGCATGGAAATCCGATCCCTACTGATGAATAATCTATTCGTTTTTCAATTCTTTTACATAAGTTTTTTAGTTAATTTACCCATTAAACATACCCTCACCAAATTTAACTCCCTGAGAAGAGGTAAGGTAATTAGGATTTTGACAGCAAGCCAGGTACAGGCATAAGTATGCTTTTAACCCTCTTCAGGATTGCAAAATGTTATAAATTTTCTTAAAAACTAACAATTATTGGGATATTATAAAGTGCTGCAATAAAAATATTGACAAAAAAACCTAAATTCGATGTTATAAGCTGTTTTAGATTTTCCCAAGTATTATAAAATGTATGGGTTTTTGTTTATCAATGAGATTTTATTTGCTTTTTTTTTGTTCATAAGGTAAAAATAAGAAAACTGTATGTTCTTTACGCATTATTTAAAAAAAAAATATATATCTTAAAGTCAACACTTTGCTCGGGCAAGAAAAATTGAACACCACTTAAATACAAAGTTAGCCTTGTTTTTAATCGTCAAAAAGTGATGAAAAAGTAACTTTGTCTTAGAAGGATTATTTTCTAAGAATATGACCAAGAATCACATCCCAAAGTATATGGCAGACAAATTACAGGATACCCTGTATAGTTGACCATGAGGAAAAACAGAAATTTCTAAATCAAAACCACATATTTTTAAAGATTGACCTTGAGTCTTATTTATTTTTCAGGGAATTCAAGTCGAACAGGAAACAAAAGACGTATGCCATTGACTTCTTCACGGCTAGTCTTGTAGTACTGTAAAGTTTAAGTTGATTGATGTCCCGAAACATAGTAATGCTCATACCATCAGAGTTAAAAAATGTGGAGGCAGTCCTGGTACATAAATGCATAAATGCAAAAAATTCAAAAACTCCGTCTCGTTGTAAGATTTACTACATCGTTTTCATTTGTAATTGTGTCAAACCACTCAAACGACTTGTGGGCAAAAAATTATGCATTTATTTGTCTAGTTCAAAATAAATTGTTGCATCGATTTTAGAAAGACTTTAATCTGTACCAGCCATTATTGCACTTCAACTCAATGCTTCAATGCTTGGAAAGACATCATGAATCAACTCATTCCGTGGATTTGCATTACAATAAAAATTGTTTGGAAGTGAAATTTGGCCTTCAGAATCAAGTGAAATTATTCCATTTCCAATGTCCAATAGTTTCCGTGGCTTAGTGGTTAGGTGCGTTGGCTGCTAAGCAGAACGTCGTGGGTTCGAGACCTCTGCCAAAGTTTTTATTTCATCTTTCTCGGGCATTGCCTTTTGCGAAGAACTGACAAAACTTCCAAGAGTATCATCAGTCATGAAAAAGTGCTTCTCAACTTTGCCGTTCGGAATCGGCGTTAAATTGTAGGTGCCCTAAATTCTTCACACCACCAGAGAATTATTGATGAGAGTAGGCCACTTAGGCCTTGGCTCTTCAAGATCTGTCGCGCCACTCTCTCTTTAATGTCCAATAATTGGCCAATGTAAGTTTCCTGAAATAGAAGTTTTTAAACGACACCATTCGTCTGCAGCAGTTGACCGTGGTATAAACGTCAAAGTTTGTCCTCAGTAACAAAAAGATTCAGAGCCAAAGTAAATTTTGGTGTGCGCATTGTGCTGCTCATCCCACACAAATATTCGGCCATTACCAACTTTTTTGAAATATTGTAATGACATTTTTTTGTCAGTTTTATGTCTAATAATGTGCTCACAACTCCTGAAGAAGAAAGAGACAACTTTTCTTTTAATTTCAGATCATATTGATGCTAAAATTAATGATAACAAAAATGATTTCCCCATTCCACCGGGTGCATCACAAAAATAAATACCACCACTCAGACTGATCACACCTATCTATCTAATGGTGTCATACACTTAGGTACTTTTGTTGATCGTTTAACTTCGGCTCAATAGTTTGCGCAAATATTCTGAATGGAATGCAATTTTAGTATTGTCCTTAACGTAGTATTGTTGTCGAGCAACCAATTCAATTGTGGCAATGCTTTATTCGCAAAACGGTTTTTTCGTAAGCAACTGGCACATTTCAATTTGAAAGCATTCAATTCCCCATCAGATTGGCATTTGCAATGACTATTGACTCAAAAGCTAAATGATGTCTGTTTGTGGGTTCAATTTGAGCACACCATGTTTTTCATTCAGACAATAATTATACCTCAGTCGTAGTGTTGATAAAATTTTATTAATGACACATTCCATCAACATTCAAAACGTTATAGGTAACAAATATCAATATAATTAACAAAAACGTACCCACTAAAAATAAATAAGATATACATACATATACTCTAGAAATTTCATACATCAAAACAACGTTTGCCGGGTCAGCTAGTTCAAATATAATTTCCTAGATTCACTGACATTTTTTTTGACGATGAAAAATTATATTTGTCAAATAAATTTTCTTCACTGACATTTTTTTTGATTTTTTTATTGAAAAAAAAAAAAAAATATTTGACAAAATTTTCAAACTAAATTGAGTGTTCGTATATCGATCATTTTTATTTTTTAGTGCGATATACAAAATTTTTAACATTTTTTAACAATTGAACCATTTGTGATTTGAAAAGTATACATTTTATTTTTGCTAAACCTTCTTCCTTAAAACCTCTTGCATTTAGAGAAAAATAGGAAATCGGTCAACCAGTGTGCCCGGTTAGCGAACGAACACAAAAATTATAGGCTGTTTTAAATATATAGAAGACTAGAAGCGAAAACGAGTGTAATACAATTTAAACAGGAATAGGTTTTTTGAGATGGTTAGATATAGGTTTTGAATTGCCCGGACATAATGGTAGGTGTAATACCAGTTTTAACGAGAACTTTTGGAGTCCAGCAGCAGCGATGACGAGTTTGTTTCGTAATTTTAATAGGCTAAAAATAAGTGCAGCTTCTGCAGTGGTAGAGGAAGAGAATGAATGAAATTGGTCAAGTCGTTTCGGAGGAGTATAAACACTAAGACAGTGACATAAGAATTTTATGTATTAGATATTACTAAGAAGCTCTATTCCAAGCTTTACCAGTTGTTGTCAAGAGGCAGAGAAATTGTAAAAAACAGGCTTAGTTCGAAAAAAAACACAACCTATGTAATAAGCCGAAGCATAGGTATAATCTTTCCTTTTTCAGAGCCCTTCAACCTCAAAAACCAGGAAAAGTTATTATTAATGCGGCGTTGTTCGTTTTATGTTTTTTTCAAAATATGATTCAACTGATTCCGAAAGTCCGAACAATTGATTTGTATGTGGCAATGCCTTTATTGATTTCGTTCGGGCCTTATGATTAATTTGTTCGCATTCGTAGCGGAGCTTTACGTTCGGAACTTTCCTATGAGGATTTCTGTGATAGGGGTTTATAGAATCAAAGGCAGGAGAAAACTGAATAGAATCTGCCTCATTACCCAAGTTAAAGTCTACTGGCATACCTGCTGAACTCTTTAAATATGGAGGAGGTGTTTTGATGAACCGCATGCACCAAGGTGGGAGGAAGAATGCATGCCCACTGACTGGTCGATAGCTCCATATGCCCCATCTACAAAGAAGGCGATCCTATGTCATGCAAAAACTACCGTGGCATATCCCTGCTTAATGTTGCATACAAAATCCTATCCAACGTACTGCGTGAGCGTGTTAAAGCGTTCTGCAACACAATGATCAGCACTTACTAGTGTGGCCTTAGACCTCGGCCATGCGTGCGGCTAAGCGGCTGAGTGGCAGCTCTAAACGACGTATGGCCAGGCACTGAGCCACTGCTTTTGGGCGATTAGTAGTTAAAGTGCCGTTGTCAAGAACAGAAGACGATTTGGTGTTCAACCGATTAACCATTTAAGATCGAAAATTTCCAGATAGATTCTGCCAATATCTACGTATGTCTATCGAATCTTTTGATTTGCTAATTGAAAAAGTGCGTGAAATTAACAACTCAATGTTTACTTTGGCCATCTTTATTTCTTGCCGCTTAGAACATTACTAAAAATTTGGTTGCTGAGCGGCGCCGCTTAGCCGTTCAGAATTTTTTTCCCCGCTCGCTCATAGCGTGGCTGCTTCTATGTGATTTCATATGTTTTATATCTTTTTTTCCGCTCAGCCGCCTACTGCGTGGCCGAGGCCTTAGGCGAGGCGTCGATAGACCAAATATTCACACTGAGACAAAACCTGGAAAAGACAAACGAGTTTCAAGTCGAAAACCGTCATCGACTTCAAAGCTGCTTATGATAGCATCACCGCCAAGAGCTTATGACGGCGATGTCTGAATTCGGGATTCCGAACAAACTGATCCAGCTGTGCCGCATGACGCTAAACAATACGCAGTGCAGTCTGCAAATGGGTAACAACTGATCCGAGTTGTTTCAAATATGCACAGGGTTTAGGCAAAGGAGATGCGCTGTCATGTGATTTCTTCAACATAGTCCTGAAGCAGATATTGCTCAAGGCAGTTGTGAGCACGGAAAAAACTATCTTCAATTAATCTAACCCAGGTCCTAGGCTGTACTGACGACATAGACATCATACGTCGATCCAAGAGAGCTGTGCTTGAGGCGATTGAAGAACAGACGAATCTCGTTGGTCTTGAAGTGAATGAGGACAATCCTTCCACCGCCTAGGACAAAACATAACAAAACGTAGCAGCAATTTCGAGGTAGTTAAGGAGTTCACCTACCTTGGAACAAACATCAATACCACAAACGATACCTTAGTGAAGATTCGAAGAAGAATATCCCTAGCGAACCGCTGCTGCTTCCGTTTGGCAAAAGAACTGGGTTCAAAACTTCTCACTCGAAAGACAAACCTGCTTTACAAATCTTTGATTTTACCATTCCTACTCTACGGCGGCGCAGAGTGCGATAAGCATAAAAGAGGAATTGATACTGGGCACTTTCGAAAGACCAATTTTTTGACAGATTTTCGGTCCCGTATGCGACGATGGAAAATGGAGAAGAAGGTTCAACCGCGGACTGAACGAGCTGTACCAAGATGTGGATCTAGTCCTGAAAGCCAAGAAAAAACGACAACATTGGCTCGGCCACATCGAGCGAATGGACGAAACCGCTTCAGCCAAGAAAGTTTACTCATCGCAGACCCCAGGTTCGAGACAACCAGGAAGACCGACCCTGCGGTACAATAACCAACTGATTTCGGATGCCAGAGCGCTTGGTTTCAGCTACTGGAGTATGCATGCGAGGAACCGTTCCAGATGGAAGGTTGCAGTATCTCAGGCTAAGAAGTAAGTAAGTATAAGTATTAACAACCAATGTACTTAATTTACGGTCAAAGGATCGTCGCATACAATCTAACAGCAATGCCATCATAAATATTCACCTGCCCTTTGAAATCAAATAAAATTTATGCCATTTCATGTCTGTTTCTTCATTTGCAGAACTATCGATAGTCAATAAAGTGAATTTGCTTTGTGTTCTCCTTTAGTCTTCTTCGTCTCGAATTTCATGCTTAAAACTCAAAACGAAATCGATGTATATAAATAAACAAATCGTTTGGTATCTGGGGTTCTCCATTCCCACAAAACATTTTATCTTCGTGTTGCATGCACCAAGTCAGGGTTCCATCAGGGAGGAAAAGAACAAGAAAACATTGCCAATTCAGACATGGCCCATCGTAAATAAAACTTGTGTCAAACCTTTTCCATCAAAACATGAGAACAGGGAGCATGACAGAGTTAGTACCGACTCCAATGTGACACAAAACATATAAAGCAACTCAACCTTTATGTACCCAAGATGTATATAAATATCGATATCGACCCTACCTACGATATGGCATTGACTCCATACTGCGTGCGCATCCGATATGGCAAAAACACAAACAAAAATTGTTTCTGCCATCACATATGCTATGCGTTCTATCTATATTTGTACATAGACAATATTGCTTCGACTCCAATAAACTACAATCCGCATAGACCAGCTCTAGAGTGGAGAAACTGCGCCGCACCGCACTGCGTCCCATAGAACACATAGCTATCTATCTGTCTATGAGTCAGTTCCAGGAATCTAACAATTCACACCCTGAAGGAAGGCACAACGCTTCATTCACAATCCATAGTCGTTCGCTGTCGGAACAACGACCACAACGACTACTTATCCAAGTCCAAAGAAGTGCTAAACAGTTTTTACAACCCAGAACGGGCCAACAGTTGTGTTCCTCTCGTTTAGATAAATTCTTTTTATTTGGGCTGCGGCAATATAACTTGAAATTGTTAGCCATTCGGTTTGTTAGTGTTATTGTTATCGTTTCACACATTTCCTCGACGTCTGTCGATGTCGATGTGTTAAAAAAAAAAAAAACTATTAAACCAAAACTGAATTCAATAAAGTTAATAAGCAGACCTCACCAATCACCAATCCGAACCGATTTGTTTTTGGTTTTTCAATTTTAAAACCGAAAGTGAAAGTTTGTATCTTCTCGGAGTCGGATTGCATTTTTTTATTCAAAGAGTAGTTACTCAAAATTTATGACTGGCCTAGTATCGGAGCGAACGATCGCTTTAAAGTCCAATCCCCGCTCTTTTAATTTTGTGAGTTAGCCATAAACTCGTGCATGTGGTGTTGTATGAAAGTGTAGCCGCGTCATAAACAAATTAACGCAAGTACCTCCTAACTTTATATTTGCTTTAATCATAAAATTTATGAATATTAAATGAATGTTTATGATTTGTTTATATGAACGTTTAGCTGCGGAGACTTGCGAGGGTTTTAATTGCTCTTGTATACGAGTTGAGATATATGATTGTGATTCAGTGGCGGTTTTGAAACCAACAACCGATTAAAATATTTTTTATTAACTCGCAAACAGTTTTAAAGGCAATTAACATTGAAAATTCGGAAGCCGCTGGCTGCTGGCGTAGTTAAATTGTTATAAATTGTAATTTATTAGGGCTTGTTTGGTTTAATGGATTTAATTTTGAATAAAGTGTCAACTGTTTGTGGGTTTTTTAAGTGAGGTTTGTATTAATTGGACTTGACAATTAACGTGCGTGTCGTACTTATGTCATCTTTTCATGGAGATTTTATACAGAAGCTGGCTGGAATCAAACAAGGTAAGTAATTTATTGTGTTTTCTTTTTTCTTTTAGCATATAATACTATACACGTATATGAGTCCTTCCGTTTATGTTAATTTTAAAGAAAACTTCGGGAAGAGGATAATTCGAAATATAAGATACAAACTTGGCTGTGGGTTTCCTTAAGAGCCGTCGCGATGTTGTTTGGATCTATCCGTCGGCCAAGCTCCGCTTCTACCTACAAAATTCTTTTCTTCTTTTCTTTTGTGTTTACTGTAAAATATTGCATTCATTTTTTGGTTTCGAAAGTAAAGCTAAATAAATCTCACCCAACGATACAAGTTTGGACCACACCATCATTTTCAAATGGCCGCCTCGGGAGTTTTCGCAGCGCACGAATCTTTTGAGGTAATTTTCAATCACTTTTCGCACATATCGGGTGATATCTTGGCCAAAACTTGAGTAATTTTGGTTTTTTTTATACGTCTTGAGTTCGGGGACTATTTCTTTTGCGTAGTCCCACAGAAAAAAATCATGATCTTTGCGGCCAATTGGAGTCGCCAAAACGTGAAATTACGCGACCAGGAAACTGCTTACGCAATAAAGCCATAATATGTCGTGTTGTGTGGCTTGTTGCCCTGTCTTGTTGTTGTCTTCAATCACCGGACAAAAAAATAATCAATCATTCGATTATATCGCTCCCGACTTGACTGTAACCTTCCGTCACTGGCATCTTCGAAAAATATGGACAGCTTTCGAAAATAGTGAAATACAAAGAGTACATTTCTGAATGCAATTTTTGAGCTTCAGGTAGGGCAATTTTGTTTGTTTACATTTCCCTGTAAACTCATTGCTTAGGAAAATGTTGTTCCAAAAATCGGTGTTTATTGTCTGTAGTTCCAACACCCGTTGTTCAATTGCTAAGCGATCCATTGGATGGGTTCAATCACTTATCGGATAGGACATCGGGGATACCCTTATCTGACATATTTTTTGAACGTTTGCCTAAATAATGTTCTCTGTCATTAAGGTGACATCAGGTGTGCCCCAAGGCGGTCATCTTTGACCCATTCTGTTCATATTATTGTTTGATGATTTAAAACTGTTTTATGTTATACAAGACTAGCAAAACCCCTGCCCGCTTCGCAGGGCTTCGGCCCACAACGGTTCGGAAATTAGAGATTGGCAGGATGAAGAATACGGTAATCGATGGATAGGCAGAAATGAACAATATTCTTAGAAAAATCATGCCTGTATTTGCTAATCTGATGAATAATCTATTCGTTTTTCAATTCTTTTACATAAGTTTTTTAGTTAATTTGCCCATTAAACATATCTTCCCCAAATTTAGCTGCCTGAGAAGAGGTAAGGTAATTAGGATTTTAAAAGCAAGCCAAGTATAGGCATAAGTATGCTTTTAACCCTCTTCAGAATTGCAAAATGCTATAAATTTTCTTAAAACTACCAATTATTGGGATATTATAAAGTGCTGCAATAAAAATATTGACAAAAAAACCTAAATTCGACGTTCTAAGCTGTTTTAGATTTTCCCAAGTATTATAAAATGTGTGGGTTTTTTCTTATCAATGATATTTTATTTGCTTATTTTTTTGTTCATTAGGTAAAAATAAGAAAACTGTATGTTCCTTACGCATTATTTAAAAACAAAAATATATATCTTAAAGTCAACACTTTGCTCGGGCAAGCAAAAATTGAACACAATTTAAATACAAAGTTAGCCTTTTTTTAATTGTCAAAAAGTGATGAAAAAGTAACTTTGTCTTAAAAGGATTATTTTCTAAAAATATGATCAAGAATCACATCCCAAAGTATATGGCAGAAAAATTACAGGATACCCTGTATTTCTAAATCAAAACCACATATTTTTAAGTATTGACCATGCGTCTTATTTATTTTTCAGGGAATTCAAGTCGAACAGAACAGGAAACAGGCGTATGCCATTGACTTCTTCCCGGCTAGTCTTGTAGTACTGTAAAGTTTAAGTTGATTGATGTCCCAAACATAGTAATGCTCATACCATCAGAGTTAAAAAATGGCAGTCCTGGTAATTAAATGCATAAATGCAAAAAAATTCAAAAACTCCGTCTCGTTGTAAAATTTACTACATCGTTTTCACTTGGAATTGTGTCAAACCACTCAAACGACTTGTGGGCAAAAAATTATGCATTTAATTGTCTAGTTCGAAATAAATTGTTGCATCGATTTTACAAAGACTTTAATCTGTATCAGCCGTTATTGCACTTCAACTCAATACTGCAATGCTTGGAAAGACGTCTTGAATCAACTTATTCCGTGAATTTGCATTACAATAAAAATTGTTAGGAAGTGAAATTCGGCCTTCAGAATCAAAGGAAATTATTCCATTTCCAATGTCATTACGGTTTTTTCGTAAGCAACTGGCACATTTCAATTTGAAAACATTCAATTCCCCATCAGATTGGCATTTGCAATGACTATTGACTCAAAGCTAAATAATTTCTGTTTGTGGCTTAAATTTGAGCACACCATGTTTTTCATTCAGACAATAATTGTACGTGGAATACCTCCAGTTGGTTAGTGTTGATTAAATTTTATTAATGACACATTCCATCAACATTCAAAACGTTATAAGTAACAAATAACAATATAATTAACAAATACGTACCCACTAAAAATAAATAAGATATACATACATGTACTCTAGAAATTTCATACATCAAAACAACGTTTGCCGGGTCAGCTAGTTCAAATATAATTTCCTAGGTTCACTGACATTTTTCTTGATTTTTTTTATTGAAAAAAAAAAATATTTGACAAAATTTTCAAACTAAATTGAGTGTTCGTATATCGATCATTTTTATTTTTTAGTGCGATATACAAAATTTTTAACATTTTTTAACAATTGAACCATTTGCGATTTGAAAAGTATACATTTTATTTTTGCTAAACCTTCTTCCCTAAAACCCCTTGCATTTAGAGAAAAAATTAGGAAAATCTGTCAACCAGTGTGCCCGGTTAGCTTTACTTTTTGTCGTCCTTGGTCACCATTCGATTGTATACCAAAATGGTACCTGGTGTTATTTTCGCTATAAAGCTGCTTAATAACTACATCGAAGTATGGTTTTATAACAAGAAACTCTTATACTTCTCCTACGTCAAGACGATCTTTAAACTTTGTTCGATGATTAGTGTAATGATCCCAATTTTATAACAAATATTCAAACAACACGTTTGTTCACTTCTAGTCTAATATTTTGAATATTTATTTTAAAAGTCAAAATCATAATAATAGAGACATATCGTTCTACGACGATTATTAATTTCAAAAACATTTAAAGTATTTATTTATAAACAAGTATTATCTGTAGGAACAGATCTCCACATCCCTTCTATATTCTTAAGCTTCAATTTTATCTCTGGTCGTGGGCTTGGAGAGGAAATAGAGTTATCTTCAGTGACAACAGTTTCTCCCGACTCGGAAAATCCTGGTATTTTTTTAACGTGACTTATGTTTCGTCTTAAGACTTTTCCATCATTCATTTTAACGATTACTTCATTTGGCATCCGTTCAATTACCTCGAATTCAGTTGGTATGAAAGTTGGAGTCAATTTATTTTGCGATACCATGTTACGAACAAGCACTTTGTCTCCAACTTTAATGTCACTTTGTTTTGCAGAACGTTTCATATCTGCTTCCTGTTTGCCTTTTTCCTTGTTTATAGCATCTAAATCTCGAGCTTCATTGTCGATGGTTTCTGCATCTATATCTTGAACAGAAGGAATTTTGTCCCTAATCATCCTGTTGTAAAGAAGTTCAGATGGCGCTTGTCCTGTCGTCCCGTGTGGTGTAACATTATACATTAGCAGAAATTTTTGAATTTCCTTCTTATAATCAAACCCATTGCTGTTTGCAATTTGAAGTCTCTTTAAAATAGAACGATTCATATTTTCTACTTCGCCGTTTGCTTGTGGCCAATAAGGTGGTGAGGTTATTAGATTTATGTTATTGTTCTTACAGAAACTCTTGAATTCCTCACTTACAAACTGACGTCCATTGTCAGCTTTTATGGATTTTGGATAGCCTAATCTGCAAAATATTTCTTCCAAAATTGATATTATTTCAGATGATGTTATTTTTTTTATGAATCTAATTTCTTGGTATCTAGAATAGTAATCAATTATCACAAAAACGAAGTCTTGATTCGGAAGTGGACCTAGCAGATCCATAGCTATACATTGCCAGGGTCCGTCTGGGAATGCATGGCGTATCATAGGCACTGGTGGGGCAGGGCGGGACACTAGTAAGCAATCACGGCAGTTTTTAACCCAGTTTGTCACGTCTCTGTCTATTGAAGGCCACCATACTTTTGATCGAAGTCTTCTTTTCATAACTGTTTCCCCTGGATGACCCTCATGTGCAAGATTTAGAACTCTAGTTCGCAGGGCAACAGGGATGATAATACGAGAACCTCGCAAAAGAATGTTTCCCAATGAGCACAGTTCCCACCTGAATGGAAAATATTTATTTTTAGATACTTGTCCCCATCCGTTCTGTTTTGTATTTTCTACTGCCTCCATCAGTTCCTTATCTGTTATGTTAGCGAGTGCTATGTCGGTTATTGTAAGTGCTTGTGGAATCGTTGCTTCTATAATAGAACAAATATTCTGTTCACAGAGGTTGTCGAACGAATTTTCATCGTCAATTTTACATAGTCGCGAAAGTGAATCGGCAATATTATATTTTCCAGGTTGGTATACCACCTTAAATTTAAATGATTGAAGCCTAAGAACCCATCTTTCAATTCGAGCTGGAGGTTTGGATGTAGCCTTAAAAATGGCTTCTAATGGTTTGTGATCAGTAACTAACTCAAATTCAATCCCAGCAAGATAGTAATAGAAACGTTCCGTCGCCCAGACTAATGCTAAACTTTCTTTTTCAGTTTGCGAGTATCGTCTTTCAGTTCCTGAAAGACTTTTGCTAGCAAAAGAAATTACTCTCGGGCTGCCTTCTTGAAACTGAAGTAGTACAGCTCCAAGAGCAACTGGACTTGCATCTGCTATTAATCGAGTGCGGTACTTATAGTTGAAATAGGAAAGCGTCGGTATTTTTGCAAGAGCATCCTTCAACTTTTGGAACGACTGTTGCTGGTCACTGCCCCAGTCAAATTTTATATCTTTTTTTACCTGTCCCCATAAGGGTTCTGTAATGTCTGCCAAATCTGGAATAAATTTTCCCAAATAGGTTACCAATCCCAAAAAACTCCTGGTCTCTTCCTTAGATGCAGGTGGACGAAAATCTACTATTGTTTGCACTTTTTCAGGATCCGCCGAAATACCATTAGGTACTTGAAAGAATGTGACCCAAAAATTTTAATATCTTGACTTTAAAAACACATTTATCATTGTTCAAAGTAACGTTCATGTCCCGAAAAATATCAAGAACATTTGTAAGTTCTTTATTATGTTCTTCTTCAGAAAATCCAAAAATTATTATGTCATCCAAATAATTAAG
The DNA here is from genome assembly GCA_920937365.1 of Sphaerophoria rueppellii. Taxonomy (NCBI): domain Eukaryota; kingdom Metazoa; phylum Arthropoda; class Insecta; order Diptera; family Syrphidae; genus Sphaerophoria; species Sphaerophoria rueppellii. The sequence goes on along the minus strand of CAKKXW010000003.1, from coordinate 12,571,597 downwards.
AGTATTTCGACATGATGTTAAAATGCTCTCCATTGTTTTTTGAAATATTTCTGGAGCTGAATTAACTCCAAATAGCAACCTTTTGTATCGAAATAATCCCTTATGGGTTATAAAAGTAGTAATTTCTCTACTCTCTTCAGTAAGCTCTAACTGATGATATGCATTTTTCAAATCCAAGCGGGAAAAATACTGAGCTCCCTTTAATTTTGTCATCATAGAGTCAAAAGTTGGAAGAGGATAATTTTCTCTCCGAATAGCAAAATTAGCTCGACGCATGTCTATGCACAACCGAATATCACCGTTTTCCTTAAACGCGATTACAATTGGTGAAATCCATGGACTCGGTTTATGGACTGTCTCAATTATATCCAACTCCATTGCTTCTTTAAGTTTGGCATCAACCTTATCCTCCAAAGCTATAGGTATTCGTCGCATTGGTTGCTGTACTGGTCTTACGGATCTATCAATTGACAGGCTAATGAGGATGTCCTTTATTTTTGGAAATGGTTGCAAATTTTCAACTTTATTCACACCAATTCCAAGTTTTAAGACACCTAACTTTATAGCAGTTTCTCGGCCAAGGAGAGATTGTTTGGCATGTTTAATAACGTAAAAGCTTGCAATAATTTCTCTTTGTTTCTTTACACTTATTGGTGCCTCAAAAACAAACTTAACCTCTAGTAAATCTTTACCAGCGTATGCTCTAAATCGGTTTTCAGATTTTGTTCGCAAGCTTCCCAAAATTGCAGAATTTGATTCAAATTTCTTCCAATCTTGCTCACTTAATAAGTTAAACTTTGAACCAGAATCAATGAGCATGAGTAATTCGGTACCAGCAATATTACAAATGATGTTTTCACTCATTGGCTCATTAAAATCATTCATAACTTGAAAACAATCAAACTCATTGGCATTTTTACTAACCTTATCGTTAGGGTTGATGTCCTCTTCCTCAATGAACTGAATCTTTGAAGTCTCAGTCTTCCGGCGTTTGAAACCTGAATTGCTGAATGATGTATCTCTTCGCCTGGTTGATTTTGTTTTACACATTCTTGAAAAATGTCCGATGAACCCACACTTGTTACATTTTGAGTTTCTAGCAGGGCATATTTGGTTGTCACCCAAATGATCCATTCTCCCACATCTAAAACATTCTTTCCCATGTCCTGAAAACTTGTTGTTAGAATATATCTTATTGACATCATTGGATGAAATGGAATATGTCATTGTGTCCGTTTGACTCCTAATTTGTTCATGCACCAGACACATTTCCAAAATTTCGTCCAAAGTATATTCCTTTTCTAATAGTCGTTTTTTAAGATCTCCTGTCGCCCAAACATCTATAATTTTGTCTTTTAGATTTATGTTTGAAATTTCTTGATTAGTATTTCCAAATGAACATTTAGCTGCTTGGTTTCGAAGTCTTATAATAAATTTATTAAAATTCTCCCCTTCATCTGGTTTAATTTTTCGAAATAAATGTCTTTCAAAAGTTGAGTTGCGTTTTGGTGAAAAATAGTTATTTAATTTTCCAACCAAAATTGTAAAGACATCTTCGTTTGAATCTTTCCCAACTTCTTCAATAAGCGCCCCAGGAATATTAAAAATAACCTATAATAATTATAAAAATTATAACGAAATCTTCGGTTTTATCCTTCTCAACCTCTTCAATAAGCATCTACTTGAGGAGTGTTAAAAATTACCTCTTGAAGTTGAGATCCACCCAAATGAAGAAGTTTATTTTTCTTCTTGCAAGGGTCAATAATTTCTTCAGATTTCAGATATAATTCAAAACTCCGGTACCATTTTTCCCATTCTAACCGAATCAAAGATTTGTCGATGACTTCACACAAGAATGGCCTTATTATTGCATCACTCATTTTGTTTTCTTTTCAATATTTGCATTAACTCTTTCCCAATAGATATTAGAAATCCACCTTTCCTATGTAAAATCTAAATAGGAAATGAAACCAAGCTCATTACAATTTTTTTTTTTTACATGATGTGTAGGTATATATATATGCATGCATGTACATTGTACACATACACGTAAATACATTATTTGTTTTTTTTTTTTCATAAAAAAAAATTTATTTGCATCAACTTTTTTGCAATTCTTTTGTTTTTTTTTTTTTTTTTCTATTTTTTTTGTGCATCAACTTTTTTGCAAATTCTCATTTTAACTTTGTATCAGCTTTTTTACAAATTCGTATTTTCAATTTCCTTTTTTTTTATTTGCATCAACTTTTTTGCAATTTGTTTTTTTTTTTTTACAAAATTGTTTCTTGTCGACTTTCGTTTAATAGTATACATTATATATTTACCTCGTCGCCAATGTAATGATCCCAATTTTATAACAAATATTCAAACAACACGTTTGTTCACTTCTAGTCTAATATTTTGAATATTTATTTTAAAAGTCAAAATCATAATAATAGAGACATATCGTTCTACGACGATTATTAATTTCAAAAACATTTAAAGTATTTATTTATAAACAAGTATTATCTGTAGGAACAGATCTCCACAATTAGTATCAAAATTCAAGCTCCAAAAAAGGACGACGGACGACGTTATTATAATAGAAAAGGGTTTTCTAGCTTAAATGAAACGTTTGTTATTTTTTAACCTTACATCAATCTATACCTACTCATATATACATATGAATCATAATTTCCTTTGGTCACGCTATCACGTCTGAACCAATTTCACGGCGTCACGGCTAAACGGCTGAACCGATTTCGCCCTTTTTTCGTCATTTGTTGTGTTTGTTATTGTCAGGAGAATAAAATTCAGAAAACTTCGCGGACAATGTTAAAATTTAAGAATACTAGTGAACCGTATAGTTATAAATTATAAGTTTTAACAAATTGTTCTTGAACAGTTAAAACTTTTAGGTAAATTGAACACATCTTGAAGACAGGTCTTATCAAGGGAAATTCAGACATTGTGCTTCTGATTCTTTTATTGCTAAATCCGGTGTCCCGCAAGGTTGTCATTAAGGTTGTCTTCTTTTCATATTGGCTATCAACGAAGCTCCACTATGTGTTCAAAACAGCCAAATTCTCATCTTCGCAGATGACATGAAGATGTTCAAAAATATATATTCAACGAATGATAGAATTCTTTTACAGAACGACATAAACAGTCTTTCATTGTGGTGTGAAGAAACAGTTTAAATTTGAATCCTATAAAATGTAAAAACATGACTTTTTCAAAAAAGCGAATACCAACTTCTTACAACTATATTGGGATTTATAAAGCGTTGGTCAAATGAATTCTGTGATGGAAAGGCGCGGTACCAGTGGATACATTGCTCTTAAATTCCTGAACAATGCAATGATTGGGAAAGTTGGAAGGTGGAAGAGAGTTCTACATTCGCGTAGTACGGTTAAAGAATGATTGTCTGTACGTCCGAAGTTGAGTTCGAGGGTAAACTGATGGGCATTTCTAGAAGTACGAGTATTACGGGCAAATTGTTTGAGGGGAGAAGTGCAACTGGCTATATCTCTAAACCACTTACCGTAGAAGTAACGATAGAATATGAGTGAGACATGAAACGTGAAGACGGTGATCTAAACGAATGGAATTACGCAGTCATGTCTCTATCACCGAACATACGTAGGGCTCTTTTTTGATTACCATCCACGAAACTAAAGTATGTAGATGGAGTACCAGATATGAGAGTTGTACTCAAGTTTTGGTTGGATAGAGGTCTTATATAGAAAGTAGCCAGATCAGACGGGGAGAAGAAAACAAAACAGCGGCATATGTGATCATTCTATAAGAGGTGATGCACATTCCGAGAATTTCGAGATGTTCGGTTTCACCGATGCAAGTGCCACTCATGGGCAGTGGCAAGGAGGGTATATCTCGCTTCAACGATACAAGACAGCATTGAGTTTTCGAAACATTGAACTCTACGCGGTTTTTAATTCCCAATTGTGCAATTCTGTTTAAGTTATAGTTTAATGAACTTACCATTCATCAGGTTTGTTCCACTGTTCGGTGAGATAAACAATCATATCAACATTGGAACTGTTGCTGCGAAAGACGTAGCGCCGGTCATTAAGAAGCTTTCGATCTTCAAAATACTTCTTAAGCTTATAATTTATCAGCGTTTTCATGGCCTTAAAAAGAAGGGACGTTGTGCAATCGGACGAAAATTTGAGGATGAGGAGGATTTGCCTTTTTTTGGGGTAAAGGCTGGACAAATGCTGTTTTCCAACTCCTCGGAACGAGCCCAGAAGAATAGCATAGATGAAAAAGCTTACGCAAGGGTTTTACCATCGTTGAAGAACACCTCTTCAGAACAATAGCGGTTATATCATCCGTGCCAGCGGATTTGAGTTTGTTGAGATCTTTTGGAACCTTCGCTACAGACCGATTGCGAAATAGGATTTGTCTCATGGAATCATTGACGACGCGCTCAAGGATTGGGAAAGTCATGAAACTCTCTGGCAACGAAGAGTTAGAGGCCAACTGCCTAGCAAAAAGTTTAGCTTTCGCGAGAGAGCTAACGACTGGGATGAATTCTTCATGTTTTTCAGAAAGCACCAAACATTTAACTGCCTTTGTTTTTGGTCATGTAAAAATTTGGTCCGACGAATATGGACATTGCAGGAATGCAGGCATTCTTTGCTTGTTTGAACTTATTCCGGTTTTTCTTAGTAGGGTTGGCTTTGTAACAACGGAAATCTACCTCTTTAACTCTGATAACCTCCTTACAGCTTATATCAAACCATGCGTTCTCCTTGGGTCTGATGCTTATACCCTGTTGGCGATATAAGTTCTCATTCCCAGAAGAATTAAACTTGTGAGTATGTCCACACTGAAATCTACGTCACTACTGAAGAAGCATAAAATAAAGGTCCTGAAAAAAATTATTGAGACCGACCCAGTCGGCTTTCTCGTACAAGACTCCTCTTCTAAAATTTGTTGCAATAAGATATGCAAGATATGAATTTCTTCCATTACCTCCACGAGAAATTTCATTTGTTCCGAACTAGCTAGTAATTTGTGTAATTGAAATTATGTTTAAAAAGAATATAAACATTTTTTTGTTATGTTGCCACGAGTCGTTTAAAAATTTATCGTCGATAGAAATCGGAAGTAAAAATTAAATAGAGTGGCGCGACAGCTCTTGAAGAGCCAAGGCTTAAGTGGCTTACTCTCATCAACAATTCTCTGGGTGCGTGTAAAGAATTGGGGGACCTACAATTTAACGCCGATTCCGAACGGCAAAGTTGAGAAGCAATTTTTCATGACAGATTGATACTCTTGGAAGTTTTCAGTTTTCAGTTCTTCGAAAGAGGTAGGGCCCGTGAAAGATGAAATAAAAACTATGGGCACGAGTAGTGCCTGAACGCTCGACGTTCTGCTTAGCAGCCAACGCACCTAAACACTAAGCTACGGACAACAGAAATCGTAAGTAGTCGAATAAAAAAGTGAAACGCCGTTTACAATGTTCAAATGACTTACGTTCTCAAAAAGGATAGCATTACGTTCAGAGAACGACTACGAAACGCCTTTCGAAATACAAATATTTAATAATGACATTCGTCGTTTGACAATTACGCACACATTACATACTTATCATTGTTCATGTAATCTACAGGATAAGGACCTATTTTCAGTTTTTGCCCGAATTTAGTCCCTATAGTTTCAAAGATTGGAGGGGGAATGGTTTATGATAATTTTAACCTTTTCTTCGTAGTTTTTCTTTCCTTAGTACTTACCTATAACTTCGAAACTTTTTATCCTGAAAATACCTACATATTCTGTTATATACCCTTGCAATGAACATCCAATTCTAGCAACTTAATGCAAAAAAAAACTATTAATTGATTTTAATTTTTTCACAGACAAAGTAAACCTAGAAAACACTTTACACTAACGCAGAAAAAAATCCATTCAATTTAACTTCCGTTTTGTTGTTCTTCTCCTCCATTTACATTTTAACAAAATTTATTGCCGAACGTGTTCCCATCAAAATTCTACAGCTTCCCATTTACCATTTTAATCATTTCAAAAAAAAAACTTCCCACGTAAAGGAAATTCTCTTTTACACCGGAACCGTGATGGCGTTATAAAAAATGGAGAATGACAAAAAATGTGTTAAATGTCACTTAACTTCAATTACGCACAAACATTGTAACATTTACAACACGAAGCCATTTAATCCGGTCGTGTTGGCGACAGTATGGGACGATACTACTGCATTCAACCCTCGAAGATTTATCCCACTGTTGACATTCTATTGTTCGAAGTGGATGCGTACTTTTGCGACGGAGTTCTGAATGCGCCATGAAAAAAAAAGAAGAAAGAAGAAGGAATGGAAGTCAGATGGCTACCTGCCTTCCTAGTTACAAATGGCCGCCTCTTCCATATTTTTTTAATGGGCGGAGCGAACAAGAAGCACAATAATAAAAATAAGAGGCATTTTCTTTGTGGTACAGTGTGTTGCGAAAGACGGCATTCTATTTTTTTTACTTTGTGACAATTTTTTAACAAATTATATTATAAATTCTGATAATTTTGAAATTTCAGATATAAAAGAGAAGGAAAAAACTAATGTTTTGAGACATTCCCTGAAAATAAAAATAAGAACATAATAATAACACTGGTATCTCTGGACTCATTGACTTTAATATCTTTGAGTTGATTTGCTTACATTGCGGAACGATTTTGTCTCACAAGTTCGATTTTCTCTTGGTCAAACTGGTTACTTACAGCCAAATAAAAAAAACACAGATCATTGACCCTTATTTTGTGGACTGAGTGGAATATGCTATGAATAAAATGAAATTTCTTTTAACTGACGTTTATTAACTTATTACACCGTAGAGGGTGGTTAAGCGAAGGTAAAAAAATTAAAAAAACAACTGCTTGTCTGTCTGTTCGTTAGATTGCGTCATAATCACTTGCCATATATGTATACAACAAAGACAATGACAAATCTGTTGACAAATATCAACAACAAAATTCCTAAAGGGAATTTTTTGTAAACGTCACAAATTAATTATTTTAATTAATGAGACCTTTTAACACATGGATTAATCTTATTCTAGGAGTTAATGAACCCGTGAAATAAGAGTGAAAAAGGCGTTTTTGTATACAGTACACAAAGTCACAATTCGAAGTTCCGATAAGCACTTAGCGTCTCCGTTTGATGTCACCATCAGTATCACACGAGCAAATTACCACCGTAAATGGAAATGGCTTCCCTTGCGTATATTCTTGACTAGTATCTCAAAACGGAAATCGATGCAATACCAACTTATGTAAGAAATAGCTCTCTGCTAGGTCACAAGAAGGCGCTACGATCGATTTAAATCCTGCAGTTACTAGCCAAGAGTAAGTATTCAAAGATGGCTGCCAACCAGTGGAAGATTAAACGTTGAGGGCACTGATCAGTTATAACAAGAAAGCTTGCTGTCAAAATGACATCTGCCTACAAGCTTAGCTGAAAGAGTGTGCGTGTAATACAAACTAAAAGGAGCAGGTTAGCTGTAAGAGTATGCGTTTTATTGTAATAATGATACAAATGCCTACATAATAAAGCAAGTTTGCTGCAAGAGTATGTGTGTATGAAAAAAAAAATAACTTTTGCGGTTTTTGAAGCGTAAAACGTAGGTTGGTTTCCAATCTTGTTATAAAGTGATCACTGGTTGAGGGTACCAAAGACAAGCATCTCATCGGCGGCCGGCGCCCCTATATTACAAATATCTCGTACTGTGGTTTGACCGAAAACGCTGTACCGTGCCTTAGGAGAACGCGTTGAAATGGGGGCCAAGGAAAAGAGACTAAGACTAAGAGACTAAGTTTAGATAACATCGATTAGTATTAGTACTGTCCGAAAGAAATATTAATATTATTATTTGAAATATTAAATTTAATGATGTGCAAACCAAGGAAACTCGAGTTGGTGTTTATGCAAACCGAGCTGCAACTCCGTTCGCCAAATCGGATCGCCCCCAAAATCAATTTAGAAAATACTCAAAAAGCAGAAAGAAAAAAGAATGAAGTTTTTAATTCGTCAAAATGTTTGCCATCCGCTGATGAAATTCAACCATTAGGTAATTTGCCCTTACAATAAGTCAAATCGAAATTCAAAAACACTTACAAAATAAGAAGGAAGCTAAGTCGTTTGCCGAAGGTATGAACTCACATTATTCGCTATCGCTACTTGTAAAAATAACTGCAATTGCGCAGTTTTTGCGCAGGTGCCTTTGTTGCCTCGCGCTCCTAGGCGCATGCCTTGTTTGCCTTTATAGGATAATACGCCACTGCAGAAATCGACATTTTAACCAGATCAGACCAGTAGATTTAAGAAAAAGAAATATTGGCCAGACAGTGGTTCGCTTCTTATTTTTGGAAGGGAAGTTGTACGTGTACGGTGACTCTTTTCTTTTGTTGGTAGAGTCAAAAAAATTCTGAACTGTGACAAATTATGTTTTCGATTCTAGACCGAGTTGAAGAAAAACCAGCTCATTTGACGAAGAAGAAAATGGTGTTCCTATTTAAAAAAAAATGTCTCTCGCGACTCGTGAGAATGAATTTATATTTCGTAGTATCATGTTGGTAGCACTGGCATTTATACATGTCAAACTAACTGTCATGTTGTCATGGTTGAAAATTTGCCATTTAACAATAGAACAACGGGTGTTGGAACAACAGAAAATAAACCCCGATTTTTTTAACAACATTTTCCTTAGCGTTTAGGCACATTTCTCTGTAAACAAAATTAATTTGCGAACTTGAAGCTCAGAAAACCTACTAGTGGTCGAAGAGGTGCATCTTGAAAAAATGATTGTTTGGCGTGCTCTATAGTCGAAAGATGTCATTGCTGACAGTATCTTGCCAGCGGTATCATGCGATTTGATACGCAAAAGACCGTTTTTACACGAATAATCCCCGAATATTATAAAACAATATTACTTGGCCGAGATACCGCATACATTTCATACATTTCCTCAAAAGAAACTCACGAGGCTGCCATTCCAATGATGTCATTTTTCACACTTAAGGCCCAAATCTAATTGCTTAAGTGAACTTAAGCTAATGTCAAAAAACCGGACTAAAATGTTCTCAACTTAGAAAAAGCAGTAGGCTTGGCCTTCGCTCGTACGAGTAAAATTTGAACTTAATAACATACCTAATTGGTTGCTCATAGTGTTCGTGTGCAAAGCTGGTTCACTTAAGTGTTCTTAAGTGAGCGAAATTGTATTATAGTTGAGCCTTTAATGGCAGAGTCAAAACTTTCCAATGAAATTATAAGAGTAACGAGGCTCGATAGTGCCAATTTGACACTTTCTCAATAGTGAAACCATAGACAACAACCATTTACAGCTTCTCTCATGCAGTTATGAAAAAAAAAACATAAATGATGGAAATATGCATCAGCTTAGATGTCAAACAAATATGGGAAAGTTGATATTTATTTTTCGATATGTATATCGATGTTGTTTTATTGGTTTATGGAAAAAATTCTTTCATTGACTTACTAATTTGAAATTAAATGATTCCACAGATGACTATTAGGTGCGTTCACTTTTTAAACTAGGAATCATATACAAAATAGAACGCATCTTTTGGTTATCTTGGCTTGTAACCAGTTGGCGCTACAGTCGAATACCATTTCGATTATACCTGTTAAAGTTATATACAAGGGAAAGCATACCTTTGTATATGGAATTTATAGTATTTTCAGCCTCGAGAATATTTTGTTGGAGATTCGTCCCGTCTTGGCGCTGTCAGTTTTTCTATATACAAGATTTTAGTAGAGCATACTCTTGAACTTTTAGTTCATCTACTCGACGCTTATATTTTTTTAGAGCAACTTTTATTATTGCAACTTGCAGTCGATATGCAGTAGAATCTCGAAAACCTGAACGGTTCTATAACATGAAGAGTTCGGAAAGATGAACACTATTTTTCCCACCACAATTAATGGATTAAAAAAAGGTAGGGCAATAACTTCGAAAGTGTGAAAAACTACCTAGATGAGTTTTTACTGTACTTATTTTTTTAAGCTTGAAAAGATGAAAAATCTTTTCTTATTTTCCGACCGCAACTAAGAAATCAGCTGGAAATTCTCCACCAATTCAACATCAAAGTTAGTTGACAGATTTTTGACATAATCCACTGTTGAATGAGAAGCAAAAGTTCAATTTTATGTGTAAGGTCGCGTGAGTGACCAAAAGTCTTCGATGCCCGAAATAAAACCAACTTTGTACCTCGGTGGTCAAACTACTAATCAACCTCCTTTATTATATTCATAGAAATTGTTAATTATACTTTATACACAATCATCACTTTTCGTGGGAATGGAAATTGAATGTAATTCGATTCATGCAATTTCCGTTCCCATGAAATAGAAAATTCAAAATCGGCTGGTTTTGGTGAATTGGAGCTCTGCGGTGTCATCGTTAACTTTTGGTTTGACGATGAACTCGCTTAGCTCCACAACTCGTGCGAATTGCATTATAATGTGGTTAAAACTTGACGTTTGGTTTAATTCTGACACTACGCAATTTAATAAAATAAAATAAAATAAATAGAGTGGCTCGACAGCTCTTGAAGAGCCAAGGCCTAAGTGGCTTACTCTCATCAAAAATTCTCGAGGTGCGTGTGAAGAATTGAGGGGACCTACAGTTTAACGCCGATTCCGAACGGCAAAGTTGAGAAACACTTTTTCATGACAGATGATACTCATGGAAGTTTTGTCAGTTCTTCGCAAGAGACAGTGCCTGGAAAGATGAAATAAAAACTATGGGCACGCATTTAATCAATTGCGTTAAAAATTATTAGCTGGCAGGCTAAAATATGACAGTAGTCGTTTAATTTAACCGTTATTTTTAACGCCATTGGCCCAACTCGCACTTTGCTTAAAAAAATTAAAATTAATCGTTCAATATGACAATATAGAGGAAGAAGATGTATCCTTCTAGAGGACGAAAAAGTGTCAGTTAAAAGTTGATTACCTCTGTAGGTATATACAGAGGTAATCAACTTCTTGATAGATATTATCAAGGAGTGTCGTCATTTGGTTAGAAGCTGAGAAAGCCTTTTTTTTTACATAAGTTTGGCATTTTTTCTCAATGCCAACTTTATGTAAAAAATGTCTTTCTCGGTTTCTTACTAGACAGCAGCACTTCATGATAAAATTATATGCAAAGTATGTGCTACAATAACTCAAATAATTCTTAAGCATTCTTAAAAGTTCTTTTAACTCTAATCACTAATGTTTCTCATGCATAATGTTTCATCTGTCATAGTTTGACAGTTTGCAATGGATTAGCTTTGTAGTGCAATTTTGCATTAACAAACCTAGAATGTGCCCAGTGCTTCAAACATTTATATTATGATTAGTTCACACAACGCAGTAAGATGGAATTTCTGTTTGCACCTTTAAGATTATATTTATACCAAAGGTTAAATGTTCGTATACCGTTCACAAAACAGGTTTATGTACAAGCTAAGACAACTACCGTTTTGAAATAAGTGTTCCTGCTATAATAAGAACACCCTTTTAATGGTTGATATATTTGCTAACATCGTACGATATACCAAAAAGCCTTCAATATTTAGAACACCAATACTCTTCAAAAACCATAGGTGGCGTATTGAACATTTTTGTCTTCTGCGCAGGTCAGGGCGTGGCTTGAAAAAAAAATGATGGCCGCCACTTAAAATTTCTACTACTACCACAACACCTTGATTGTCGTATACACCATTAACACCTCTGAAGAACGAGAAGTATATTCATAATTATTGTTCTGTTGATACAAATCATTAATTCCATAAAAATAAATATAAAAACAAAACGAGGTAAATATCAAGGAAGATATTAATTCCATTAGCAGATATCTGGAAAACGGTGATAAGAGTTTTAATGAGGAAACTTGAGTAAAGGATTTTGTTCGTCATCTTGAAACGTGCCCGTCGAACATTTGTTGTTGAATAATAATCACCGTTTTCCATCGATTTTATGTCTATGATAAGAATGAGTCTCTGATAACATGCTATATTTATTTTGTCATTTAGTTTTCTTTTATTGATTGCGTGTAAGAGACATTTAGTTTTTCAATTTATACATATTTGGCTATTTTTGATTGAAATGATTTCTTAGTCTAAGAAGTCCGGAAGCAATTTAAATTGGCAAGTGTGCAGAACTCCAACTCGCCGCCGCCGGTAGTTGCATTGGCGATGACGACCGGTGCGCGGCCGCGAATTTTATAATTTTTCTGAAAATCATATTCCTTCTTAGTGTTTAAATATTTTGTTTTTAGTTTAATTTAATTTTATTTTTTTGTCATAAGAATGCTTCATCTTATTCGGTTGATATCGACTATCGATCAGTGGCGAGCAAGAAACAAATTTTGGAAGTGGGGCAGGTACTGATATTGGCCAAGGTCCTTCCATGGTTCAAGAAACAATATGATTTGACGATGATTTAAAATTGGTGCACCAACCACAATCAATGATTTAAGAATTTTGTATACCTAAGACATTTTTAGGATTCTTTAGACAAAATGCAAAAACGGAATCCTTATAGTTTTTAACAGATTTTTTTTTTTTTTGTTTAAAGTCAAATAAAAATAAAAATATTTTGGTAAAATGTCTAAAATGTAATTTTATTTAAATTTACACATTTTCAACCAAGTGTTGTTGTTTTCAAAAATAACTGCTCCAAACTCACAAACCGGTATCTCCTCTATATTTTGACATCTTAAACATATCATAAAATAAATTTTTATCAAAAAACGTCGTTCTAATTATGGATTAACATTTTTTGCCAAAAATTTAAAGTTATATTTATACTGAATATTTTTGAAAGTACTATCCTTCCGGTTAATAATGGAAAATAATTTCATTCAAATGACTGCCTCGGTTGGCCATGCAGGAGCTTACACGATGGGTTCATTTTTTAAGCACATTATCGATTGTGTGCACCTGTATTTCACCAATGGCATCATGAATATTCTGCTTAAAAACGTCAATTGTCTCTGGCTTGTCGGCGTAACACTTATGATTTACGGCACCCCAAAAAATAATAGTCCAACGGAGTCAAATCGCAGCTTCGAGGTGGCCAATCGACATCAGCTCTGCGGCTGATAATGCTTTCTTCAAAAACAGGGCGCTAAACATCGAATTAAGCTTCGGCCGTGTGGCACGTAGCGCCACATGATTTGATTTTTTTTGGCAAAATCGGCATCTTCTTTAAGTCGATCGCAGGCCCACATAGCGAAGCGAAAACGCATTGGATGGTCAGTTGGCTTCAACTCTTGAACCAATTGGATTTTGTATGGAGTCATACAAATTTATGCAAATTTGTCTCCATGATGTCTCCAAAATGTTCAATTGTTGAGAACGACGGTGAATTGATGTTGATGGCGCTTAACGCACACATCCGACCACAGCAGCAATATTCTCGGGTATACGCACTGTTTTTGGCTTTTCACGCTTTTGTTTATCGATGAAAATGGCAGTTTCTTTCACTTTTTCACAAGATAACGAACATACGGAACTGACGCTGCTTCTCTTCTTCCAAAATCCGTACGCAATTTTCGCACACATTCTGCAACATTACCATGATTTTCAAAGTAATGTTGCAACATTTCCCAGCGTTCCCAGGAAGGATAAAACTAATTATCTGTCAAATCAGACATCAGCTAAGTGTTACCATTTACGAAAAAAGCACTAAGTCGAAAAAAAAACGTTAGATGGCTGTGTGTTTTTGAATGACCTTAGATCTTGGAAAAACAATAATGTAGCCAAAAGAAACTTGTATAAACGAAAAACTGTAAAAAAGTGAAAGAGAGTATTTATGGGTTTTCAAATATTGAATATAAAATACTAGTTGACCCTGCTGACTTCGTACTGCCTCAATCGATACCCCTCTTCCACACTACCCACTACCCTTTAAACGCTACCCGCTTGTTCTACCCAGTTTGTCTACCCATATCCGCAACCCCGTTACGACACTACAGAGTGTGGTATTCAGATTCTTATTTTTGTTGTTAGGCTAATAAATATTTATCTCTGTATACTTGACAGTACGACCGAATTTGAGTTCGTAAGCAGTCCTTGTGCTGCGAGTTCTATAATCTAATCTCTTAAGGAGATTTCTCATTACGAATTCTCTATTTTTCAATTGTTTAAAATCAATTCAAAATTTGACTTGGGGTTTTCTCGCTCTTCACGAGTTTTCCATTTTACCATTTCACGACTAATGTATTTCTAATGATTTTGAGATTTTTGCTTAATCAATTTTTTTTGTATTTCAAATTTTCGACTTTTCCATTTTTTTTTTTTTTTTTTACTTTTTGTTGCTTTCCAGTTCCCCATCACAAGTTTTCCAGTTTCCCTTTGAAAACCAATGAGTTTTCCGAATTCCAATCGAAAACCCATTTTGAAATTTTCCAGTTTTCCATTTAAAATTTTCTAGTTTTCCACTTGAAAACCAATGCATCCACAATTTCATGCAATTTGCCATTTGAAGACCAATGAGTCAAAAACTATCTATTCTTCCATTCGAAAACCTATTTTGAACCAAAAAATTCTAAGCAAAAAAAATCTAATTTCCGACCTTTGTTTGGTTTTTTCAGTTTTCCCACTCTTCCATGAGGTTTTTTCAATTTTTTTTTCTCACAGAAATTATCATTGAATACAACAGTATCGACCATGAAAATTTCACACATATCTATTTGGCCCTTTCGGAGTCTATAAGAGACATACAAACAAACACACATCCATTTTTATTTATATAGAGAAGAGATTAATTAAAAAATAACACTCCACCGATTGTCAAACAAAAAATTAAATCGATTGATAATTATTCATTCATTAATATTTTTTATTCAGTCTTTAACTATTTCGGGGGTTTATAATGTGTTTCTAAGATAGTTTAAGATATTTTCGGTTGTATTTTTGACTTTTTTTTTATTCTTTTCCTTTTTATTAAGACGATGTATAAGAAAGTATATGAGCTTCTTCAAATTGGTTCCATACACTTTTAGGTCTGGTAAGCAAAAATTGAAACTGAACAGGTCAGTTACACCTAACAGAACTCAATTAAGATTTCAAAGGCCAAAACACATTTTTAAGTGCAACAAAAATATGATAATGCCATACTCATATCGACACCTTTTGGGGACTTTATTTCTGTTTGTTTTTACTCCCAAGAACATGATCACTCATAAATTTCAAATTTGTATTCAAATTGCTGTAAGCAATATGCCGATTAGTAAATATAGAGAAGCTATGTTAATCAATGCAAATACCTACACTTATTGTAAAAATGACAAAAAAAAGATTAAAAGCAAAACAGTAATTGCTTAAATTATGCATTGAATAAACATAAACACTATGTTACTATAAACGCTAAACAGGCGTTTTTCAAACTCCGAAATTAATTAAAAAAAAAATAATTTTATTATTTTTTTTTAATTTTAGCTTAGCAAGCATTTTTTCAGTGAAAACTTTTTTTAGGCGCAATTTATCCCATTTTTTACCAAAATTGCGACAAAAAATAGCACATCATGTGAAATAGCTCTGTCTGTCGTAATTTTTTATAACGTCTAAACTACTGAAATGATTTAAATGAAATTCGTTACAAATAGAGTCTCAGAAAGGCCACAGGCTTCTTTTTAACGCAATTAAATGGGATGAAAGGGTTGTAAGGGGTAAAAATAGTAGGTCAAAGTTTGTAGAAAGGTTAGGTTTATTCTTAAATTTTTAAACTGACGGAGGTGAAGATAGGGTGTAAACGTTTTTGTGCAATGGATTTGCTATTGCTATTTAGGTATGAACAACAAATCGAACAGAGATTTCAACCTAGAACGGTGAAACTTTCGCACATGATAGAGAATTTCATGTTTTTCAATCAATGTCACTTTTATTATAACGGTAAATCATGCATACAGTCAACGTTGACATATTTACATACATTTGTTTATAAATTGTAATACTATAGACGTGTTGTTGCAATTTCCAATAACAGTGTTTTTGATACCGCAGTTTAGTAGGCTGCATCTCGTAAAAGCATCACAATTTCACCCTATTGTTCAATTCTTTGCGTTTTCTTTATTAATATTTTGCCTTAAGCTATATTCAAATGATTGAAATTCATGGTATTTTGTGACGCTTCGAAATTGATCTTTATTATTGTGCCTTAGTGCCAGAAGGAGCTACCACGTATCACACATCTTGCAAATGAAAACAAAAAGTTATTGTATGGAGTTTCACAGTAAGTAACAATAAGAGTAAGAGTTAAGGACGTCGGTCGCCTCGTTTGTCGACTTGACAACTCTTATTTGTATTTTTGTCGCAAACCATTTTCCAATAACTTTATTATCTTTTTAAAGTACAATCCAAATATTTATGAATTGTACTCGACCTCGTTCATGTCGCCATCGCAAACACGTTTGCACTTTTGCAGGGGTCAATTCGTTGGATACAATTTTCAATGATTTTTTCCGAAACGGCTGCTATTTCGCGTACAATGTTGGCTCTGAGCTCTTTCAACTCCGTCGCCTTGTTTGCAAAAAACAATGACTTAACGTAACCAAAAGAAAATAGCATTGAGATAACAAGCTCATTAAACTTACTCTTCAATAAATCGACTGTAAATGGTACAGTGCTGGTGTGGCTTGTGGCACCATGTCCTGTTGAATCCACAGGCCACAAATATGCCCGATAGCACTTATTTTTTGTGGATAAAATGGAGATTCATCAATCGTATGTGGATTTTCACCCGATCAATAATGCATATTTTGCTTATTGACGAATCCATTGAGCCAAAATTGAGCTATATATCACTGGACGATGATTTTGCAATGAAATCCATCGTCTTGGCGCATCTTCTCCAGAGTCAAACCGGAGAACGTTTGTCTTCGGCTTCAATTCTTGAGTCAGCTAAACATTGTATGCCGTAATACTTACGCAAAATTCACCATAATATGGTCTGTACTATGCTCAATTCTTGAGAAAGCAGTGGAATCGATGAATTTGGTTCTCTGGCTACCGACCGACGCACGACGCCACAGTGGCCCGTTTTCACTTTTTTACCTTGCAAAAATCATAGCTCCTAAACGAAAAAAGATATCGCTTCAATTTCTTTTTTATTTAGCAGTTTCGAAAAATTTTAACAAAATATGTTCACAGGGTGTTTCAGAATTAAGTCCCAAAGTTGGAAGTTTTTTCAATGTCATAAAAATTGTTAAAAATGTATCCATAATGTCGAAAAATTTGTTTTTATGAATGATTAGAGAACAATTAGTTTTGCTATAGCAGGAAAAAGAAAAAAAAATAACACTAAATAGTCATAAAAGCAAAAAAAAATTTTTATTTTTAAGTTAAAGTTTTTAAGTTTTAAAATTTTTGATATGCAACCAATCAAACCATCAATATTTACATTCAAAATCAAACAGGGTGTTTCAATTAAACTGAAAATTACCATGATTTCAATATTTCAATGAAAAAAAACAACCCTCAAATTAGAAAAAAGTGTTTTAAAAGTACGAATATGGAAAAAAATAAAGCATAAACGTTAGATTTTATCTTGTTTTATTCTTAATAATTTACATATATTATTTCTTGAAAAATAGAAAAAGAATCGCCTGGAAGTATTGCCATCATTGGTTTTTCTAAACCCAGGCTTAGGTTTATCCACATCAAGTCCAAGTTCTTCATGGAAACGCTTTTGAATATCCTGCTTCCTCTTTTTTTCTAACTCTTTGATTCCAATAGAGCTATCCTCTCCTTCCTTAGCAATCGTATAGCTAAGTTTCAAAATGAATTCCATGCACCTAATTCTAGCATGCAATGGAGAAATCCCACACTGTAGTTATGTTCGTCCGTAATATCTCCTTTATCCTGTGCATTAAACTTCTTTTGAGTTTTTTTTTGCAAATAGGACATGACCGTGTTGATCTATTTTCCGTTAGTTCATTTAAAACTTTCCCATCAATCATAGTTAAAAAGAACTCGTGTTTAACTTTTAATGTAACTTCTTCATTCATTTTATAAGCTGTGTGTTGAATATATAATATTTGATTCCGGATATCGTTGACTGTCATATTTATATGATCGCCAGTTTCCTTAGAATATTGAAATTGAATAGGTCGACAGAAATGAACTGATGATGGGCTAGGGTTTCTCCAAATTTCACCATTTGGGCAATTTAACCTGAGTGGAACAACTGATGCCATAAACATGTTTTCGTCCGATTCATTTCCTGTTGAGTTATTTTTTTGCTTGTACGCACTTTGGTAAAGTGATCCATCGCAACCCCATTTGCTCCTTAATGTAAGATCTGTTGGTAATTCAAGAAGCTGATTCTCGGTTTTGGTTTGTAACAACCTCTTTGCTGTATGATCCATGATGTCCTGAAGCTTAACTTTTGCCGATACTTCCGTGATTTCCAAATTTTTGGGAACTGCCTCCTTTTTTGCCATTGTAATGGTTAGGAAGGCAAAATATCTACATTGTGCTTTCGCAATGATGTCCGCAGGATCTTATATTTTTCTTTCAATAGACCTAAATCAATAAACAATACTGGATCACTTTGAGGGGTTGGAATACTTTCTTTTATTCTTTGTACTCGAATTGGACTTGCAGCTGATAGTGCTTTGACAACAAAACTCTTCGTATTTTCATTTTCCTGACGGTATCTCCATTCTAAAGTTTGAGAAAGATTTTCGGTTGTTATCCTTCTGTGACATGTAATAACTTTTGCCTTTTCGTATACGCTGCACATTCTTCAAATTGCATCTTTGGTCTCCCTCTTGATCCACTTGATGATCTCGGAAGGTCATCATTGTTTTTTTATTATTTTTTTAGAAATAGGTAATCCCCAAACCATACATTTTTTTTAGCTATTCCACTCATTGCACTTATTTAAATACCTAAATTAAGTCATGCAAATCAAAAATAAAGGTTGCGACAAAAAAATTAATTATATTCTTTTCATATGAAAAAAACTAAAAAAAATGAATAATCACTGACTTGAACCAATTAAATTGCCATAACTCGGCTTTATGCAACTTTACGCAGCTGAGTTTTTGAGGACATGTTAAGGAATATGTGGGCATTCATCCCTCACTTAGTTTGGTTTGACGGGTTTTGACGTTTTTTATATGAGCCAAGTTAAAATTCAAAAATAGGTGCAAAAAGTGATTTTTTTTTTTTTTCATTAAAAAAAAGATATGCATTTTTTTTTGTTTCCAAAATTTGATTAAAATAATGTCAAACTTTTCAACAAAAAAAAAATAAATGGATTTACTTGCACCGTTTTTCTAATATTCAAGTTCGAAGTGCAACAAAAAACAAAAAAAATATATATTTTTTTTTTTAATATTTTCTGACTTTGATCGGCTCCTCAAGCCAAACCGTTCATCTAATATTTTTTTGTTTTTGGATTCTTACACTTTAAACAATTCTAAACAAAATGTGATTTTTACTTTTTCAAAATAAAAACACGCGAAAAATGATTATTGCCACGTTCCTCGCCTAAACGGGCCACTGTGCGACGCCTGAAAGGCACCTATTTTTCAACACTTCAACCAACTTGTTGTTTCATTGACACGACAACATCACACAACGAATATGTAGTCTCAAATGTTTGCAATAAACATGGTTTTACCTGAGTACTAAAGGGCGCGAGAAAAGTTGCTCGTTTTTTTACTGAACAAATAGACATGACGGATCAATGATTAGGCAAAGGGTGTTTTCACTAATTAAATGCAGAGTTGTCAAATCCCTATTGAAGAAAGCTGAATGAAGTTCATGACACCAGTAACTACTGAGATGCAGAAATTCCTCATGTCAACGCGAGCTGTTTCTTTTGGCTTGGTAGACATACACCCTTATAGTGGGAGGGTGATCCTAATCCATATAAAAAAACTGGAAAATATGCCTTTTGTACATCTATATAAGGGCGTATGCATGCCTTCTATCCCAAGTTCTTCGAAATATTATGATCGTTGGCCGAAAACATACAATTTCTCACGTTTGACTCGCAAAGCCATTGGAAAGTTCCTTAATTTCCTGGCACGAGCTACCTATCAAGCCCAACGAAGTCTACCAGGTTAATTTATGTTGTTATAAATATATGCTTCGCTATATATTTGATATAGCTCATTAGCCAGGAATTGTCTCACAAATAGAGCCGCAATTTTTTCTAGCAAACACGGCCTTAAGGCAAACATCCAAGACTCGACTGACGACTGCCACAAAGTTATTAAAAGATCGCAGATAGTTGTTCATCTTTTGTTAACGTTTTCACCGACGATATTTATTGTGTTAGTCAATAATTTGGTGGACGACAGACAGCTTTCTAAATTTCCTTTTATTACAATTCCCCTTCAACTGAGGCTCTCATATTCACGCAAATCTGAGCTCTCCAAATAAATATATTTTAGAAATTAACTTCTTTCAAACATTCCAACCTTTTGTTCAAAAAGTTAAAGTCTCAAAGCAGGAAAATGCACCAAAACGACTCTCATCTATTGCGCAAAAAGTAAAGAAACACGTAACACATAAACATCGTACAATGTTTTCTAAAATTGTTTAAAATATGCAAAACTGTCTTGCAGCTGATGAGAACTTGAATGTTTGCCAGAATGCCAGTTACATGACAAAAATGCATAGTAATTCAAATTACTCTTCACCAAGGTCACTCTCAAATGTGTCCTGTTGTTAAATGGTTAACTCACTATCCATAAATAAATCGTCCTCTCAATAAGGAAAAAAAAAGGATTTCACACATCCATTAATTTTTATTAGGTCACATTTTAAAGTGCGTTCGATATTCAAATTCAGAAATCCTGTCTGCTGTGCTATGGAGACTTTGCCACCCTGAAGAATCAGTCAATTATACAAATTTCTTCTCAAGGACAACGTGATGTTGATGTAATGGCCAAACGTGAGATTCATGCCGCACTCAATCCTTTTTACAATCGTTCTGTTCTTCAATTTTATTCCAAAGGAAATCTAATTGTCCAATGAATTTTACGATTATTGGAGTTGTTTACGGTGTTATGTAAGATATCGGCAAACTCTCTCTCAAATGTCCTTGAAGGAGTTTTGTGTAGTAATGCGTCCTTGTCAGGTGTGTAGCTACATAGGAACCTAATGATAATAACATTCATGAGTTTTGCAGATCATCTAATTTGTCGATTGATTGAAATCAGTTTTTCAACTATGCCCCGGCGGCAAGGGTGCATTTCTGTACGTCCGACGCCAAATAGTCGTCGTAAAATGACCTCGCGTGTGACTGTGAAAGTAAATGTGATGTTGCCTTCTTTAATCTTAAAATCCAAATGAATTTAATTCAAATCAAAAATCCAATTTCAAAAGCTTACAAGGAAAATTGGAAAAAGTCAGTTTTATTGCGCGAGGGATTCCCCATTCGTATTGTTTGTTTTCGTTCCTTCGTTCGCTTTTCCGTTGCTTATATGCGCGAATTATTACCTAAGATAGCGGGCTATAAAGCTCATGGTGTAGTAAAAATAAATCGTTTCGGTCGACTCAATGATGATGGACATTCGGCTTCGGATACGTGATGCCATTAAAATGGCTCAACTTTTTCGCTGCTGCAGTTGTTTTTATTTTGGATTTTATAAATGGGATTTTGAATTACATCAAAACTAAGCTGCAATCTTGCCTCGTAAATTTTATCTCTTTGACTATTCACATGCTATTTCTTTGCTTTTGTGTTACCATGTCCTCAAATTTTCTTCAAGTCATGGTGTTTAAAATATCGAGTACGTTAAATAAAGTTACCCAGTATCCTATCCCACCATAAAAAAGTTAAATACAGACATTAAATTCATTCTAGATTTTGCTTATAAGGTGATCATGATTTTCACAGAACTGTGTAGGTATAGCTTCGGTGAGTGGAATAAGAAGAATCCAAGTTGGTAGTTCTGGGGATTGCCGACGGAAGTGAAAACATAGAATTTAAGTACCAAAATTAAAAAAAAAAACAATCAAATAAACACGGCCTTTCGCGTAGCCCTACAAAATAAAGTCCAGTGGTGTCAAATCGCATGATCTTGGTGGCCAGTTGATATCGCCACGACGAGAAATTAGGCGGCCAGAAAATGTCCCTTGCAATAAAGCCATATTCGCTCAAGTTGCTTGGCATGTGGCACCGTCTTGTTGAAACCACATAGTCGTATTCTTCAATGTACCTAGCAGGCAAAAGAAAGTCGGTTATCATGTGACCATAACGCTCCAAATTGACGACGATAGTCGTTCCATCATCGTTTTCGCTCGTTGGCGGCCCAAAGAGCGCACCAAACAGTGACTTTTTGTGGATGTAATGGCCTCTCTTCAATTACTTGAGGATTCTCAGATCCCCAAATACGACAATATTGCTAATTTACATACCCACCGAGTGAGAAATTGTAAATTAAGCTTTAGCTTCGTCGCTGAAGAAAATTTTGTTCGAAAAATCGCCATCCACCGCGTGTTGTACAAGCACCTATTCGATGAATCTACGACGTTGTGAATGGTCAGCTGGCTATATATAGATGTAGGTGTAGATTCAAATGTAAAATACGCCATAATGTGCCGTAAGGCAGTCCTTATTCCTGAGAACGACGAGAAATCGACATTGGGTCTTCGGCAACACTTTCACTTACAGGAGCGATATTTTCAGTGGTACGAGCGAAACGATGATGCAGATGCCTTACAATGTCTGTAACCAGTCCTTTCAAATTTCTTCACAATTTTGGCAATTGCTTTCGTAGTTGGACGATTATGTAAACCATAATCTCCTCTTAAAGCAAGTTATCTGGCTGTTGCAGAATCACCATTTTTGCAGAAGGTTCTTACAATTTGTATGCGTTACTAACGCATAACGCACAACAGTGTAGTGCACAACTCTGGCTACGCTAGCAAACAGCGAGTATATGGCGGCGGCTTCGCCGCTCAAGGGGTTTTAACCCTCGATGTGGGGTGCACGACTCTGGCTACGCTAGCAAACTCTAAATGTCCTCAAAGGGAAATATTTAAGAAAATTCCCGCTCTAAGAAAATCCCATAAATATACGCAGTCTGCCGGATTAAAAATGACATTAAATCGTGAATTCTGTGCAATTTTATTTAATTAATTAAAAATAGAAATATTAATTTCCGCCAAAAAAAATCACTTTATTTGTGCTTTATTAACGCGTATCTATCGATTGAGACCATTTTCAACTTTAAATCAAATCCGGTAAAGGAAAGTAGAGCCATTATGAGAACGTACGCTAGGACGCTTTTAATCGAAGAACATCGACCGAATTTTGGTGGTAACTCGACCGAAACTAGTCGTTTTTGTGTGCAATTATATTTATTTTGAAATGAGTGTTATCCCTGTTATCTCATCCCTCATGTGGATTAGGTATACATGGACATTTCAACAACCCGTCTAAGGAATTAAAACCTAAGCAAATTCATGTAAGAATGTCTACATTGACCGTATGTATGAGTTACCGTTATAAAAAAGTAACAAAAATTGAAGAGCATGAGATTCTCTATCCTGTGCGAAAGTTTCACCGTTCTAGGTTTAAATCTCTGTGCTACGCCATCGCACACAAAACTTCCTTCATCTATTTTTACCCCTTCTGTGTAAATTCGTTTTTCAAATCTATACTATGTTGTAGTTATTTTTGTTTAATCAAAAGCTATTAACATAAGTGTCAAGCTTTTCGCCTTATCAAGAATAAGGTACAATATTTAAGCAAATTTGGATCCACTATTTCAACCCCTGCAACCCTTTCAACTCATTTTCATCATTTTGGAATAACAGTTCTGTACAATCACACTGCGAGATTAAAAATTGCACAAAGTATTGGTAAATGATTATTTGACTATGGAGAGGCCCAAGTAACAAAGGTATGAGAAAGGCCCTCAATCACTCTGAAGATGGGGTTTCGGTTGCAGTTTGATGAATTTCAAGGACGTGATCAGCGAAAGTGCGATCTGCATGGTGAGCGGACAGCCTTAAGTTGTTGTGTGAACGTTAACTTGTCTCAATAAATCAAATGTGTTCACCAGTTTCACTATTAACGGAGGAGAAGGTGCTTTTCAGCAAACCAAAAGTGATTTCTTTGTTGCTGGTGCATACGGGTGACGTGAAAGAGCGCCATAACGACCATAAGGCGAAATCGAAAAATTTGGCATTATTTCGCGCCCGAATTTTTGTTTATTTTCACACGCCCAAAATGATTCTCTTTTTTGGGGCAAAATTTTTTTTCCCGCTCGCTAGTAATTAGGTATAGTACCTGCCTTCATGTTTTTAATGGTTCAAGAAGCTCCAAATCCCGTTTATTGAATTAATATTTTAAAACATGTGAGGACGGAGTTTAAGTTTAGTATTGCAAAGATAGTACTTAACACCTGCATTCCACTTGATGCAAGGAAAACTGAACAGTCCCATCAATACCAAAAAAATATGGTTCTGATGTTGCTTGTTAATTATAATTGAAACAGCTCCGGATATTTAAGGTGACAAGATGAAAACTGGGTTCATGATTACATTACAATTGCTTGTAGAATGCGCTACTCTAACCGAAACACAACCACAGTTCAGAAGAAAGTTTGCAGTGGGAAGAGTTTCCTTTAGGTTCACATAGACTTAGAACTGTCCACTCAAGTTATTGTATTACAAAATGTTTTAAGCTTATAAGCGGAAGGTTCAGAAACCCCGAATTTTATTTCTGAGACAGATCCCCAAACAGGAATTCGGCACCTATTGTCCCACCATTAATTATTCTGCGAAAAAATTAAAATAATTATATGTTAGCTTGTAAAATTATGTTCATCATTCACTAAAAATTGGGTTGAATTTATCACATATATTGGATTTGAAATATAATAAGGTACGAACATTGCTGGTACGAACCTGCATAGTTTCATTTTTCATGCTGGGAAATAATTCCGTAAAAAAAATGTGCAGATATTTCCCTCGTAGTGGGAAAATTTATTCCACTTTTTAAAAAGTGGAGCAGATTCCCGGTGGAGTCCTTTCGCCTGGCACCGTATTTCGAATTTTTAAAATATTCGGGGGTTACTTCCATTATATGTTTTGGCGCTTATTTCTTTTATTAAATTGAAATAAAGCCAAATTAGGCGTATGGCGTTTGGAAAAACGAAATGAAGGCCAAATTTGAAATTTGGCGTTATTTCATTTGGCGTTTTATGTCACGTCACCGGTGCATCGTTGCATCGAGAGTTGTAATATTAATTTCCCAAATGCCCAAAAATGGCACGGGGCTCTAATTTGTAACAATGTACATAACTGGAAAGAATGTATGAAAAAAGGAAAGAAAGCTCTAGAATATAGAATGGAGGAAAAGTGGATTCCTCTGTTAGGCATTGACAACATTCATACTACCATTCTCTGCGGGATGAATGCGCCCAGCACTCTAAGATGCCCAAGACAGAGCGGACATTAGGAAAGAAGGATAGAATTTGAAAGGAGGTGGTATTAAATTCATAATTATTTCAATGGTTAGGAAAAACCAGATCTAGATAAACAGTTCCACATTCGCGTAGTGTGGGTAAGAAACGAATATCTGTATGTTTAACATTACGGGGCATTTTGAGGCGCAAATATAACGGCTGAATATCTTAAGAGAAGGAATGGTGGAAAAAGCGTTAGAAGAGTGTGAAGTATGACGCATGAGACATTGCCTGATGTTTTGACGTAAATTTACAAAGGATAGTAAAATCACCATTAATCACCAAATTCTCTGTTTTGTATTCTGTCCAAAAATCATAAGTACAATTCTGGAGTAGCCCCAGAGATGGAAGGTCTACTTAAGCCTTAGAAACATATATCGGGTTTTAGAATTAGGTACTTTACAACAACTTTGATTAACATTTGTACTCACATTTGAAAGCACCCTTTCACTTATCATCGAACTCTTATCAATTTATTCAATAAACTCATCATTTTCACCATACTTAACGCAACTTTAAGAGCGCTAACTTCAATTTTCGGTATTAATCCTCACTTTTGTACACAGGCATTAGAAGATATGGATTTGGACGATATGTGGTTTCAAAAAGATGGCGCACAAGTCCCACAGGCCACAGCACAACAAACAATCGATTTTTTGAAGAGTAAATTTGATAAGCGACTTCTAG
Source organism: Sphaerophoria rueppellii (assembly GCA_920937365.1). Classification (NCBI taxonomy): domain Eukaryota; kingdom Metazoa; phylum Arthropoda; class Insecta; order Diptera; family Syrphidae; genus Sphaerophoria; species Sphaerophoria rueppellii. The sequence goes on along the minus strand of CAKKXW010000003.1, from coordinate 12,545,453 downwards.
ACTAGGTATTTTGCTTGGAGGTTCGTTAAGTTATTGGATTATGATTTATGGTTCATGATTCTAACAAGGTGACGACGTGACTTTGGCGCATAAATTAAGCTGTATTTGACCGATGGCATCGGTTATATTGTCTTGTGGGGAAATTCATAAAAATGATTTTGCCTCATATAATTAGTCTTAAACACATGTTATAAATTTATGTATTATGACTTCAACTTTCCCGTTGTCATGAAACTTGCAAGAGTTATCCCCGTAGCTAAAAAATCCTCTGCAAATACAGCCAATGATTATCGTCCGATCAGTATTCTTCCCTCTCTATCCAATATTTTTGAGAAGGTTTTAGCAAGGCAAATACAAAATCATCTGTCCTTAAATTCCCTGTTAAGTCCATTTCAGTCGGGTTTCAGAGCTGGTCATAGTTGTTCTACTGCTATGGTATACATTCTGGACGAAATCAGACGGGAATTTGACCAAAAATGTATTACCTTACTTTGCCTTCTTGACTTCTCTAAGGCCTTTGATAGAGTTAATCATGCTATTCTTTGTTGGAAAATGCGACATTTCTTTGGTTTCAGTGATAGGGCGGTAAGACTTATTGCCAGTTTTCTGAAGGATAGGTTTCAAAGAGTTGTGGTAGGCGACAATTGCTCTAATATAATGTCATTGGTTCAAGGTGTTCCTCAGGGCTCAATCCTTGGTCCCATCCTTTTCTGCCTCTATATTAATGACTTACCATCTGTTTGCAACTATGCCTCTATCCACCTTTATGCGGACGATGTCCAACTGTACTACTCGAAACCCTTTTCTGAATTAGATGAGCTTGTCGCAAATTTGAATAAAGACTTATCATCGATTTACAAATGGGCCTTAAACAATGGGCTTACCTTAAATCCCACCAAATGCCAGGCAATTCCTATCTGTAATAGAACCTTTGACCTTCTTTCTGTTCCTAACATCATTCTGTCAGATTCGAGGATAGAGCTTTTTGAAACTGTAAAAAGTCTTGGTTTTGTCATCAATCGTACCTTACCTTGTTACGACCATATTAACACGCTGGTTGGGAAAATTTATGCTTGTCTTCGCAGATTATGGATTTCCGCTTGTTTCACTCCATTCGAAACCCGAAAAAGACTTGTCATAATGCTTATCATGCCCATTATTAATTACGCTGAGGTCGTCTATAGTGATCTTGATTCACTCTCAAGCCATAAGTTACAAGTTGCTTTCAATGATGCAGTAAGATACATTTACCAAGTACGTAGATACGACCGAATATCCCTGATGGCAAGAAATATTTTAGGTTGCACATTGGAACAGCATAGGATCATTAAAAACTGTTTATTTCTATTTAAATTAATTCGTACAAAAACGCCTAACTACCTGTACTCCAAGCTTTTTTTCACGCGCTCTGCTAGAACTTTCAATATTGTAACCCACAGATACAACTACCTTAATTCATCTCGGCTATTTTTCGTTAATGCGGTCAAAATTTGGAATTCTAAGGGGCTATCAAACGTCAGCAAATTTAGAGATGGGCTGTTAAATTTCTATGCATCTCAATTATAAAACAAAACTTTTCGACTTTTCTCTCATTCTCCTAACTCTTTCTTCTCTTTTCTTTTCTCCCTTTTTTTCGCTTTTTCCCGTTTTTATATAATATTTTAATTTATTTAATTGTTAAGATTAGTAGTATGTTATTAATATATTTTTTTTTGTTGTTTTTGCTTTTTTTGGTTTCATTTATTTATAATTGCAATTCTTTGTCATACTGCTGTACTATAAAAGACTTTGTCTTAATGCATTCCTTTTAAAATTTAATAAACTTAACTTAAACTAAACTTAACTTGAGGGACGAGGTGTCTTGTGCCTTAGTTACAAAGACCTGATGTGACTTAAGAAAGCCCCACAAGAAAAAAGTCTAAAGGGGACAAATCACATGATTATGGTGGTGAATTCAATTCCGTCGCATCGCTGCCTGATAGCCATGAAACCGCTCATGCAGAATATTGATTTTGTCTTGAGCTGTGTGGCACGTAGCCCCATCCTGTTGAAAGCATATTAGGTTTATCTTCGGTGTCCATATCATCCAAACCGGGCCACAAGACGTTGGCAATCGCTGTTGACGGTGATGGCGTGATTTGGCCAGCATCATTTTTGAAGAATTTTGAGCTGATGACGCCTCCAGTTCAAATATCACACCAAATAGGCACTTTATTTGGATGCAATGGTACCTCATGATTCTCACGCCGCCGCGCCGTGGATTGGTCTCATCTCAAATTCATTTGTTTTGCATATTCAAAATTCATCCCAAAACTGGGCTAAGATGATTTTTCGTCTGGAACTGGGATCAATTTCCAACTTCTCTAAAACCCAATTAGCGAAAACAAGCCGCTGTGTATAGTTGTTTGGTTTCAGCTTCCGTGTCAGTTGGATTTTGTACAGGTGCTGGCCAAGTTCTTGTGGGCAACGTTGAATTGACTGCATCGTTTTCTGCTGCACTCTTTCACGTACAGTGCGGTCATGTTTTCTGCAGATCATGCGTTTCGTTGCCGTACGGGTGGGGTGTTGGCTGGTTGTTCACTGAGCTGGTGGATTCAAATTTTGCTCCTTAAAACAGGACAATGTTTTCGTTTAAGACATTCAAATATGAAAAATTTATTTTAAAGTACCTACTACTTAAATTTAATAATATCGATCAAATCATGTTGACGTTGTCACAATTCGGCTTATCGATATCTTTTATATTGAATTCACGTACTAAATAGGTAATATTTCGAACAAGAGACCGTCAATTTGATTTTTTAAAGCATATTTACTCTTGTCATTTATCGTAGTCAACATTTTCAAAATTAAACGATTAATTCCAAATATTATAGCTTCAATTTTAAAATACACTTAATAGAGATTGTTGTCATTCCTATTACTCATAACATGAATTTTATACTAATGCATGTGTCGATAACCTCCAATATCTCAAGCTCTTTTAATAGCATTCTTAAAAGAAATAAAATATTTATTTGTTTTTTAAAATTTGATAACAACGTGGTCAAAGGTTGACCAAGCGTGTCGCGGTCGTGCAGCGGAGAAAGAAGAAAAAACTGTTTTGATTCTTATTTCCACAATTGTAAGTATATTCTTGAGTGTTGTCCTATTTTCATATTGAAGAAATGCTATCAATGTATTTTGAAAAACCCGAAATATAAACCATCTCAAAATGGCGACAACCCTCCTTTCCAGCATCCAGCAAGGAACCATGTAATTTGATGCGATACGGTTCTGTTAACATTTATTTTGGACTTTATCTTCTTAAAGAATTTCTTGTTTTTTTATTTTTTTTTATTTAATGTCATCTGTCAGATGCAAGTAAAATTTATTCTCTTGTAATCACAGAGTCGACCCATGTCACGTTCAAAACCACCATGCTTTGCAACTCGCCCGTCGTCGTCGTAATCTTTGCCGCAACTTAACCAAGCACAAAAAATGCATTTACATAAATTATACCCCGTTGTCCGTTGTATTATCCTCTCAGTTATTTTCAAACAAGGAGTCACTTGCTGCGGACCAAAAGATCCCATTCTATTCACGCACTAACCAATAAACGTCAAGCGATGATACTACATCGAGAAAAAGGCCACAGAATGCATCTCCATCTTCCACTCCGAATCTCGTCAGTCAGGCAAATGCAAGGTCCGATCAAATTACTTCCTTCGTTCCCACCACTGCCGGCCGCACCGCCAACATTGTATAGTCGGACACCACCGATTCAAAGAAAACCATTAAAAATCTTCAAGATACATAAATATCTTCTTTTTTTTCCTGTTTTGAATTCGAAACCAAACTGGAAATTGTATTTTTTTCCGTACCCCACAATGGCTGCCATATCGATATATGAACAAAGTGAACAAAGAGAGAGAAAAAAAAACACTAAATTAAAAATAAAGTTAATGGAAAAACGAAAACCTGTACCGCTTCTCGTTTGAGCAGGCAGAGATTTTAAGAATTCCTTAAAAAAAACCCACCTCTTTTCTGGCTTTTAATCGATTTCAGATTCATCGGTCAGTCGAGAATCAGGTTTTCGTTGTTTTGAATCTCGATTGAATCTCAAGCTAAATTGGATTAATGGACGATGATGAGTTTTTTTTTTGCCTTTTTAATCAATTTTTTTATTATTTGTTCACATCCTCAAGATTTGGTGACAAAGAAATGGAGAAAAAAATGTAATTATGTCTTTGAGTCATAAAATCAAAGTGAGTTTTATTGCCACCACCCATAATGGAAGCTTTTCTCGAAATTTAAATTTAAATTGAAGAAGTTGTCTGATGGAGATAAAATTCCGAGTCGCACGAAGCAATAACCAGAGTAAGAACGGCGAAGAAGAAGAAAAAAAAATCAAATTTGAATTTTAGATTAAACTTTTGCATAGCAAGTGCTATAAAGTACCTACAGTATCTTGAATCCCCGGTTTTCAAGATATAATCGCTGGCAATCGGGGTTGTTCCATTCCTTGTTGTATTATAAAACCAAAATGCGCTGTGCTGGTGCGACATGTTCCTTGAGTTATCCTTTGCACGTGGAAGTGAAATCAAATTACAAAGTAAATGAAAACTCATTTCAAAGTGTTGCCATATGCCAAAGAAACCATAAGCTTTTTTTTCGTTTTAGAAATAAAATCCATTCTCAGGTGAGTTCATTGGTGTCAAGTCACTGATCAGAAGAAAGTACGATCCTGATGGCAGTAAGACAGTTGACCGAAACTCTGGCCGACGATCAGTAGGACCAAAGCCGCTAGTTCGCCATGCCTGGCACTGGTGCGGAAAAATCTGATTTTGAAATTGTTGGAAAAATATTTGAGGGAGAATTGACTTTTCCAATGGAAGTGAATGTGAATTATATGAATGCAAATATTGTATGAGAAAATTAATAAATATTTGGAAAATAATAGAAATGCAAGTGATGCTATTTCGCGTGAAGGGAGCCTATCAGAAGAATTTTAAATACAAAGTGGAGTCAGACATGGCTGCATGCTGTCACCAATATTGTTAATTGTTTCTGTTAATAGTTACTGACGTCTGACTCGATGCATCATGACAATGCGTGTAATGCTTGCTCTCAGATAGGATCATGGATATCCTCCGAATAACAACAGGGGTGGAGTGTGGAGAGAGAATGAGAAATCGTGTGGCTGAAAACCTACTCTGACAAAACAAGACGTCAAAATTGGCGGTGGGGCGGACACTTGCCTCAAAAAGAGAATGCAGTGGAATCCGTTCACTTAAAAAGGAAGAAGAGCTAAACGACTGAGGAGCTCATGAAGAAGAACTTTCGAGGAGGAGTCACCTAAGCAGGTTTTAGAGGAAGTTGCTACTCATATTCAGAAGGCGAACAGGTGGCTAAACTGGCATTGTGGATGAACTATGCTCCACTATTTGCCACCATGGTGATAAATGGTCTGGGGACCTAAGTAAGTAAGTAAGTACTTACTTAGCATTCTTAAGTCATGGAAAAAGTTCAGAGTAGTATTCTAGTATTCAATATAAAAACTGGCAAGCCCAGCTACACTAGTGCCAAAGATTACCACACTTATATAAATCTCATATATTTTAGAAATCTCATACCTTTAACAGAACTTTAGGGAGACTTCCAGACACCCACCTGTCAGAAGTGGTTTAACGCCTGTAGTTCTATCTCCTATATACCTACAGTCCTACTCAGCATGTCTATTGCAAAGAAAAAGTATAGATACTGCCTTACTATAGGTTGTCTAGTAAAAACAATAGAAAAGCCTTCTATGATCAGGAGCGCACACTGTCTGCCTTTTTGAACATTAAAACATCTTTCAACGCCCTATAGAGGCTTATTTGTAGCATTTAAAAAAAAGGGAGGTTAGGTTTCGTGCTCTCGCCTGCCGGCCTTTGGGATAAAGACTACTCTTGCAATTCACCAAGACATGGTAGACTGAGACGTCATTTAAAGATCATCTCCAGCCGTGAAATTGACTAAAATTGCAATTTCCGCAGCATGGTAGGCAGTTTGCCATCCAGACCAGGAGACTTGTTAATTTTGTTCTTTATCTATAAGGGTATTGATGTGTTCTTAGCCAGCTGCCGACAAGTCAAAAGAATTAAACGTTTCGGGATTGTTGTTCTCGCAATGGGAGTTCGCCGCCAACTCTACGCTGCCAGAGAGTGTCATGTCTCCTCCAGTTCTTGAGCGCGTCAATGATTCCATGGGACAAATCTTCTTCCGCACTCGTGCTGTGGCGAGAGTATTAAAGGATCTCAACATACATAAATCCGCTGGTCCGGATGGTATCCCCGCTATTATTCTGAAGAGGTGTTCTTCCACGCTGGCAAACCTTGCGTAAGCTTTTCCATCTATCCTATTCTTCTGGGCTCGTTCCGAGCAGTTGGAAAACAGCATTTGTCCAGCCTATTCCAAAAAAGGCGAATCTTCTTCTCCCTTCAATTATCGTCCGATTGCACTTACGTCCCTTCTTTCTAAGGTCATGGAAACGCTGATAAGCTATCAGATTAAGAAATATCTCAAAGACCAGCAGTACGGCTTTCGCAGCAACAGGTCCACTGGTGATTTGATGGTTTATCTCACCGAACAGTGGAACAAATCTTTACATCGTTTTGGAGAAAGTAAGATTGTTGCACTTGATATTTCAAAGGCATTTGATAAAGTCTGGCATCTTGCTCTTTTATCGAAAATGCGTGCCTTCGGAATCGATGAATCCCTACTTCGTTGGATTAGAAACTTTCTTTCGAATCGTTCAATACAAGTTGTATTGGACGGATTCAAGTCTGAAACCCACAATATAAATGCTGGTGTGCCCCAGGGCTCCGTTTTGTCTCCAACCCTCTTTATCATTTTTATTAATGATCTCTTGTCTGTTACTTCTAATCCAATAAATTGTTTTGCTGACGATAGTACCCTAAGCTTCTCATATTCGTTTCCAGATTCACATCCCTCCTCTTCGGATGTGGAACTGCAACGGCAAAATATGATAAGCTCATTAAACTCTGACTTAAACAGCATTGTCCAATGGGGAATTAAAACCGTGTAGAGTTTAATGCTTCGAAAACTCAATGCTGTCTGGTATCGTTGAAGCGAGATATACCCCCCTGCCACTGTCCATGAGTGGCACTTGCATCAATGAGACCGAACATCTCGAGATTCTCGGTATGTGCATCACTGACCACCTCTTGTGGTCCGAGCACATACGCGATGTCGCCAAAAATGCCGCAAGATGTTTGGGTTTCTTAAGACGGTGCAAGAAATTTTTCTCCCCGTCTGATCTGGCTATTATCTATAAGACCTATATCCGTCCAAAGCTTGAGTACAATTCACATCTCTGGGCTGGTGCTCCAGCTACTTACTTAAGCCTCTTGGATGGAATACAAAAAAGAGCTGTAAGAATGATTGGTGATAGAGAGATCACTAACTCATTCACTTCATTGGAACACCGTCGTAACGTTTCGTGTCTCTCCTTGTTTTATCGTTACTTCTACGGTAATTGCTCTAGTGAAATAGCCAGTTGCATTCCTCCCCTCAAACAATTCAACCGTAATACTCGCGCTTCCAGGAATGCCCATCAGTTTACCCTCGAGCCCAACTTCGGTCGTACGCTCAAGTATAGAGAATCGTTCTTTAGCCGTACTACGCGAATGTGGAATTCCCTTCCACACTCTGTTTTTCCCAGTCATTGCAATGTTGATAAATTCAAAACCAATGTACACCGACACTTACTTTTAAACCCCTTCATCTCTTCTTAATGCGCTCACTGTTTCTCTGGCATAATAAGGGTATAGAAAGCCCCTTTAGTGTGTGCAAATTATAAAAAAAAAAAAGGCTAAACAGATGGTATATTTGGGATGTTTATTTCCAGAAATTTGTTGCTGGAACTGTTGTCCTGAAGCCCGTAAATAGCCTTTTTAACCTCTTCAATGCTTGGTGACTGCAGCAAGAGATTATGATTTTTTCGTGCCAAGCTGACCGTTGAGCTCTCTTTGTTCTTACTGTACGTGAAGCGCAAATGTATTTTGTTTTCGACGATTGGAAGAATTCTATTACATTTAGTCGCTAGCTTACAGCCACCATCAAGATAGTTACTCCGAACTCTGCGACTACATTAGACTAAGATGAATGTGACAGTTCTATTATCTATTGACCCGTAGTGTGTGTTCTAGTACCCATTTTTTCACTTTTCTTCGAGATCATTGATCTCTTCGAATAGGATTCCATTTCATAATTCAGTCTTCGGAATCACAGTCGAAGCTGGGACCCCGATACGAGTGTATCGCGATCTGGGTCCAGCAATGGCGACAGTTTGTGTACAGTTACCAATCTTGTTACGAGTGACTCTATATGCCAACAGTCAAGTTCTCTCAACAACCTTGTCCTTGGATGATGTCATTTCTGAATGTTCTATCATTAAGCCATTTAGGATGATTGTAACGCCTTTGATTGTGAAGGCATTGAGAGTACTTCTTTCTATTAGTTCATAAGAGGCATCTCTTGGTCATCTATCCTGGACATTTTTGTATGTTCTTGAAGCCTTATCAAGCCGATGACTGAATGAATGATCAACTTTTTTTCTCTGCGATTTATAAAGACCTCAAACCGCTTTATTAAAGGTACCTTCATATTGCGCAAATACAGAACCACATCAGTTCGCTGGACTATCCTTAAATTTTGTCTCTGGCAATACCATACACAAACAACACAAAATGTTATCAAAATCCTCACGTTTTATTACAAAGGACTTTCAAACTTGTGCTAGTCAAACTGTATTAGGGTTCACGTTCACGATTGTATTTAACATTGTATGTGTATGCCCATACACAAATCTACAGTTCTACATAGACCAATAACAAAGCGACCCCAAACAAAAAAGTAAGGAAAGCGTCATAAAAACTCCAAGGATAATTTACATGCAAATATGTATTATCCTTGCTGAGGGAACTTTTACGACTTTTGCTTTGCCTTCGCCAAGCCATTAGAGCAACTGAGGAAGTTTATACGGGCGGGCGGATGATGGGTATTGTATTATTTCGGGGCGAACAAATGCAAACAAATAATGGCAAAACTTCCAGTACATAAACTCATTCAACGTGAATACTTTGGTCCTTTGTGTTTTTGTTATCAACAGAGGGTTTAGGTTTACTGAATTTATATGCAAATATTTTCAACACAAAAGCCAACAGCAATAACGTTTTGAACAATGGCGCTGTCGGAAAACATCCATTTTGTTACAAAAGTTGCAAATTTCGATGAAAAAAGGGCACATCAGCCATGTTTCATTTGTCTAGCTTAGTGAAAATGATACGTGAGTTGCTTCGCTTGAATGACTTCGAACTAATTATGCTCGTCACTACTTCAACTCAACTTCAAAACCCCTGTCTGTTTCTCGCACTTAATAATAAAAAAAGTGAGTACATTGTCTCTAGACAGACGGTTTGACGTCTCTATGTGCGGCACTTGGCGTATTTAATATGTTGACATTCCAGACGGCTTGAGACGGGGAACAAACACTTCTTACCCATTTGTTTCAATATTTTTGTGTACATCATTTAATTTGGCAATAAAATTTAATTTTATTGATAGTTTTGATAACTCGCGGATTTTTCTTCGCATCCTATTTATAGACACGTCTATTTAACTGTTATGCGTACCTACACAATATAAAATGTCTATAAAGATGAAAGAAAATAAAAATTAGCATGCTTTATGGATGTCAATTAGTTGGTCGTTTGAGTTTGATGTGCAGACAATTCACGGACTCACTAGTGTGTGGCGCTGTCGGGGTTATAATAAAATAATATGATATTTCTTGTCTCACTGTGTCAAAGGAAAATATAACAAAATGTTTGCAGTTAAAAATAAACAAAAACAAATTGTCAATAAATTAAGTAAGTACCCTACGAACAGTAACAGAAAAAACAGTGTTAAGAGTTATTGGTGCTAACAACCTTATTAAATGAAGAAGGTGTTCTGATTTACTGCTACTAACTTTTATTTATTGTCAAGTCGGTATATTTGGCGCGATTTTGTGAATGAAAGGAATGAGCCATTAGGGTAGTTAAAATATAAATGCCACCTACTTTTTGTCAAGGATAGAATGGTATCATGTCTCCCACTTGTGAATAGGAACCTACGTATAGGTTGCAAGCTTTGAAAATTTTGAAGCAAGAGTAATACTCCAATTCAGTTTGATTTGAACTCGGAAATCATCGGCAAACCTATACGTTTTGTATTCTTCAAATTCTGGGGCCAACTGGCTGGTAAATTTGCATTTGTATGTACCAGGAGTATTTAAGTTCGCGGTCGAGTCGGAACATTGCACAATACCGCTTTTTTAACGGGGTCATAAGGAACTCTCCTTCGAACATGAGTTGTTCGTGTTCTAATGTTTTGGGAGATGATATTTTGAACGTGGTGGCTTCCTCGTATCATTTGCCACTAAGATTTTCTGAACATTATCCAATATTGTGAAACATTTGTGACAGTTGAAACTACAACCGCGATGTGAAGGCTTCTTTTCAATAAAGGGGGATTTTTCAGTCAAAATTCATTGAAGACTTTTCTTTCATTTCATCCAGTCAACGCGTACGCTTGAGATGATTAATATCATCAACAGCATAGGTATTGAAATTCATACGCACTCATGCGGTATCCATTTCTTTTTAGAACATCCACCAATACGTCAAACATTCGTTTGCATGGATATCGATCCGGATGGCATCTCCACATCATTCCGAAAAAATGTTCTTCCAAGCTGGAAAAACCCTTGCGTAAGATTTTCCATCACAGCACAGTGCGATCGGCGGAAGGCATTTTGCCATTCAGATGTTCGAACTTTCCGAGGAGCCAATATCGATCGGACCATTACCTCGTCGTAGCCAGGTAGTGAGTGCTACGAAATGCAAGGCATACAAAGAAATGCTGCAAGAAGATTTGACGTCGGACGGCTTACAATCGCAAGAGATCGCCAGATATATCTCTGATTGAGTGTCAAGTAACCTCTTAAGGAGTCCTATGCCGCCAACATCAAGTATAGAAGACCAGTGGCAACATTGCCAGAAAGCAGTTACAGATGCCGCCTCTAATGTTCTAGGTTTCACTCAGTCACCAAAAAGAAGCAAGTGGTTTGACGAAGAATGCAAGCAGTCCCATGCAGCCAAGCAGGAGGCATACAAAGCGGCGCTGCATAGAAGTTCAAGAGCTCTACGAGCAAAAGAGGAGAGAGGAACGCCGGCTTCTCAATAGAAAAGAGAGAGAGCATGAGAAGCATCAATTGGGATGTTGAGGGAACCAACATCAGGAATGAAGTTTAAAGAAGGGAAAATCATAGTAGAATCGCGGTCAATTCTGGGGATTTGGAAAGACCACTTCTGTAGACTGTATGATGGCGATGACAAACAAAATCACGCCGTCAGGCAGGATCCTTTCATCGGACACAATGATAGCCAACAATTCCGCAAACCTGGCCTAGAAGAAGTGAAAAAGGGAGATCCTCGAAACTTCGCCAACTGCAGAGGAATCAGCCTACTTAACATCGCCTACAAGATCCTCTATGGTGTTATATGTGAACGTCTGAAGCCTTTCGTCAACAATCTGATTGGTTTTTATCAATGTGGCTCAGGCTAGGAAATTCAACCAGATCCAAATTTTCACATAGCGGCAGATCCTGGAAAAAACCTATGAACTCCAAATCGATACACACCACCTTGTCATTGATTTTATGGCCGTGTATGACAGCATCTACAGAAGCAAACAACGAACTGTATAAAACTATGTCTAGTTTTGGCATCCCTGCAAAGCTCGTTTGCTTGTGCTAAATGACGATGAAGAACTCACGCTGTTCCATCAATGTCGGCTACGAGCTTACGAAATCTTTCGACGTCAAAAAAGGATTCAGCCAAGGGTGCACTTTCATGCACTGTCACGCACTGTATAACGCCCTCTTTATCCCAGTCCTGCTGTATTGTGCAGAAGCATGGACCTTGACAAAATCGGACTTAGGCTGTTTCAAGGGGAAAATTCTTAAAGTTGTCTTCTACCCAGTGTGCATTGATGGGGAATGGCAAAGAAGATTAAACAGCGCACTTTACGGGTTGTACAACGACATGGACCTAGCCAGAAGAGTCAAGGTTCAGAGACTCAGACGGCTCGGTCATTTAGAGCGGATGGACACCAATGCTCGGGCCTTCAACACACAGTGGAAGAGGACCTCAATCATCTTGGAGTGCAAAACTGGAGACAGCTAGCTAGGGACCGAGTTGTCTGGCGGAGACTGTTTATTGAGGCCCAAGCCCTCACCGAATTTAAGCATCACTTTTAGTAAGAAAGTAAGCTTCTCCATCTATACTATTGTTGCATACTTGTTTAGAGGAGTTGAAAAATAGCATTTGTCCAGCCAATTCCAAAATAAGCGAATATTCTTCTCCCTCCAAATGGTCCTATTGCACTTACGACGTTTCCTTCCAAGATCATGGAAACGATGATAAATTATCGAACATCGAAGACCGAAAGCTTCTTAATATTGGTGATCTGATATCTTATATCCTCGAACAATGGATCAAATCTTTACATCGTTTTGGAGTTAGATGGTTGCACTTGATATCTTAAGACAAATGCAAAAGTCTGGTACCAGGCTCTCTTATCGAAAATGCGGGCTTTTAATGGACCAACAACTTTTTTTTCGCACCAATCAAGTCCGCACGGAATCAAGCGAAACCCTCAATTTCAATGCTGGTGTACCACAGTGGTCTGTTTTGTCCCCGACCCTCTTAATCATTTTCATTAATGATTTGTGTTTCGGCAACTTCTAATCGAATACTTTGTTTCGCTGACGATATTACCCTTAGCTTTTCCAATTTATTGTTTCCGAACTTATATTCTTCCTCTTCGGATTTGGAACTGCAATGAAAAAAAAATATGATAAGCTCACTAAACTCTGACTTAAAAAGCATTGTACAATTGGGAATACAAAATCACGTTGAGTTTAATGCTTCGAAAACCCAATGCTGTCTTGTATCGTTAAAGCGCGATATACCTCCCCTGCCACTATCCATGATAGGAACATCTTGAAATCCTCGATATAAGCATCACTTAAAATGATTGAAGAAATCTGTATCCGCCTCTGAACTGGTTACGCCTCGTAACGTTTCGTGTCTCTCTTTCAGTTGCATTTCTCTCCTTAAACAATTTACCCGTAAGAATCCCGTTTTGCGAATGCTGAACATTCATCTTCGGTCGTAATATACAGAGATTCTTTTTTAGCCATATTACGTGAATTCCCGCACTCTTATTCCCTAGTCAACATTCAATCCTTTGTATATTTTCCGATGCTCGCACTGTGTTCTTGCCATACAAACGTAATAGAAAAAGCCCTGAGTGTGCGTCAATTACTCGTATAAAAAAACATGATCCTTAAACTCAATATTGTATGTGAGATTGGTATTTTCAACAATTTACGTTTCTCAAAAAATGGAAGAAGTGTTGTTGTTGTTGTGATTCAAAAAATTGTAACGAGACGTACACTCTGGCGTATACGTAATTTTTTTTGCATTTTTTCCACATACCTACATAAGTCGTTCTATCCTTCTTTTTCTGTCAACATCTGTACACACCGAACACTTTATGGTTAAATATTTTTATCAATTCTCCGTTTATGTCGTCGGAAACAAAGATCACGAAAACAAAATTTTCGAGGACCGGTATGAGAAGACTCTTAAAAACTGATACTTTCATCGCTCAAGGTAAGACAATTTTAGTTCTTGAGGACAAGATGCGAATGGAAAGAGTGATTTTACTTTTGATTGCAGCGCTGGTTAAGTTGTCCAGGTTTAATACTTCTTGTAGAAGTCGCAGGGTATAGTTTCTTGTTGACAGCTTTAACATGTCATTTCTCTCTTTAAATCATTTGAATCCATCTTCGTGACTTCTGCCTCGAGTTACGAAAATTATTTATTTGGTGTTTACATGGAAATGATGACTTCTTCGACCGTGTCGAGTGCAACAACGTTAGATTTTCATCGTCATCTTACATGCACAAGCCGAAGAAGGTATCCAGACTAGACATAAACATAATATAATAGCTTTAAGCGCTCATGTGATGAAAGATGGCAAGTGTTGAATTAAAGTTACTTTGCTAATCACATGTTTAAATGAAGAAAACCGTTCGGATTCCACATTTTCATTTACTACATTTTTGTAGAACTGTCTTTAATATTTTTTATGACTTATGTCATCTTGTCATCTTCAGAGGCTTCGCAGCAGATACAATTTATAAAAACTTCAAAGCGTGAAACAAAATCATGTAATCGGTGTGAAAATGTACGTCTAATATACAGATGTAGAATATAATGGGAATAACTTTATTACTTTCAAAAGGTCTATCCCCGCAGAGCAGTTGAACAGTCTGAATCCGCTGTTGTAGATGCTGTTTAACAGCGCTTGTTTTGCGATTTTTCAACAAGCAGAGCTTGGCACAAAACAATTTTAGTGTTTAAGCTGGATATCGCTCAGCTTAATTTTAATTTTTTCCTTAGTTGGATGGCATTAACAATTCAAATGCAAAGCCTTTCTTTCTGAATATCTTTAGTTTTTTGAAGCATTTTTTTTTTAATTGCGTCAAATGTATGGTTTTGAACACCTCTCACATTTTTACTTGCGACATATAGAATATAATATGGCAAGTATTGAATTCGTAAAAAAAAAAAATTGAGATGAGGATGAGATATGATATTACGATGATAGAGAAGTCGAAAAAAGTGGGTCCGGCGATTCCGTCTGTCTGTCTGTCGGAAAGTTTACAGGCATCTACAGCCTTAACTACTGGTCCGATTGACTTCAAATTTGGAAATTAGAGGTTTGAGCAAGTCATATCCCAATTTTTTTATTTTTGTTTTGAGATCAAAATTTAGGGTAGCCACCATACGATTTTTTTGGCCAAAAACCAAAACATTTTTTTTTCACAAAAACGGCCCGAACGATTTTTTTTAAACTTCCTCGAGTTTATTTTTTTTTAAACATTCATGTGTTTTATGGAAAAAAAAATATTTATTGCTCCAAAACGGTACCTCCCATAGAACCGTTTTTTTGTTATTAGATTTTCTCAAAATCTGAAAGTCCGATCAGCGTAAGTTTTTTTTTCGAAAGTACGTATATATTGTTCAAATAATATTTTGTTTTCAAAAAAATTTCAAATTTTTTTTTGGATTATTAAAAAATATTTTTAACTTTTTTTTCAAAATTCTGTATCTCAAAAACGGATCAATTTTAAAAATCCAAATTGGAGTATAATATGTATATTTACATGGTCTTGAAAACTGCATACCCAAATTAATTTTAAGATATTTTTGAAAAATTTTATATATAAAAAATTAATTAAAAAAAAAACGGCTCCGACGATTTTCAAAAAAAAAATTCAATAAATCAAGAATAAGGTTTGAATTTGTTTGGCATTTAAATTTTTGGAATGAAATGTATATACGAGGTACATTTCCAAATTTTAAATTTTTTAATAAATTCTAATTATTTTTATATTTTTTTTTTTTTTGAGTTAAGTGTAAGCTGTAAGTTAGAGTGTAATCAGAATTGCTTAAACTATATCTCTTATTTTAACACTACTTTTTGCAATTTAAGTAGTCATAAATATTTAGTTTTAGCATGCAGGAGCAAGTTCGTACGACCCAGTCGTGCACATTTTTTTCAATTTTAGTACTGATTAGTGGCCCTTAAAATGAACCTTCTAATAAATAATAAGTCAATATTCGCTGGATAGCCGGCCGATCCAGTTCTTATAAGTTGAAAATGTGTCGTTTCTTAAGTTTTTTTTTCCTGACTGAAGCTCTAGATGAAAAAGCTGACTTCTCTGCCTTTTGAAAGTATCCGAAATGCCTTATGAGCCTGCACACTCCTCCCAATCTCCCAAACATATACCAATTCTACAATTTTAGAGTGGTGGGTGAGCAGACGAGAATGTGTAGACGAGTGAACTGTATAGCCGAAATCCACGGACAACCACTAGTCTTCCATATCTCAAGCACTATCCTAACTACTATTCTACACAAACATTATTAACTTGCGAGGTCTAGTTAATCCAAGCAATTTGAAAAGGGAAATGTTTTGGGTAAATAATCATCTTTACGAACTAGGAGCATTTCCATCTCGACGCGTCCTCGGAAAACCTGAAAATCAAAAACTGGGAATAAATTTCCAAAAAGTCACAGTTTGATGCACACTGGGGAGTGATGGCATCATTGCACCATATTTGTTAGAAAATGACCCAAGAAAAACGTAAGTTTTCGTGAAAAGTCAATATCAGCCAACTTGGAACAACTTGGAACCTATCAGCCAGGCAATCCCTCAGCTTCGGCCCGAATCCATAAACAAGCGAACTTACTTACTTACTTATCTGGCTCTTAATTCTTAAATGATCTCAGTCTGAGAAACTGCAGCCTTCCATCGGGAACGGTCCCTCGCATGCACTCTCCAGTCGTCGAAACCAAGCGCTCTGGCATCCGCAGTTACTTGATCCTTGCAGCTAAGGTTCAATTTTACTTGTCGTCTCGAACCTTAGGGCTGGAATAAGAAGACTTTCTTGGCTTGAGCGTTGTCGTCCATTCGCGCTTGATGTGGCCGAGCCAATGTAGTCGTCTTTTCCTGTTTTTTTCTTTCTTCAACTGGCTCTTCATTGGATGGTATTGCTTCTCTTTCATCGTTGGCTCGCTCGAAAATATGCGCATTCAGCAGCTGTTGGAAGTCTCGATTCTAAAACCAGAAGCTAATTGCTTCGGGTGTTGTTCTTGGTCCGAGACTCTTCTAGATGTTTGGACTGAGAAACTGCAAATGTTATTTTCTTATTTGCAGGGTCTTTTTCTCATATCTCATTTCTCCTTTTTGTTCTTTACTCTTCTCTTGCTGCACTTGTTTTCCGTTGCAGCATTTGCAAGCATACATTTTCCGTCTCCCCTTTCAATAACGCGCATTCATCATCATAGCACGTTTTCTTTTTCGGGGGTGGCAGGTAACCTATGGTTGTCTCGGCTACATTTTTGATTATTTCGCGATATTGGTTCCACAAGGTGTTGACATCTGCGGTATTTGATAGGACGGCCGGCGGGCGGAGAGTCGCTCACTCAGACTTTTTACTTCATGTTTTTTACTATGGAGAGGTTGTTTGCCCCTCACACTTACCTCCTTAAGTGCTTCTGTTTTTCCGTTTGCACTCGCGGTTTCAAGTTTCGCAAGTTATGTCTAGTGATATAACCACACCGAAAAAAAAGTCGAATGTAAAATTGACATTAGTGTCCTATCAATCTCAGAAATTTTGAAATAACGGACAAAAATGTTGTATTAACATGAAAAACTGTCGTATTGATAGTTTTCCATCAATTTTACATTATTTTCTAAATGTTTTATTTACATTGCAACATCAATTTATAACATCAATTTTCACTAAATGTAAAACTGACATTTTTTCTTGAAAATGTATAATTGAAATGTAAATACAACATTATTTTTAAAATTCAACGTTGAAAATGTAAAATGTACATGGTTTTTAGAACGAATTAGAACAATGTTATTTTAACATTAAATTTTAACAAAACTTTTCGTATAATTTTCACATTTTTTAATGTTTATTTGACACGATTTTTGGATTTGATGTTGAAAATGTAAAATTGACATGTTTTCTTATTTGAAATAAGGACAATGTTTTTTCAACAGTATTTTTTACAATAACTGTTTATACGTTTTTACAATCTTTAATGTTTATTTGACATTTAAAAAGTGAATTTGGCATTAATGTCGGGATTTGATGTTGAAAATGTAAAACAGACATGATTTTTTGAGGAAATTTTCAGACAATGTTTTTCCAACAGTTTTTTTACAAAATCTGTCGTATTAATTTTACATTCTCCAATATTTATTTGACATTAAAAAGTGAATTTGGCATTAATGTCGGGATTTGATGTTGAAAATGTAAAATAGACATGATTTTTGGAGGTAATTTTTAGACAACGTTTTTCCAACAGTTTTTTTTTTAAAATCTGTCATATTAATTTTACATTCTCCAATGTTTATTCGACATTAAAAAGTGAATTTCGCATTAATTTCGGAATTTGATGTGGAAAATGTAATATAGATATAATTTCTTAAAAAAACAATGTTTTCTCATTGGCTTAGATAAAGTTATAACTTAACATTTCTTATCTTTGCGATTTTTAATTTTTTTTTATTTTGTAATACAATATTGAATTTTCAGTAGATACAATTTCATTAATTCTCTCTTATTAAACATATGCATTGTTAGGTATATCACATTACTAATTTTTTCTGAGAACTGTTTTATTAGTGCGCATTTATGAATGGATATCCTTTTTTGATACAACTAGCATACCTATACCTTTTCAATTACTATTTATGAATGGGCATCCTTTTTTGTTACAAAAAGTATGCCTAGGTAGTTTCGCTAACTTTTTAGTGTGGAAACCTGTGGTTAACAAAGTGTGGTTTCGTATTTGCAAATAATTTTGGTTCATTATTTCTGTTTTATTAGGGTATTCTTATCTTTGCAAAATGCTTTCCTTTTTTAGAAGAGCCTTAAACGCGGTAATCCTTTTTTATATGTACTAAAATGACCTAAACAAACCAGGTAAACAATATAAACAAGCATATTTGAGTTGAAAAAAAAAAAAAATTTGTTCGCTGCAAAATGATAAATAAAATATATTATACTAGCTGACCCTGCAGACTTCGTACTGCCTCAATATAATCAATAGAAGATATCCCCTACCACACTACCCACTACCCTTTTAACGCTACCCACTTGTGCTACCCAGTAGGTCTTACAGTAACATAAAATCACATAACATTAAATCGTGTTTCTTTTACATGAAAATCAAACAAAAATAATGTAGAATTGATAAGAAAAAACTTCAAAAATACATTTTTCAACATCAATCTTTAACGTTGTTTCATGTTGGAATAACATTAAATCATGTCTGTTTTACATTGAAAACAAACAAAAATAATGTAGAATTGATAAGAAACAACTTCAAAAGAACATTTTTCAACACAAATTTTCAACGTTGTTTCATGTCGGAACTACATTCAAATCTTATAATTTTAACATTAGTTCTAAAAAATTTAATGTCTCTGTTACATTATTTTCATATCAATTTTACGTTGATTCATGTGATTTTTTTAATTTGGTCTAAAAATTTTAGAACTTTCGATTGTAAACACGAAATGTAAAATAAACATTTGACTTATCAAAGATTGATAAGGCACGAACTATAATATTAACGTTGCACAACTTCAGCTTGAAATTGTAAGCGAAAAACGTTAATCTAACGTTGTTTTTTACAATTTTTTTTTCGGTGCAGTACCGCTTGGAAGTAAAGTAGGCACTTGGTGTGTAGGAAAAGCTACAGCATATGACCCCAGACCCTACAAATTCAAACTAAATGCATATGGCTTCCCCCCATTTTTCATCACTTGGATATCCTCTTATCTCGAGAATAGGTCTTACCAAGTAAAATTCAGGCATTCTTTCTCTAAGTCATTTTTTGCTAATTCGGGAGTTCCTCAAGGTAGCCATCTCTCTACTTTTTAATTTAGCTATTAATGATGCCCCGTTATGTGTACGTAATAGCAAAATCCTTATCTTCGCAGATGATATGAAGATTTACAAAAACATCTGTTCTAGTAATAACCACATTCTTCTACAGGATGACATTAATAGTTTTGCATTGTGGTGTGAGAAAAAAAGTTTAAACCTAAATCCAATAAAATGTCAAACAATGACCTTTTCAAGGAAGCGTGCACCGTCTTCACATTCTAGCCCGTGTAACTTCTGTAAGAGATCTTGGAGTTTTCTTTAACCCTAAATTAGATTTTTCTGTGCACATTAACAACATTGTGAATAAAGCACTCAATGCTTGGATTTATAAAGCGTTGGTCAAAGGAGTTCCGGGATCCAAATATAACCCGCGCTTTATATTATTGCTATGTTCGTCCTCACTTAGAATACGCTTCCCAAGTTTGGTCACCTCATTACAATATTCATATTGAGAGGCTAGAATCAGTTCAACGAAATTTTACTCGTTTTGCCTTGAAAGGTATTCTATGGAGTGATCCTTTGAATGTCCCCTCTTATGAAAACCGTTTACTTACTCTCCAAATGGAAACATTGTCAAGTAGACGAAATAACAATGACATGGTATTCTTCCATCAAGTTATTACTGGTGTAACAGATGCACCTGAATTACTTGGCGCTATATCTTTCAACCATCGGGGTGGCGGTTATAATTTTCGTAGAAAGCACTTGGTACATGAACCAAAACAGTCGGTTTCTATGAGCCCTTGACACGTATGAGTAGGCTTTCAAACTGCAATTCAGACTTATTTGATTTAAATATAAGTAAGAATAAATTGAAGTCTTTGCTCAAGACCAGTGTTATACACTTTTAAATGTTTCTAATTATTAAAATTAAATGTTTGTAATTATTAGTTATGTATTAATCTTGTTTTGTTAACTGTCTTGTTTTTGTTTCATCCATGTGAGTGTTTGTTATGTAATGTTTGCTTACTAACAACTAAGACTGCACTAAGTGATGAGCCGGTGGTATAACATAGTCTACTATGTTGGCAAACCATTGGTCGTAAGACTGTGCTTGCTATAAGCTCTCTTCGACCAATTCTGATGGTGTAAAAAAAAAAAAAATGCGCGACTGTGCAACCAGACAAAGTAGCCACTTTAACTATAGAACGAGCGACGTTGTGTGGCATAAACTTCTTACTTGTGAAATCAAAGTAGGTACAGTTTAAATAATGATTTTGTACAATTGTTTGCTCAAACTTGAATTTGTAAGCAATTCAAATACAAATTATGCGAAAACACATCAGAAAGTGTCCGTTGAAATTCAGGAACTACACTGCATTCCTCAACGTGTTTATTTGAATATGTTTACACCCATTCGCATTTAAACATTGAAATCTTATATTCAACGGAAGTCATACACACCACCATGTTTATTGATAGTTTCGACTCGTTTAATTAATTGAAAAATAGAAATACGTCCATTTTGAGTCACCATTTCCAAAAGTACAAAACCGACACACCGTAAAATATGTCCAAGTCTACTCTATTTGTCATTCGCCTTAAATTGTGTTCTTTACGCCTTATCCAATCCAAGTTCTACAATGTGGGTAATAACTGACAAAAATATTTATCACTTTTGGATTGGAATATTCTGCGGTTAAACATTCGTTGTGTATCTCAAATTCTGACGTCCAGTGGTCTTTTTCTGTGTTTGCACTTAAATTCCCATTATACCATATTTTACTGCTGCCATACAATAAAAATTGTAATACGTGTTTATTTATGAGTTAATAAATTGCGTGGAATTATTGTTGTTGGCATAAATTTCAAGGATTACGAAAATGGAATTTGAACTTAAATAAAAAAAAGGATTATGCAAATTAATGCCAATCTTCAGCTACAATGTTGCACAAACCATAGAATGGATTTTAAAGCCGTGTTCTTGCAACAAAACACTCATACCTGCATTATAATTATTTATGTATGAAATTGTTCCTAAGCTGAGTACACAACATTTTGATTTCGAGTGCAATAAACTTTAACACGAAGTCTAGCCTTTGAGGGCAGGCCGGCCCACCTTTTCGTGTGTAAACAAAAACCTTATGCGTGTTAAAATAACAAGGAAATTCTGTAATTCACTTCCTACTGCTGCGCCTATTCTTTTTCTCCATTCCCGTAGGTATACATTTCCATTAAGTCTGAATATCAACCGTGAAAAAGTTGAAATTCAACGCTTTTGTTTCAAAGTCATCAAATGTCAGTGCACTGTATTCCGATAAGAGAATCTCATTCTCGGTCCCTATACCCCATCGTGGACATTGACGTCACTATCACGTTGTTGACGCAGAAGAATGCTCTGTTCTCGAATCAAAGCGTGAAGTCTGCTACGACTTCAAGTGAAGGTAATTCAAAACGAAGCTTACGAGCAGCCATTAGTTTCCGTTGCATGTGAAAATTGATAAAATATAAATCATCGCCCTAAACGAATGATTTCGACCATAAAATTCCAATTGACAGCTCATCCATTAGGCAAGCACATAGACGAGAAGAGAGAAGACCTATTTACATTTTTATATTTATATTTTGATGTTTTTTGTCATAAATAAAACGCCTTTTATTGCCAAAAAAAAATAATAATAATAATGTTATTGTCTGCGAATTTATTTGTTGAAAAATTGCAAACATTTTTCCTAGACTCTCCTGTTTTGGGGTTGCGTTTGGGTGAGACCAAAATGGAGAAATATAATTTCCGCAAGGATAAATTCAAGATTAAATGGAAATCCACAGTAGAGTGGTGTGAATGTACTTCTTCATACAAAACACGAAGTTTTTCTCTCAGGTTTCCAGGGTGTTTTTTTCCTACACACGCTGCGCCGCGTATTATATTATTTCTTCCTATGAAATAAAATTTCTAGAGCAGTGTATTTCATGTCCCTTGAAGGAAAGCATAGCAATAAAAAGAAAAAAAAGGAAACGAGTGAACACCAAAGAAGAACTCACTTTAGAAGTTTGGCAGTTCGAAAAAAATTGTGACAGGATGTAATTTATGGCCAAAGTCCTCTCTTGGGGCTTGGATTTCTAAATGACGTGAATTTACTGGAAAGAGTGAAAGCCGAAGGCAAAGAAGGGAAAAATAAATGCTTCAAATATAACTAAGTTGTTAAACCAATTTATTTTTTCTTAGATGAAAGTCTGACATTTACGAAAATGGATCGCTTAGCACAACGCATAAAAATTGTTAAGGCCTACTACAAAAATGGTGGTTCTGCCACAGAAAAAGCCATATATGTCGTGTTTTAAGAGGAGATTATGGTTAACATAATCGTCCAACTACGCAAGCAATTGTCAAAATTGTGAAGATATTTGAAGTGACTGGATTGGTTACAGATATTGTAAGGCCTGTTCATCATCGTTTTGCTGCTGTAAGTGAAAGTGTTGCCGAAGTCCCCAAAATGTCGATTCCTAGTCGTTCTCAAGAATAAGGACTGTCTTAGGGCACATTATGTCGAATTTTGCATTTGAATCTAAGCCTATATCCATACCTATATAAAGTCCAGCTCCCACAACAACTGAAGCCAGCTGACCATTCACAACGTCGCGTCGTCGGTGATTGTCGAATGAGTGCTTAAACAACAAGCGATGGACGGGGATTTTTCGATTAAATTTTCTTCAGCGACGAAGCACATTTTTCACTCGGTGGGTATGTTAATAAACAAAATTGTGGTACTTGGGGATCTGAGAATCCTCAAGTAATTGAAGAGAGGATATTACATCCGCTCCTTGGTATGGAGGTGTGATTGGACCTTACTTCTTCGAAAACGACGATGGAACGACTGTCACCGTCAATGCAGAAAGTTATGGTCACATGATAACCGACTTTTTTTTGCCTGCTATTGATGAATACGATTTGGAGAATATGTGGTCTTAACATGACGATGCCACATGCTACACAACTAGAGCGAATAGGTATGGCTTTATTGCAAGAGACATTTCCTTGCAGTGTGATTTCTCGTCGTTGGGGTATCAACTGGCCACCAAGATCATGTAATTTGACACCGCTGGACTTTTTTTGTGGAGCTTATATACCGCCCAATATGTGTCAAAAATTGGTCGAAAATTACCTCAAAAGAATCGATTTAAATGATGTATGGTTTCACAAATAATGTCAAATAAGTTCAAACTGTATGTATGTGCCAGCATGCCTACTCTTCTTAAACCTTAGATCAAAACCCTTAAACTAAAACAAGTTTTCAGGCCGGCTAAGGCTCAAAACCCCCATCCCTTTCTACTCATTGTAAAGTGCTGACTGAAGCCACCACCACTGGTTCTCCTGCTTCACTTTATCGATTCGGTCCCTTTCGGACACAGCCCTCTTGAAACGAAGGAGCTCTGCTCCGTCTTTTGCGAAGACGTATCGACTGTAAAGGAGCCGGCGATCGACGGTTCTTTTTCTGACGTGGTAGATTAACGGCACCGGTAATCTGTCCTGTATCAGACCGCATCTATCTAAATAGAGGAATGCCTCTGGTGGAATGAAACCGCTCAAGCGTGCACTATCAAAATATTCGTCGTTCGGACAGAGCGTCCCAAAGATCAAATTTTTAGTCGAAGTCATAGTTATCGCAATGTGACCCCGAACAAGTTTTATCACGAAATTGTCAATTCTGTTGATCCTCGTTGTATAGAACCTCGTTAGAACAGTAATGTACATAAGAAGATTCCGGTGTCCGGTACAAACCGAGACAGCGCCGAAGAGACTGAGATGGTGCATTTTTGAACTACACTGGACAGCCATAAACGATCATCGGACATATGAATAGGTCATGTAGCAAATTACCTTCACTCTGGGGTCAGGCCAACTGCTGTTAAACAGCCATTTTGTCAGAGCTAACGCTCCTCTGGCCCTTATCAGAGCAGCATCTATATTCCTGTCGAAATACAGATACTTGGTCCAACCAAATACCAAGGTACTTCACTTCACTTTTGCTCGTCAATCGCTGTCCGTGAGGCCCAACGATGACCATCTTGCACGTATCCGTCGTGGCCCCGGCCAACGAGGTCCGGAATAGAATTGTTTCACATTTCTGAACATTTATTTTCAGTTTCCAGTCATCGCAATATAGCTGAATGTTCTCGAAGTCACGTTGCAGGAGAATTCTAAGGCCTTCGACTTGTGGAGCAGTTCTGTACGCAATCAGGTCGTCGGTATACGCAATTGCCTGGATAAGGCTACCTATAAGATCGCTGGTGTAAATGCTGAAAAGGATCGGCGAATTAACCGCTCCTTGTTGAAGACCGTTTTTAATTTCAAAGGTGGTATAAGTTACATTGCCACTTTTGATTTATAGCCCTTTCGACAACGTCCTTAGAACATTCAACCCTTGTTGGTAATGTGGATTTTCGTCCCATAGCTCTGGATCGACTTCCAGAAAGTCAGCGGAGACATTGAACCTTGTCAAAAAATTTCTTGACTGTGGAGTTATATACCTAATCTTTAACTTCTTTTTGACAAAAAATTGGAATATCGCTTTTTAGCAGTGAAATTCTGTTTGGGTAGATGTCATCCATTTCGGTGTCAGGATATAAATTCGAGACCATTTTCCTCTTTATTTTCAAAGACACTGTATTGTCGAAAAAAAGCCATTGCTACCGATTCAAAGAATAAGTTCCAAAGGTGATTTTTGAATTTCTCGAGCGTAACAGATGATACTTCTTTGTCTATCGATCGATAGATGTAACGTTTTTTGACAAATTCTATGTCATGAGCTTCGTTTTGTTGCGAGAAGTAAACCAAGCTTCAATGTAAACGGGGCCACAAAAACTGACATGCCAAAGGATAGCTTTTATGTCTTCTTTCGACATAACAAATTCGTTGCGAAATTTAGAAATCTCGAGACAGTACATTGCCTTTGCCATCCATTGGGCGTGGAGGAAAACTCCTGGGAGCGTGGACATTGAAAAATACATTTTCCGGTTTTTAATTTTTAATTTCAATTAACTTCAATTTTTACTACTTTCAAACAGTTATTGTAGGTATAGATTTTTTTTACTTGAAGGCCCCTAAAAGCCGTAGCCCTGTGTTCTTTGCACAACCTTGCACCTTCCCAGCTACGCAACTGGTGATATCTCTAAAGAAAGTTACGCATTAGAGAGTTACGAACTCTTGAACAAACCATTTTGTTTAGGTAGTACAAACAATGAAAGTTAAGAGCCATCTTTTGTTGGCCTTTGCTAGCTTATTGTTTTATCGAAGAAGGGGTTATCGATGTAAGTGTTTCTTCTTGGTATTGGAGAGTGCCGGACATGTAAGGAAAAGGTGTTGGACTGCTTCTTCTTCCTCCTCTTCTATGCAGCTTCTACAAAAATCATTTCATGGCATGTCCTCTTATTAGGCAGTGTCTTGTTATGACTCCTATTGATGGAGCTTTTGACAGCTTCAGGTCTCTGTTTGGCAAAATTTGTTTTGTTGCTTGGCAGGTAATACCCTGTGACCATCTAGCATTTGTTAATTCTGTCATCTTGTTCAGAGATGATCGACAGTCATGGATTGTAATAGAGTTTGTTTAGACAGACGCTAGAAATAGCGGTTCGGCTGTCCGAGAAAACACGTAGGTATTATAAAAATAATAACGTTTTTTTTTAGCCCAGGATAATTCTTCTTTTATCATCATTCTATACTGTCAAAACTTAGAAGCCCTTTCGTTTTTCCAAATTCTAAACCGTTTCGGGTGGAGCTTGGACTCCGCGATATATGCGGTACGATACGATAGTAGAGAAGTTGAAATAGTGTGTTTGCAGTTCCTTTTTTTTCTTTCTTCATGTGGCATGTTTTCATGGTACCGTCTGTACACCAGTGATGTAAAGACTTTCTTTCTTCCAAAAAAGGAAGAGTCATTAGTTTAATTATTTCTGATTACAACCTACATATTTTTATTTATGTAGGTAAAAACTTGTTCTCATAGTTATTGAGCAGCCTGAATGCAATAATATATTATTACTAAAACATATTGCTTAACAATAAAAAAAAGAAAGAAATAAAAACAATGAACGCTACAAGCGCCCCATTTCGCAGTTGTTCATGTCTTACTCGACCTTGTTTCATCCAACCAATTATCGACATTTTTTTTTCTGCTGCTTCCAACGCGATTTAACTGCATCGAAACTAACCTATCATTACAACAAATAAAAAACTTCAAACCCAATTCGTCTTCTGCATTTTTACACTCCGCATTCGTCCGCATTCGTCTTGTTTTCCATTTTTGTTGTAGGAAGGTATATCGTATAAAATAAACGACTTAACACTTTTACGACTCTACGGTGCATAATTCAGGAGTTAGCTGTATATTTATTGAACCATGTAATTATAGGTGCTTATTCAATATATAGAGAAATAAAAATAAATTTGCTTCTAAGTAATGCAATGGCAGAGGTCAGATCTACGTCTGTTCTAGAGACGCTTTATGTATTTGTAAATGGTATAAATCAATAAACCTATCACTTTAAATAGCCATAGAAATTACATAAACATTTATAGGGCCCTCATCATATAACTTGCCTGTGCGTTTAGGGCCTTTCAAAATTGAGGCAATTAATGTTGAAGGCTTTTTCGGAGATTGAAAAGTTAAGGGTTAAACTTTTATCTTAAAACTTTGAAATCTCATTTCTAAATCAACCACTCAGTTTGAGAGCAATAAAATTGACAAAAAAAAGCCTAAAAGCTTTTTAAAGAAGAGTAGGCAGAGACATCCTAAGTACATGGCCCGCTTGACGATTTCCCATCACTCTTCAGCGATCCCCTGGACAACCGGCCGACCACACATCATTTGATTCGAGAGAAAAAAACCCGATTCTATGGATACGCAAACCAACAACAATCGTGTTTTATATAGGAACCTACAATTCAACATGGCGGTCCCTGAAACACCAGTCCAACGACGATGACAACGACGGACGTTTGAGCCAAGTCTTCCCACTCGACCCCCTTCAATTCGATTTTTCCTTCCATTCCAAAACGAACAAGAAAAAAATCAACTTTGGCCACCAAAAGGAACATTTTATTTTGTATTGCTTTGCTTTGTATACTAACCAGTCAGTCAACCTAAGCAAAGCAAATGTATTTCGAACTCGATACTTTTTTTTTTTTTTTGTTGCCCGGAATTTTATTCTCCGTCGAAAATCACAACATTTAACTACATCATCCGGCGGTTTTAGTACCGTCGTATAAGTTGTACGAGAAAGAGTGTTCATTGGGCAAAGTCGAAGAAGTGAATTGGTCAATTCTGGCTTGGCTCTTGATTGACTTAATAAAATTATGTACAATTCTGTTTCTTTTTGAGGTCGACTGATGTTCGGGTACAATTGAAATATAATTAGTGGAAAAATATTGGAATATCATAAAACTGTTTGATTTTTGGCAAAACAGTTGACCCTCTCCCCCAAAAAAAAGTGATTTTTATGTGCAATTTCAATATCGGATATTATAAATCTATAAACCAAAATAAAAATATTGTGTTTGTTTGTGGTGTTGTTAATTCATAAATTTTGATTTTCTGGTGGTTTTTCTCTTCCGATTGATTGATTTATAATTTTGATGACTGTGGAAGAGGAGAATATGAAATTGAATGGTCCTTATGACTTAATATACAAATTTGGCAAAAGCAAAATGTGTTTTTGATTTTTGAATTTTTTGTTTCGGTTGAGAAGTGAATTTTGATGTTCGAAGAAATTTATATGCGTTTGAAGAAGTATAGTTTGAGAGGTAAGTCCAAGTCTTTTGCTATCTCAACATTTTGGTGTCTTACAAATAAAAATAATGGTAAATTGGCACATTGAAATTGTAGGAATAAGAGATAGTTTTAAGCCAAAGGAATTTGTCAAATTCGAAGTTCCGAAGTGTATTTGATCAAAAAAAAAAAAAAAAACAACGCATTAAAACAGAAACCATGTTTAATGCGTTGTTATGCTTGCAAACGCTGTTGCCTGGAAGTTTTTACGTTTTTAATTAAATTTAAATAAAACAAAAATTTACAGTATAGGGTCTGTCTACAGAAGTGAAAACTTAGAACTTTTAGTACTAAAATTTGAAATGTCGTAATGCTTAAATTTAAATTGTCAACATACAGTATTCCACAAGCCATGTGGGTACATCTATCAAAAAGTGAAATAAATTTATTAGAATATTTTTTTGTGATTGGAAGTTACCTTTTTTAGTATTTAGCTGGATAACCTTTCAATTTTATAATGGCTTTCAGTCTATTTTTCATTGTATTGACTAAGTTTTCAGTGTAAGTTTGTGCAATACTCTGGTTTTCTTTGACTTACTGCGTTTTGTTGCGATAGACGCTGACTCGAACCTTTTTTTTTCGAGAATATCGCACAATTTCTCAATCGGGTTCCAAGTCCGAGCATTAGGGAAGGGTAATTAATATTAGGGGAGTGTTGTAAATTAGCTATGCATGCATTTTTGGGGCAGAATGTTTGGAATCGTTATCTTGCTGAAAGTAGAAATTATTAAAAGACCCAGTTTTCTTGCACTATCCCTTAAATTCTCTTTGAGAATATTAAAATAAATATGTTGGTCCATGGTATTTTCTATTAAAATAAGTATTCCGACCCCAAACGGAGCCATACAGCCCCATACGATTACACCTCCAGCACCATTTTTTTATTGTCTCAATCGTATTTTTCGGATTTAAGGCATCCTCACACTTTCGTCATACTTCTACACGACCTTCTGAGGCAAACGTGTAAGGTTCTCATGCAATAATTAAATAATTAATTTAAATAATAAAAAGCAAAACATGCAAGCGAATGAAATTATGTCAAGCAACGTGCAATTATTAAAACTTAAATCTTATGAGCAAGCAAATTAACGCAATAAAATAAATCATATAACTTGTCCATTCGACTTCTTTATTCAGACTGTGTCTCAAACTTAACATTAGACTTAGAACGTAGTACATAATCTTAACAAGAAAAAGCTTTAACAATTAACAGTATGCATATACATATAAAACAGTTTGAAGATCATTCGATTCATAGAAAGAGAGAGAGTTCTTTATTGAACTCTTTTATATTTTAACAGTTTTGTTCTGAACGAAACATAATTTAATACTTTAATAAAAGCTTATCTTAAACGAACTCGAAATGGAACATAAGATCGTAAACGTGATGGCGTTGCCGTACATTATTATTTAATGCAAATTATATTTAAAGAATATTGTAAGAGATGAAGTCTCTTACAACTCGGTTATCCTGACATTAAATCGTCCTCGATTTACGAAATCATGTTCCTACATGAATACATTTATACATTTAAAATAATATTTGTAACATTAGTTCATAACATATATATTCTGAAATCTCGAAATTTTGAAAATAAAAGCGTGTACATTTGAATGAGAATAGATTTTTTTGTTTAAAACATTTTTGATTTGTTAATTTATCGATATTTAAGTTTTCTCTTGTCTTATTTTATTAAAAATACATTTTATTCCAATAATTATAAGTCTTCCGTTTTCTTATACAAAACATTATTATTCATACATACAGACAATTAAAAAAATTTATCGAAAGTAAACAATACAAAAAAAGAAAACATTTCAAAGATTGATGCATGCAAACTTGCGGCTTATGTTGTTATATTATAATGTTTCATATTTTCTGGACAACAAACGCCTTCGTATGGTAAACGTGATATTTGTAAATTGTTAAGATCTTTAATTAGGTAACGATCGTTTGGCAAAATTTTAACGACTTCATAAGGTCCTTTAAATTTAGCCAAAAATTTCTTATTCAGTCCAGGAGTAGTAACAGTATTTTTAATTAAAACGTAATCGCCAACATTATACTTTGTGGGATTTTTGTGACGTTTATCATAAAAAATTTTGTTTTGTTCTTGAGTCTTAACAGTTTTTTCGTGTGCATGCGCCCTAAGCTCTTCCAAATCTCTTGGTTTCTGCTCTATGATATTTTCATCTAAATATTCTTTAATATTGTCTTTAATAATACCCTTTTGAGCAACTCCAAAAAGTAACATGCTCGGACTAACACCTGTACTTTTGTTTTCGGTATTATTTAAAGCAAATTCTACCTTTTGCAAAAATTTAATCCAACAACTCAAATCCATTTCAGACTCTTTTGAAAGCATCGGGGTGAGACACCTATTGATTCTTTCAACCTGGCCATTTGATTGCGGCGAACTTGTTGCAACTTTTATGTGTTTAATGGCATATTTTTCACAAAAGGTTGAAAAATCATCAGAGGTGAAACAGCTTCCTCTATCCGAAATTATTCGAGTTGGCTTGCTGTAGAAAGAAAAATATGATTGGAGACACTGAATAACTTCTTTGGTTGTTGTACTTTTTACGGCATATAGTTTCGTAAATCGTGAAAATCCATCGACAACCACAAAGATATGTTTCTTACTATTTTTGGTAGATGTTGGTAAAGGACCATAATGGTCAACGTGAAGGGTTTCAAAAGGCTTATCACCTTTAGGGATGTTATGCAACACCGCTTCTTTTTTGCCGCTTAGTGGGGAGAAATGCAAACATTTTAGACAACTGCCTATGAATTCTTTAATTTTGTTTTTCATACATGGAAACCAGTAGGTTTTCCTCAAAAAATTAAAGCACTTTTCTACACCGTGATGACATAATGCTTCGTGGTGTGTCTGAATGACATTTCTCTCCATTTTTGAAGGAACATAAAAAAAAGACTGTTTATTAATTTTTCGGTATACAAGACCATTTATAAGCTCATATGATGGGCTATCCCTTTTTTCTAACATCTCAACAATTTGTTTCAAAACTGGGTCTTTTTGCTGGGCTGCAGCAAGTGCGTGCTCAAAAGACTCGGTTTCGACAACAAAAATGTTATGACACCTGCTGAGCGCGTCAACATGACCCATCCTTTTGCCATCTCTATGCTCGATGACATAATCAAAATCTGAGAGCTCTAAGGCCCATCGAGAAATTCTTGGATTCAAAATCTTTTTGCTTAGTGTTTGGGTCAGTGACTTGCAGTCAGTGACAATTTTAAATTTGATTCCCGTTAAATAAATTCGAAATCTTCTGAGGGCATAAATAATGGCGAGTGTTTCCATCTCATAAGAATGATATTTTGATTCCTGGGCAGTTGAACGCTTTGAAAAAAAGAATATTGGATGAAGTTGTTTATCATCCTGACGCTGCAATAACACGTTCTGTATCTGCCATTGGATTGAAAATTCTTAAAATTGGAGCATTTAAAAGTTTTTCTTTTAATAAATTAAAAGCCTCCAGCTGTTTGTCACCAAATTCGAACTTAACATCTTTTTTCAAAAGATCATTCAGGGGTTGCGCTAGAAGAGAAAAGTCCTTAATAAATTTCCTGAAGTAAGAACACAAGCCTAAAAATGAATGGAGCTTCTTTTGATTGGTCGGTATTGGAAATTCTGAGACGGCTTTTAAAACCATCACTGTTTGCACCTATTCCGTTTGCCGAAACTTCATACCCAAGATATTTAATCTTTTCGTACATAAAAACACACTTATCAAGCCGTAATTGTAAGTTTTTCTCCGAAATAATATTTAAAACTTTCTTCAAAAGAGCAAAATGTTCATCCTTAGTTTCAGATGCAATCAATAAATCATCAATATAAATTAAAAGCTGTCCATTAGCAATAAGTTCTTTAAACGTTTTATTGATGAAGCGTTGAAAAACCGACGGTGCGTTTTTCAACCCGAAGGGCATTCGGACGTATTCAAATTGTCCCATAGGCGTTACAAATGAGGTGAACTTAACTGAATCTTCAGCCATTTTCACATGGTGAAAACCGCTTTTAAGATCGAGAAGCGTAAAGTATTTTTTATTTCGTAGCCTATCAAGATGATCCTCAATAAGTGGTAATGGAAAGTTATCTTTTACCGTTATTTTATTCAAGTTGCGGTAGTCAACACATAGGCGCAATTCACCGTTTTTTTTCCTAGTCAACACGATTGGGGATGCATAAGGAGAATTACTCTCGCGAATAATACCAGTTTTTAACAAATCGTCTAAAATTGTTTGTAATTCGATTTTATGAGAGTAAGGAAGACGTCGAGGCGCGCAACTAAAAAAACTGTTAGGGTTATTCAAAACAATTTGCATTTCATAATCGTCCGGATAATTTAAAACTGTTTCTAGAAATGTTCTCGTAAACCAAACTTTTTACTTTTTCTTTTTCATCTATATTTAGATTTTCGTTAATCTTAAGAGAAGTATTCTCATCGCGTACATCACACACATCAATTTTTAAAATATCTTCTTCAAAGTCTGAACTATCATCAAAATTTTCATTACTTTTTTCGTAAATTTTAGATCGTATATCTTCAATTTTCTTCACATTAGTTTCTTTAATAATCAATTCAATATTAGATTTATGTAAAAAATCTCGTCCTAAAATAAGTGGATCTTTCATTGTTCCATCGTTCACAACATACATACATAAATTGACGAAATCACCATTAAATTTAACATTACATTTAAATTTACCTAATATAACCAGTCTTGAATTGTTGATGCCATAAAAATCATTGTTCGGTGGCTCCAAGGTAGTCATCGTAAAAGGTGGCACGTATTGCCGTTGCACAAAGCTGATTGGGCTCCCAGTATCAATAGTTGTCATCACATGCATGCACAGTCGAACCTTCTCAGCTTGAGGACTCGGAACATGAAACTCCAAGACGCCATGGAACTCGCTCATCAATGATGAAATCTCGGAAGTGGTAGGTACTTCGTCCTTTTGAACCATAAGGACAGTTGATGATTGAGGGCAATCGTTCACAACGTGCCCTATTTTGCCGCAGCGAAAGCATGAACCTTTCTGTCGACGTGGCTTTGGACATTTTGGCGAAATATGGCCCATCTCGTTGCAATTATAGCACTTAATTTTTGTGTCGACGCGTGGAAATGGCTTTGATTGCTGGGTAGGTCTACTGTACGAAGACGTTGAACTTTGAATTTCGGACCTCATTTTTTCGTACTTTCGAAGAATAAGTTTCAACTCAGCGATCGTGTTTGCCGTAAGCATGAGCTGTTTGTTAAATACGGTGTCTGGTATTCCCTTTATAACGTAAGCAATCACATCTTGCTCGTCGATTTCAGCTGAGGATGCAATCTCTTGCATAGCAAGAACATATTGCTGGAAACTCTCATCTTTGCGTTTCCTGCGGTGACGCAACGCATTGTGGACGTCGGTTGCAGTTGTATGGTGGTAAAACTCTTCCAAAAGCGCAGCCTTAAGCTCAATCCATGAACGAAACGACTTTGACCTTGAGAACAACCTTGCAGTGCCTTTAAGCAAGCGTTTAAAATATATAAATGACTCGGACTCATTTAGATGGTAGGTAACAATAGCGTCTTCAACGTTTTCTATCCATTTTATTATTGGATAATCGTCATCACCAGAAAACGTGGGTAATGAGTCTTCAATATCACGTGCTGTGCATCCACCGGTGGAACGGTTCTCTCTAACAGAGCTACCAAGTTCAGCTAACCGCTTTTCTAGTGAAGCAATTTCTTCCTTTTTTCGGAGCACCTCACGAAGTCGGTCTAAACGTTGTTGGACAAAGTTTTCTTCCTCTTCCAAGTTGTCAGTGGCGATGTCGTCGCCACCGTCACCTTCGTCGTCGTCATCATTATTTGTATTTGCAGGGAACAAACCATCAATTTCGTCGGAACCAAGTGAAGCAATCGCTTCATTTAATCGAGCCATAAGTGCAGATTTCAAACCAATAGTAGCCAAACCCATGTCGGCCAGTTTTAACTTTAGATTTGGAACTGTAGAAGTTTCCACAAATCTCAACGCACGTGCTCTAGCATCCATCTCCATAAGATTTTACGTAGAAAAAAAAATTGCAACGTATTTGCAAATAAAATCATACAAATTCTACGAAAAATTGGGATCTTAATCTCACTTCTGATTTATTGTAAGGTTCTCATGCAATAATTAAATAATTAATTTAAATAATAAAAAGCAAAACATGCAAGCGAATGAAATTATGTCAAGCAACGTGCAATTATTAAAACTTAAATCTTATGAGCAAGCAAATTAACGCAATAAAATAAATCATATAACTTGTCCATTCGACTTCTTTATTCAGACTGTGACTCAAACTTAACATTAGACTTAGAACATAGTACATAATCTTAACAAGAAAAAGCTTTAACAATTAACAGTATGCATATACATATAAAACAGTTTGAAGATCATTCGATTCATAGAAAGAGAGAGAGTTCTTTATTGAACTCTTTTATATTTTAACAGTTTTGTTCTGAACGAAACATAATTTAATACTTTAATAAAAGCTTATCTTAAACGAACT
>CAKKXW010000003.1:12218169-12509988 GCA_920937365.1 Sphaerophoria rueppellii | reverse complement strand
TTTTTTCACACACTATCAGAATCGGTCGTATAGGCTTATAGCAAGCACCATATTACGACCAATGGTTTGCCAACACAGAGACTGTGTTATACCACCGGCTCATCACTTAGTGTGGTGTTAGTTGTTAGTAAGCACATAACGAAAACTAAAACAAATAACACAACACACTTAAATTAATTAACATAAAATAGAGACAAAAAAAACATTACAAAATCAACATAAACCATTAAGAAAGTGGAACACTGGTTTTCAAAATTAATTTGAGTTGAATTTTTACTTAAATTAAAATCAAAAAGTTTTGAGTTCCAGTTTATAAGGCTACCCATACGTGTCAAAGGCTCATGCATTCCATAATTAGTACGATGAATATGGATCTTAATCAGATCCTGACTACGGAGATTATAACCTCCCCCTCGAGAGCAAAACAATATTTTACAGAGAAGGTCAGGAGCATCAGTGACTCCAGTTATAATTTGATGGAAAAATACAATATCATTATTATTTCTTCTCTGTTGTAGTGTTTGCATGTTAAGGATTGACAAACGATTTTCGTATGGAAGGGTATTTAGGGGATTCAATCCACTGCAACCCTTTTAACAAAAAACGGGTAAATATTCCGTTGCACAGATTCCAGTCTTTCAATATGAACATCATATAAAGGAGACCACACCTGCGATGCATACTCAAGGTTGGGACGAACTCCAAACTGTTGTACAAAGCACAGGTGACATTAGGATCCCGGAATTCCTTTGACCCATCGCTTAATAAAACCTAACATAGAATTAGCTTTATTGACTATGCCGTTAATATGCTCAGAAAAATCTACATTATGTGTAAAAAGAACTCCTAGGTCCTTAACAGTAAAAACGCGAGCTAAAGTGTGGTTTGAAATGACATAGTCATAAGATGAAGGTGAACGTTTTTTTAGAGAAGGTCATTGTTTGACACTTTATCGGGTTAAGATTTAAACTGTTCTTTTCATCATTTGCAGAAGTTATATTTTTATATATCTTCATATCATCAGCAAAGATGAGAATTTCACTATTATTTACACATAACGGTGCATCATTGATAGCTAAATATATAAGAGAAGGGGCCCCAGATGGCTCCCTGCGGAACACCTGATTTAGCCAAGTATAATTTAGAGTAAGTATTTCTGAATTTAACTTGATAAGATCTATTCTCAAGGTAAGAGACAATCCATGAAATTAAAAAAAGTGGGAAGCCGTGAGAGTTCAATTTAAACTTGATAAATTTCATGAGATAGTTGATCAAAAGCCTTCGAGAAGTCCGTGTAAACACAATCTACTTCTTGGCCACATTCCAAAGCATCTAAACATTTATTTAAAAAAATAACCAGATTAGGTCACCGTGGATCGTTTTCTGCATAAAGCCATGCTGTTGATTGCATATAATATTCCTACAGTTGAAGGCCAAATTGTCACACACTAATTGTTCAAACATCTTTGGAATAACATGAGAGTTTAGAAATCGGCCTGTAATTCCAGATATTGTTTTTGTCACCTTTTTTATAAACGGGAGTTATAAAGGCACTCTTCCATACTGCAGGAAATTTACTTGATTTCAATGAAAGATCAAAAATATTACGCAAGGGAAGTGCTAAAACTGACCTACACTTTTTAAGAACTACGGGTGGTATTCCATCTGGTCCAACAGAATAGTCTTCTTTAAGATGAGACATAAATTCTAAGATTTTATTATATTCTATTGTAATACTATTAAAAGACACTTGGGGGCAGTTTTGCAGATAATGGAAATAGATTTCGTCCACAACGACAGGAGAATCAATGAAAGATTGACTAAAATTGTCAGAAGTAGTAGTCAAGGTTACGTTATTATAAGTGAAGTTAATAGGATAACTGTCACACTTTTTCTTTGAGTTAATAAATTTCCAAAAGTTCTTTGGGTCTGATTTTATAAGAAGCCCCCATCGACTCTTAGGTATCATTATAAAGTTCGTAAGAGAGTTTCTTAAACTCTTCAAACAAAGAGATATAAATGACTTGATTTTCCACCGTCATATGCTTAATGTATTTCTTCCAGGCCTTATTTCTTTTGTTTGCGAAGATGTTTAAGGTCCTTAGTATACCAGGGATGGAAAGCGGTATTTGAGGGAATCGTCCTTTTAATTGGTACTGCTTCTTTTAATGCAATTTATAACAAAACTGAATAAAAACTCGAAATTGTTTCGTCAATATCATTAGAGATCGGTAAGTTTACTATACCGGATTTATTTAAACAATCCAAAAGCTTTTCAAAATCAGCTTTGCGAAAATCAAATGCATGTGAGCAGTCATGTGGATTACTATTTTCTAGTAAATGACCGCTCGTGTCAAGAAATATGTCGAGAGGTGGATGGTAGTTATCTATGTTTACATAAAGCAGAGGAGGAATTCAACCACTACAGTATTAACGGCGTCAGATGAAAAAACAAGATCCAGCATTCTATTTCTATAATTTCAACTTACTTGGTGTAAATCTGAAGATATTATATTATCTACCAATTGAAGCTCTAGTTGGGACGAGTTAGTTGAAGCTTCAAAATAAGAATCGTCTTCGGAAGGAACCCAGTCAATGTTGGGAAGATTGAAATCTCCCAATAATAATATAATACTGTCAAGGCTTGCTAAGTTGATAATAAAATCAATTGCAAGAGAGAGTTCAGAGAACGAAGACATCGGGCTCTTTGGTGGGATGTAAACATTTAATACATATATTACTAAAGATTGTTTAGATATTTTTACACAGACAAGTTCTATAGACAGATTCATTGGGAAAACTATTTTGGTTGAACAAAAACTATTTCTTACAGCAATGAGGACTCCCCCACCAACCGAATTTATGACATCGTCATGACGATCTTTACGGAAAACTACAAACTCGTTATCAAAGAGTTCTGAGTCTTAAATTGTGGCATTAAGCCAAGTCTCGGTAAGAGCGAAAAGATCGTATGACAAAGATTGGGAATTTTGAAAAATAGTTGTAGTTTTACTACGAAGTCCTCTTACATTTTGGTAGTAGAGGGAGAGTCTTTGCAGTTTTTTGAATTCGGACAAGACAGAGCAAGACCTGATTTTCTTCTCTGAGGAGCAGAAAATTCTTTAACTAATGTGTTAAACAGGCCAAGGACTTTTCAGAATGGCTTCAAATAAAGATTTGGCTCTTAATTCTTAAATGATCTCAGTCTGAGAAACTGCAGCCTTCCATCGGGAACGGTCCCTCGCATGCACTCTCCAGTCGTCGAAAACCAAGCGCTCTGGCATCCGCAGTTACTTGATCCTTGCAGCTAAGGTTTCAATTTTAATTGGTCGTCTCGAACCTTAGGGCAGGAATAAGAAGACTTTCTTGGCTTGAGCGTTGTCGTCCATTCGCGCTTGATGTGGCCGAGCCAATGTAGTCGTCTTTTTCTGTTTTTTTCTTTCTGGGACTGGGTCTTCATTGGCTTCTCTTTCAATCGTTGGCTCGCTCGACAATATGGCGCATTCAGCAGCTGTTGGAAGTCCCGATTCTAAAACCAGAAGCTAATTGCTTCGGGTGTTGTTCTTGGTCCTAGACTCTTTTAGATGTTATTTTTCTTATTCGCAGGGTCTTTTTCTCATATCTCATTTCTCCTTTTTGTTTTTACTCTTCTCTTGCTGCACTTGTTTCCGTTGCAGCACTTGAAAGCATGCATTTTTCCGTCTCCCCTTTCAATAACGCGCATTCATCATCATAGCACGTTTTCTTTTTCGGGGTGGCAGGTAACCTATGGTTGTCTCGGCTACATTTTTGATTATTTCGTGACAAGATGTTGACATCTGCGGTATTTGATAGGACGGCGGGCGGAGAGTCGCTCAATAAGACTTTTTACTTCATGTTTTTTACTATGGAGAGGTTGTTTGCCCCTCACACTTACCTCCTTAAGTGCTTCTGTTTTTCCGTTTGCACTCGCGGTTTCAAGTTTCGCAAGTTATATCTAGTGATATAACCAGTACCGCTTGGAAGTAAAGTAGGCACTTGGTGTGTAGGAAAAGCTACAGCATATGACCCAGACCCTACAACACCCAACCACCATCAACAAGCGAACAAGGTATAGTGAAAAGGTGACAGTGAGTTACAGAATGCGCGACTGTGCAACCAGACAAAGTAGCCACTTTAACTATAGAACGAGCGACGTTGTGTTGCATAAACTTCTTACTTGTAAAATCAAAGTAGGTACAGTTTAAATTATGATTTTGTACAATTGTTTGCTAAAACTTGCATTTGTAAACAATTCAAATTCAAATTATGCGAAAACACATCAGAAAGTGTCCGTTGAAATTCAGGAACTGCACTGCATTCCTCAACGTGTTTATTTGAATATGTTTACACCCATTCGCATTTAAACATTGAAATCTCTCTCGGCTTTAACTTATATTCAACGGAAGTCATACACACCACCACGTTTATTGAAAGTTTTGACTCGTTTAATTAATTGAAAAATAGAAATACGTCCATTTTGAGTCACCATTTCCAAAAGTACAAAATCGCATAAGGCCTAAACCGACACACCGTAAAATATGTCCAAGTCTACTCTATTTGTCATTCGCCTTAAATTGTGTTCTTTACGCCTTATCCAATCCAAGTTCTACAATGTGGGTAATAACTGACAAAAATATTTATCACTTTTGGATTGGAATATTCTGCGGTTAAACATTCGTTGTGTATCTCAAATTCTGACGTCCAGTGGTCTTTTTCTGTGTTTGCACTTAAATTCCCATTATAACCATATTTTACTGCTGCCATACAATAAAAATTGTAATACGTGTTTATTTATGAGTTAATAAATTGCGTGGAATTATTGTTGTTGGCATAAATTTCAAGGATTACGAAAATGGAATTTGAATTAAATAAAAAAAAAGGATTATGCAAATTAATGCCAATCTTCAGCTACATGTTGCACAAGCTATAGAATGGATTTTTAAGCCGTGTTCTTGCAACAAAACACTCATACCTGCATTATAATTATTTATGTATGAAATTGTTCCTAAGCTGAGTACACAACATTTTGATTTCGAGTGCAATAAACTTTAACACGAAGTCTAGCCTTTGAGGGCAGGCCGGCCCACCTTTTCGTGTGTAAACAAAAACCTTATGCGTGTTATAAATAACAAGGAAATTCTGTAATTCACTTCCTACTGCTGCGCCTATTCTTTATTCTCCATTCCCGTAGGTATACATTTCCATTAAGTCTGAATATCAACCGTGAAAAAGTTGAAATTCAACGCTTTTGTTTCAAAGTCATCAAATGTCAGTGCACTGTATTCCGATAAGAGAATCTCATTCTCGGTCCCTATACCCCATCATGGACATTGACGTCACTATCACGTTGTTGACGCAGAAGAATGCTCTGTTCTCGAATCAAAGCGTGAAGTCTGCTACGACTTCAAGTGAAGGTAATTCAAAACGAAGCTTACGAGCAGCCATTAGTTTCCGTTGCATGTGAAAATTGATAAAATATAAATCATCGCCCTAAACGAATGATTTCGACCATAAAATTCCAATTGACAGCTCATCCATTAGGCTAACACATAGACGAGAAGAGAGAAGACCTATTTACATTTTTATATTTATATTTTGATGTTTTTTGTCATAAATAAAACGCCTTTTATTGCCAAAAAAAAAATATCAATAATGTTATTGTCTGCGAATTTATTTGTTGAAAAATTGCAAACATTTTTCCTAGACTCTCCTGTTTTGGGGTTGCGTTTGGGTGAGACCAAAATGGAGAAATATAATTTCCGGAAGGATAAATTCCAGATTAAATGGAAATCCACAATACAGTGGTGTGAATGTACTTCTTCATACAATCAACGAAGTTTTTCCTCTCAGGTTTCCAGGGTGTTTTTTTCGTACACACGCTGCGCTGCCTATTATATTATTTCTTCCTATGAAATAAAATTTCTAGAGCAGTGTATTTCATGTCCCTTGAAGGAAAGCATAGCAATAAAAAGAAAAAAAAGGAAACGAGTGAACACCAAAGAAGAACTCACTTTAGAAGTTTGGCAGTTCGAAAAAAAAATTGTGACAGGATGTAATTTATAGCCAAAGTCCTCTCTTGGGGCTTGTATTTCTAAATGACGTGAATTTACTGGAAAGAGTGAAAACCGAAGGCAAAGAAGGGAAAAATAAATGATTCAAATACAACTAAGTTGTTAAACCAATTTATTTTTTCTTAGATGAAAGTCTGACATTTACGAAAATGGATCGCTTAGCTATCGCACAACGCATACAAATTGTTAAAGCCTATTACAAAAATGGTGATTCTGCCACAGCAAAAGCGATATATGTCGTGTTTTAAGAGGAGATTATGGTTTACATAATCGTCCAACTACGCAAGCAATTGTCAAAATTGTGAAGAAATTTGAAGTGACTGGATTGGTTACAGATATTGTAAGGCCTGTTCATCATCGTTTTGCTGCTGTAAGTGAAAGTGTTGCCGAAGTCCCCAAAATGTCGATTCCTAGTTTTACATTCGAATTTTACATTTGATCTAAGCCTATATCCATACCTATATAAAGTCCAGCTCCCACAACAACTGAAGCCAGCTGACCATTCACAACGTCGCGTCGTCGGTGATTGTCGAATGAGTGCTTAAACAACAAGGTATGGACGGTGATTTTTCGATTAAATTTTTCTTCAGCGAACGAAGCACATTTTTCACTCGGTGGGTATGTTAATAAACAAAATTGTGGTACTTGGGGATCTGAGAATCCTCAAGTAATTGAAGAGAGGATATTACATCCACATCTTTGGTATGGAGGTGTGATTGGACCTTGCTTCTTCGAAAACGACGATGGAACGACTGTCACCGTCAATGCAGAAGTTATGGTCACATGATAACCGACTTTTTTTTTGCCTGCTATTGAAGAATACGACTTGGAGAAGATGTGGTTTCAACATGACGATGCCACATGCCACACAACTAGAGCGAATAGGTAATGGCTTTATTGCAAGAGACATTTCATGGCAGCGTGATTTCTCGTCGTGGCGGCATAAACTGGCCACCAACATCATGTAATTTGACTAGTATGCAAGCCGGCCATCGCGACTACTCATTGTCAAGTGGAGAATGATGCCACCAGAAACTGGTTCTCCTGCTTCACCCTATCGATTCGGTCCCTTTCGGACACAGCCCTACTGAACCGAATGAGCTCTGCTCTGTCTTTAGCGAGGACGTCTCGACTGTAAAGGAGCCGCCGATCGTCTGTATCATTAGCACCCGCTAATCTGTCCTGTAACAAACCGCATCTATAAAAATAGAGGAATGCCTCCGGTGGAATGAAGCCGCTCAAGCGTGCACTATCAAAAATATTCGTCGTTCGGATAGAACGCCCCAAAGATCAAATTTTTCGTCGACGTCATAGTTATCGCAATGTGACCCCGAACAAGTTTTAGCTAGAAATTGTCAATTCTGTTGATCTGAGCCTCGTTGTATAGAACATCGTTAGAACAGTAATGTACATAAGAAGATTCCAGTGTCCGGTACAAACCGAGACAGCGCCGAAGAGACTGGTTCATCGTTGAACTATACTGGACAGCCATAAATGATCATCGGACGTATGAGGGTCATGTAGCAAAATTACCTTCACTCTGGGGTCAAGTCAACTGCTGTAAAACAGCCGTTTCGTCAGAGCGAAGGCTATTGCCCCAAAGGCAAATTTCTGGACATTTATTTTCAGTTTCTGGTCATGCCTAGTCTGGTGAGTTTTAGGTACAACCCTTCTAACCATACGGTGTAGAAGGCTTTCTCTAAATCAACCAGAACAGCACCCGTGCATTGTTTCTTGGACTTTTTCCATTGGATTCAGAAACAAACTTAGACGTGGCATGAATGTGAACTGGTTCTCCGGACTTTTTTTGGGATTTATAGCCCTTTCGACAACGTCATTTACGATCTTCAAGTTCCCTACAACATTCAACCCTTGTTGGAAAATTATATTTTCATCCCATAGCTCTTTTAAAAAATTTCTTGACTGTGGAAATATAAACCTTATCATGAATTTCTTTTTGACAGAACTTTGGAATATCTACTTGGGTAGTTATCATCCCTACCCGTGTCAGGATATAAATTCCGAGACCACTATCCTCTTTATTTCCAAGGAAATAAAGCCACTGCTTCCAATTCAGGGTTAAGGCCCAAAGGTGGTTTTTGAATTTCTCAAGCGTAAGCATTTTGTTAAATTCTAAGTCATTAGCTGGTGCTTTTGTTGTGATTGGAGAAGTAAACCAAGCTTCTATGTAAACGAGGACGATAAAACTGACGTGTCAAGAATAGCTTTTATTTCTTCTTTCGACATAACACATTCGATGCGAAATATAAAAATCTTGAGACTGTAAATATAGTAAATTGCCTTTGCAATTCATCGGGCGTGGCGGAGGTGCCTCCGAGCGTGGACATTGAAAACTACTTTTTCCAGTAACATTTAATTGAAGGTATAGATTTTATTTTTACTTGAAGGCCCCTAAAAGCCGTAAACCCGTGTTCTTTGCACATCCTTGCACCTTCTCAGCTACGCTACTGGTTATATCTCTAAAGAAAGTTACGCATTAGAGAGTTATAAACTCTTAAACAAACCATTTTGTAAAGGTAGTACAAAAAATGAAATTTAAGAGCCATCTTTTGTTGGCCTTTGCCAGTTATGGTTTTATCGAAGGTTATCGAGGTAAGTGTTTTTTCTTTGGTATTGGAGAGTGCCGGACATGTAGAGAGAAGGTGTTGGACTGCTTCTTCTTCCTACTCTTCTATGAAGCTGCTTCAAGAATCAGTTCATGGCATATCCTCCTACGAGGCAGTGTCCTGTTATGACTTATGACTCCTATTGATGGAGCTTATGTTTTGTCTGCTAAGGGAAATCAAGCATTTCGACAGCTTCAGGTCTCAGTTGGGCAAAATTTGTTATGTTGCTTGGCAGGAAGTACCCTGTGACCATCTATAGCATTTGTTGATTCTGTCATCTTGTTCAGAGATGAGCGACAGTCATGGATTGTAATAAAGTTTGTAAAGCCTGACGCTCGAGATAGCGGTTCGGCTGTCTGAGAAAACACGTAGGTATTTGAAAATTATAACGTTTTTTTTTGAGCCCAGGATAATTCTTCTTTTATCGCCATTCAATACTGTCAAAACTTAGAAGCCCTCTCGTTTTTTTTTCCAAATTCTAAACCGTTTCGTTTGGAGCTTGGACTCCGTGATATATGCGGTACGATACGATAGTAGAGAAGTTGATAGTGTGTTTACAATTCCTTTTTTTCTTTCTTCATGTGGCATGTTTTCTGGTACCGTCTGTACACCAGTGATGTAAAGACTTTCTTTCTTCCAAAAAAGGAAGAGTCATTAGTTTAATTATTTCTGATTACAACCTACATATTTTTATTTATGTAGGTAAAAACTTGTTCTCATAGTTATTGAGCAGCCTGAATGCAATAATATATTATTACTAAAACATATTGCTTAACAATAAAAAAAAGAAAGAAATAAAAACAATGAACGCTACAAGCGCCCCATTTCGCAGTTGTTCATGTCTTACTCGACCTTGTTTCATCCAACCAATT
Source organism: Sphaerophoria rueppellii (assembly GCA_920937365.1). Classification (NCBI taxonomy): domain Eukaryota; kingdom Metazoa; phylum Arthropoda; class Insecta; order Diptera; family Syrphidae; genus Sphaerophoria; species Sphaerophoria rueppellii. Next base: position 12,500,397 of record CAKKXW010000003.1, on the reverse strand, counting down.
ATCGACATTTTTTTTTCTGCTGCTTCCAACGCGATTTAACTGCATCGAAACTAACCTATCATTACAACAAATAAAAAACTTCAAACCCCAATTCGTCTTCTGCATTTTTACACTCCGCATTCGTCCGCATTCGTCTTGTTTTCCATTTTTGTTGTAGGTAGGTATATCGTATAAAATAAACGACTTAACACTTTTACGACTCTACGGTGCATAATTCAGGAGTTAGCTGTATATTTATTGAACCATGTAATTATAGGTGCTTATTCAATATATATAGAAATAAAAATAAATTTACTTCTAAGTAATGCAATGGCAGAGGTCAGATCCACGTCTGTTCTATAGACGCTTTATGTATTTGTAAATGGTATAAATCAATAAACCTATCACTTTAAATAGCCATAGAAATTACATAAACATTTATAGGGCCCCCATCACCATCATACAGCTTGCCTGTGCGTTTAGGGCCTTTCAAAATTGAGGCAATTAATGTTGAAGGCTTTTTCGGAGATTGAAAAGTTAAGGGTTAAACTTTTATCTTAAAACTTTGAAATCTCATTTCTAAATCAACCACTCAGTTTGAGAGCAATAAAATTGACAAAAAAAAGCCTAAAAGCTTTTTAAAGAAGAGTAGGCAGAGACATCCTAAGTACATAGCCCAGCTTGACGTTTCCCATCACTCTTCAGCGATCCCCTGGACAACCGGCCGACCACACATCATTTGATTCGAGAGAAAAAAACCCGATTCTATGGATACGCGAACCAACAACAATCGTGTTTTATATAGGAACCTACAATTCAACATGGCGGTCCCCTGAAACACCAGTCCAACGACGATGACAACGACGGACGTTTGAGCCAAGTCTTCCCACTCGACCCCTTCAATTCGATTTTTCCTTCCATTCCAAAACGAAAAAAAAAAAATCAACTTTGGCCACCAAAAGGAACATTTTATTTTGTATTGCTTTGCTTTGTGTACTAACCAGTCAGTCAACCTAAGCAAAGCAAATGTATTTCGAACTCGATACTTTTTTTTTTTTTTGTTGCCCGGAATTTTATTCTCCGTCGAAAATCACAACATTTAACTACATCATCCGGCGGTTTTAGTACCGTCGTATAAGTTGTACGAGAAAGAGTGTTCATTGGGCAAAGTCGAAGAAGTGAATTGGTCAATTCTGGCTTGGCTCTTGATTGACTTAATAAAATTATGTACAATTCTGTTTCTTTTTGAGGTCGACTGATGTTCGGGTACAATTGAAATATAATTAGTGGAAAAATATTGGAATATCATAAAACTGTTTGATTTTTGGCAAAACAGTTGACCCTCTCTCCCCAGAAAAAAGTGATTTTTATGTGCAATTTCAATATCGGATATTATAAATCTATAAACCAAAATAAAAATATTGTGTTTGTTTGTGGTGTTGTTAATTCATAAATTCATAAATTTTGATTTTCTGGTGGTTTTTCTCTTCCGATTGATTGATTTATAATTTTGATGACTGTGGAAGAGGAGAATATGAAATTGAATTGTCCCTTAATATACAAATTTGGCAAAAGCAAAATGTGTTTTTGATTTTTGAATTTTTTGTTTCGGTTGAGAAGTGAATTTTGATGTTCGAAGAAATTTATATGCGTTTGAAGAAGTATAGTTTGAGAGGTAAGTCCAAGTCTTTTGCTATCTCAACATTTTGGTGTCTTACAAATAAAAGTAATGGTTAATTGGTCCATTAAAATTGTAGGAATAAGAGATAGTTTTAAGCCAAAGGAATTTGTCAAATTCGAAGTTCCGAAAGATGGACTCGAGGCAAAAACTGTAACTGATATACAATTAAGTGTACTTGATCAAAAATTAAAAAAAAAAATAACAACGCATTAAAACAGTGTAGGTATTCTTCAAACGCTGCACAGTTTGTCCAAAATGACTTATCTCGTTGCAAAAATCATAACTTTTGAACGGATTGAGGTAGCGGTGCAATTTTTTTTAATTTGAAGGAAATTTCCAGGCTGTTACACCAATGAATTTCAAGAAAATTATTTCACAGGGTGTTTCGGAATCATCGGCCGAAAACAGATTTTCTCAAAAAACTAAATTTATAGAAAAAATAATTGAAGTAAAACCTTAAAAATTGTCTTTTGTTTTACAAATGTTGATAAAACCAAAATGATGGCCCCTAATTGTTTATAGGGTGTTCTAAAATAAAATTCATCACAACAGTGGATGCGAAAATTTGGCAAAGAAACTTTTTTATTTGCTTTAAGCGGTCAATAATAATGGTTTATACCTCTTAAGTGACATATTTTATGTGAAACAGTAAAGTTAAAAAATAAACGGACCAAATATTTAAAAAAAAATCAAGTTTAATTAAAAACATATAGCTTCTATTAACTCATTATAACTTGGAAATACGTCAACGTTATGGCTTCGCAATGATTTTCGCATCAATTTGTATTTTTCCTTAGATAGTCCCATATCCAAGATCAAGGCAAGTGCAGTCGGACCATCATATTTTATTGGATCCCTTTGAGGTGTAGGAATACTCGCTTTAATCCGCTGCACTCGTAATGGGCTAGCACTCAGAACAGCTTTTGTGATGTCCGCTTTTGCCTTATTATTATCCTTGTTATATTTCATACTAAGAGCTATTGACACATTTTCCGTCGAAATATTGCTCGTAGTTTCCATTAGTTTCCTCCTTTTGGTGTATTCCGAACATGCCTGCAACGATTTCGAAGGCCTTCCTCTTGATGTACTTGGCATGTCACTGTCTTCCATTTCAACCTCTTGTATAGTAAATGTTCCATTCAAAAATTCTTAATTTTTAGTGAGAAATCTTTCTTTGTGTCTACTACTTTGTGTCCATTTTTGCTTAAATAAAGCATACAACTTTTGAAGTTTCTTTTTAATTTCTTCATTAACACTAATTTCTGCGTATTGATTCTGAAACAATTGCACAAATTCTTCGGAATTCGAAGCATTGTGAAAATGTTCCAAAAGGACTTTGTTTGAAATATTCATAATCGAATTAAATTAACACGATCCGGTCTTTAGTCAATTGTTTTGAAAACTTATAAAGTTTATCCATTGTCAGAGTTTATATAACAGATGAACATGCACACGCACAAGCATTATTTCACCTGTGAAATTTAAGCTACCCAAAATACATTACTTTTTAGCTCTTTTATTGGGTAAGTGAAAAAAAAATAATATTTCTCTCTAACTGTTGGATTGGATCATAAAATAAGGATCTATAATTAAAAATATCCTTCAACCTTAAATATAATTGTTTACCTAGTTTAAGACTTATAATAATCCTTTTGGCTTATTAATTGCAGGAATCTACTTAAATAGGAAAATGTAAATAGGCAGATTATAAAAATTGGTAGATATGGTAAAACATTTTGCAAAACCTATATCAATTTATATTCGTAATAAAATCCAAAATAATATTTTTTTATTCTAATTCAAAAAAAAAAAAAAAAAAAAATTCATCCGTTGCTTTGGTTGGTTGGTTTTTACAAGTTTCATACATTTTATGATACTTGTGGGTTTTTCGACAACCTTATGAATGACTTTTTTATTCATTATTATTATCATTTTTAAAATAAAGTAAGAAAATGTTATGTTTACGAAGCATTTTTCGGAAAAAAACTGACATCAAAGTCAAAAATAATCACGGACAAGAACAACGGAACATCCTTCAAAAAATAATATCTGACCAATAAAAAAAAAGATAAAAAATTTGTAAATGCAGTTACAATGGATAATATTTCTTCTAAAAATTAAAACCTTAACATCTTTGCTAGCATAACTATTAACAGAGCACTAAGCGTTTACGTGGATCAAGGTATGCCAAAGTCAGCGTTTTCTCAAGCCTTTATTTTTTTTTTCAAACTACAAAATCTTGGCAGTGCGCAAGTATGCGCAGCTAAATATTTTTCTTTTGGCTCAACAATTGGTTGATACACATACCCTATTCGGCTTAATGCATGGACTTGGATGGATTTTTTTGTAGCTCTATTCAAACTCCATAAATTGTAAAAAAAATGGTGTTTTTTTGTTTCATTTATAAAAACCTTAAAAATTATTTTTTTTTGTTTTCAATTACAAATTTAAATTAACTTATAAGTAACTAAACCAGGAACTATTAACAAAAAATAAGATTTTTCATTCAATATGCCATAATCGCAAAAATGAAAATAAGGAATTTTGTTTTTTTTTTCTTTTTTTTTCTCTAGAAAAAAATTAACTAACTTTGAAGAGCCCTATAAATTAAACTAGTGATCAAAAAATTATTTTGTTTGCTGTTTTTGAAGCTCTGTCTATATTTCTCTTAGAAATAAAAAACAAAACAACAAAAATAAAACATCAGATTTTGTATTTTTGCCACGACTTTTCCCTTTTTGGACAACTGTGCGCTGTTGCCTGGAAGTTTTTACGTTTTTAATTAAATTTAAATAAAACAAAAATTGACAGGTTAGGGTCTGTCTACAGAAGTGAAAACTTAGAACTTTTAGTACTAAAATTTGAAATGTCATAATGGTAAAATTTAAATTGTCGACATACACAAAAGCCATGTGGGTACATCTATCAAAAAGTGAAATAAATATATTAGAATATTTTTTTGTGATTGGAAGTTACCTTTTTTAGTATTTAGCTGGATAACCTTTCAATTTTATAATGGCTTTCAGTCTATTTTTCATTGTATTGACTAAGTTTTCAGTGTAACTTTGTGCAATACTCTGGTTTTCTTTGACTTACTGCGTTTTGTTGCGATAGACGCTGACTCGAACCTTTTTTTTTCGAGAATATCGCACAATTTCTCAATCGGGTTCCAAGTCCGAGCATTGGGGAAGGGTCATTAATAGGAGGGGAGTGTTGTAAATTAGCTACAGTAGTACAGAAGTATGTTTGGAATCGTTGTCTTGCTGAAAGTAGAAATTATTAAAAGACCCAGTTTTCTTGCACTATCCCTTAAATTCTCTTTGAGAATATTAAAATAAATATGTTGGTCCATGGTATTTTCTACTAAAATAAGTATTCCGACCCCAAACGGAGCCATACAGCCCCATACGATTACACCTCCAGCACCATTTTTTATTGTCTCAATCGTATTTTTCGGATTTAAGGCATCCTCACACTTTCGTCATACTTTAACGCGACCATCTGAGTCAAACACATTGTACTTCAATTCGTCTGAATAAATTAATTTGCGCCAGAAGTCAGCAGTTTCATTTACGAACTGTTTCGCGAACGCAATTCTCCTTTCTCTATTAATCTCATCGATAAACAGCTTCCTTCTAGGTAATCGAGACTTAAACTCATCTTCAACGATGACATGGCGCACAGTTTCAGGATGAACTTTGTTTTCATTGTACTTTTCAATTCCTCCACTTACGGTTCTCTCACTTATAAATGGATCTTGGGCTACCTACCGAGTGCTTGTTTTTTGTTTTATCCCGAGAAGTGAGCTTTGATGGAAAAATGAAAATGTAAAAGACCTAGCTCAAAAAATTTTTCCGTGTAAATAACACGGCTTACTAACAAAAGAAAATTAATCAAAATATTAACCGTTGCACAGTTCATAGGGTTTTTATGGGAGTTGCCAAGTGTACCATAACTTTTTTTGGAAAAGAATTCATGTTTAAACGAATTTTGTTTTCTTTCAAATCTATTTATGGCAAATAAAGGGTTTTTCAATACGGACGCTACAAAAGTTTTCTTAAATAAAACAAAAACGGTTTTGGATATCAATGAAAATCTTTATTTTTGTGAAAGAAAATTTTATGCCATTATGTATGAAACTCAATTTCTTTTGCCAGAAGTCCAGACGCTGAACCCAATTTTCGACGGTTTTCAAGCATAAATCGGCCGATACTGCTGCAATTTCACGTTCGATATTCGTACGAAGTTCATCAATCGTCGCTGGTTTGTTGGGATAAACCATAGATTTGACGTAGCCCCACAGGAAATAGTCTAAGGGCGTTAAATCGCATGAACGAGGCGGCCAATTCACAGGTCCATTTCTGGAGATAATGCGCTCATCGAACTTCGTTCTCAATAATTCGATTGTTTGGCCGCTGCGTGACATGTGGCACCGTCCTGTTGAAACCACATATCGTCCAAGTCCATATCATCCAATTCATTCCAAAAATAATCGGTTAGCATTGAGCGGTAGCGATTCCCATTCACAGTAACGTGCCGGTCTTGATCATCACGGAAGAAGTACGGCCCAATGACACCACCAGCATGTAAACCGCACCAAACAGTGATTTTTTCGGGATGTAATGGTGCCTCGTGAAGCACATGTGGATTGCTGCCTGACCAATAACGCATATTTTGTTTATTGACGAAGCCATCCAGCCAGAAATGGTAGCGCTCTTAAAGTGTTGACCACTGACTCCGAATTTCGGTAGTAAATTTTAATAATTTTGACTCGTTGTTGGATCGTATACCTTTCCATGATGAAATGGCAAACATTACTGAAGAGGAATGTCAAGAGAACGGGAAAAAATATGGCGTCGTTTACTGTCCCTATTGGTCTACTTTTGTAGCGTCCCTATTGAAAACCCCTTTATGTTTCTTTTCTTGTTATTGAAATAAGAAATAATTGTAAATCTGCTAAATTAAGTTGAAAAAATTTGAAATTTTGCTTTATTGCGGAATATTTTAAGCATTGTGTCTAAAAATGTATGCTGTACCATGACTTTCGTGGAACACTGTAAATCCTGTATTCGTATCTACCTATTTGAGGGCAACAATTATTCATATTTATATCGTTTTTTATGATTACCTACAAGTTGTACAACAACAAGATAATCAAAATAATAAAAAGTGTCTGAAATAGCAATTAATATACAGTCATATTATTTATGAATAGTATTTACGTTTATAGTGATTTTTTGCATAGTTGTGGTCATTAATTTCAACAATACTTTGACCTTTATTTAGTTTTAACCATTGTGCTAAAAAAAAAACTGCATCCATAAGTTTTCAAGAGGATACAATTTTAAATCTATTTTTCTATATTTCCTGATTTACCTATAAGGAATTCATTGTCGAATGTAAGCCAAATATGTTTTCTGCGATTTTAAATGGAAATAATAAATGAATATCTAGAACTTTCATAAATTATGAAATAAATCTTAATAATAGTGACTGTATATCTAGTGCTTATAAAACAAAACTGTTTATGGTAATTGCTACACATTAAATAAATTTTATTCTCAATCTCAGCTGAATATAAATTTATAATTATTACTTATATACACAGTAACAATACTACAGTGGTGATATTATCGGCTTACCGCGCAAAAACTTTATACTCTAGTACCATCTTATACTCACAGTAACAATACTACAGTGGTGATATTATCGGCTTACCGCGCAAAAACGTTCATCCATTAATTGTCCCCGTTCAACGACGATCAGTTGCTGATGTACTCGGGGCTTTGTTATAGTTAGCAAATAGTTACCAGATGTGAACTCGGAGTTAGCGAAAACAAGACTGAACTGATGTTATTCACTACCAGATATAAAATACCCTACTTTCGTCAATACCTAGGAGTTATCCTTGACTCCACATTGGAAAAGTAACATAGAAGAAAGAGTCAAGAAAGCTAGTATCGTCTTCTACTCTTATAATAAAATCTATGGTAAAAAATGGGGACAAAGAACTAATATGATCCTTTGGATTTACACGGCGATAGTTCACCCCATTTGGTTTGGTGGCCTGCCCTAGACGAAAAATATAACATCAATAAGCTAAGAAGAGTTAAAAAAACTGCCTGGATTTCAACTATACGGGAGCAATTAGATCAGTTATTCTGCATCTTTTTCATATCGACCTTGAAATTCCCGAAACTGTCTCCTATAGTGCTTTAACACTGAGAGAATCGGGTAAGTGGACTGCAAAGCCTTTCGGTCATTGTAAAATTCTAAATCTTTTACCTAAAGACTACATGTTACCAACCTTATGTTTTGGTAAGCAATTAAAGGTTGAAATTCGAACTAAACAAAATTAGAAAACTAATAGCCCTACAAAGGATTTCGACATCACAGCTTACACTGATGGTTCCAAGATGGAACTCGGTGTTGGGTGTGTTCTCAAAAGAACTGGACTGCCCGACAGATCTAGCGTATTTCAAGCTAAAGTTCTAGCGATTAGACAAGCATGTAGGATTCTAAAACAAGTCAAAACTGACAAAATTACATAAAGGTAACAATCTTCAGTGATAGCCAAGCAGCTATCGAGGCTATAAACAGCAACCTGACTAAATTCAGAATCGTTAGAGATTGTAAGCAAGAGCTTGCAAGTTTCAACGACGGTAAAAAAATTAATCTAGTCTCGGTACCAGGGCATAGTGACATTCATTCGCTGATAAACTGGCCAGGACGGGATTAGACCTTCATCCCTAGCTGAGGATGTTAGGCTTAGGATTCCCTTTAGGAGTCATGAAAACGGATATTCAAAACGATTTTCTTAAAAAATCTAATGTAAGGTGGAAAAATCTCACCAACTGCAATTACTCGAGACTGCAATATCACTTACGACCAGAAATGTACAAAGAAACTTCTGAATAAATCTAGGTCAAGCATTAGCAGGAAAGTTGCCATTTGCACAGGCCACTGGACAGTCGGACAACATGCCTTGAAACTTGGTATTCCCCACAACGAATTTTTTCGAAGCTGTAGAGAAACGGCGCAAATGGAAACACTCCAGCATGTTTAGTGTGAGTTCCCGGCCCTTCAAAATTCCAGAACAATGGCTTTGGGTGCTCCCTTCCTACTCGAGCTTAGCGAACTTGCAAATATTAAGATTAGGACCTTGATTCTCTATCTTAACAAAACCATAAATACTTACCTTACCTACATACATGTACCTATATAAATCTGTACAATGGTCAGTTGATTATAAAAATATTTTATTCAAACATTGAACATAAGTCTGAAAATCGTTGACTTTTGTTGACTAAAAACATTCATTTATGGATGTCAAAGTGTTTGAAAGGTGAAGCGCGACAAGAAATGGTATACCTAAGAATAAAGGGTAGCGTAGACTATAGATTTACTTTATTTTATTTTATTTTGTTATGTTTAAAACCTAGATGTCTATTTTATATTTTCGATTTTGAATTGTTAAAACAAACATTGGAAGTTTTAAATTTTAGAATTTGAAAACATAATTTGAAAAAAAATATATTTTAGTGCGCGCTAGGTAAATGGGTCCGCCCTGCTATACAAAAAAAACTACTGAATAGTTCTCAAATTTTTGTTTTTATTGAAAAGTACAATCCTTCCTTTAATAATCGAAAATAACTTCATTCAAATGGGTGCCTCGGCCATGCAGTAGCCTACACGATCGGTCCAATTTTTAAGCAGACTATCGATTGTGTGCAGCTGTATTTCACCAATGGCTTCACGAATATTGTTCTTTAAAGCGTCATTTGTCTCTGGCTTGTCGGCGTAACACATTACTTTTACGGCACCCCACAAATAATAGTCCAACGGTGTCAAATCACAGCTCCGAGGTGGCCAAACGACATCAGCTCTGCGGCTGATAATGCGATCTTCAAAAACAGGACGCAGGACGAGTGTAGCTCCGGCTGTGTGGCACGTAGCGCCGGCCGTCGTGTTGAAACCAAATGTTGCCAATATCCTCCTCTTCAATTTTTGTGAACAAAAATTCTTTCAACGTTAACTATCGCCTTTTACTTTCACGGCCACTCCTTGCTCATTTTCAAAGAAAAATGGCCCAATTATGCTTCTGGACCAAAATCCGCACCAAACAGTGACTCGTTTTGGGTGTATCGGCTTTTCAATGTATGCGTGCGGGTTTTCTGTGCCCCAAATGCGACAATTTTGCTTATTTACATACCCGCCAAGATCAAAATGAGATTCATCTGAAAAGATGACTTTTTTGGCAAAATCGGCATCTTTTCTAAGTCGACTGCAGGACCACTTACCGAAGCGAAAACGCATTGGATGGTCAGTTGGCTCCAACTCCTGGAGCAATTGGATTTTGTATGACGTCAAACCAAGGTCTTTATGCAAAATTCGTCTCAATGATGTCTTCGAAATGTTCAATTGTTGAGAACGACGGTGAATTGATTATGATGGCGCTTCACGCACACTTCCGCCCACAGCAGCAATATTCTTGAGTGTACGCACTGTTTTTGACTTTTCACGTATTGGTTTATCGATGAGTATGCAAGTTTCTTTCACTTTTTCACAAGATAACGAACAACGGAGCTGACGGTGCTTCTCTTCTTCCAAAATCTGTACGCAATTTTCGCACACATTCTGCAACATTACCATGATTTTCAAAGCAACGTCGCAATATATCCGAGCGTTGTTCAATCGTTTACACAACCATAATCGTTAAGCGGAAAGATAAAACTAATTATTTGTCAAATCAGACATGAGCTAAGTTACCATTCACGAAATAAGCACTAGTTGAAAGAAAAAATGTTAATATGGCGGACCATTTATAAGTCTTTGGTTGGAGATGGTCAAAATAGCTATTTTTTAAAGTTCGTTCAATAAATATTTGCTTTTTGTTCTTAAGATTTTTCACTTTAACTGCTTCAAAAGAAAGTGTACACTTTAATTGAAAATGCCAATCTTCGTCCAGTTCCCTTTAGCTTTAAGAACAGCATCTACGCGGCTAGGCATTGACTCAACTATATTTCATGTAAATTCGACGGGAATTTGTTGATTTCTGAGTTGTCTCGTCTTGAAAATTATCTTAAAAAAATGCAATATGAAAAATACAATATGAATATGAAAGACAGTATTTTGTGATGCCAGAATTTTAGAAGTAGGTATTTTGGTCATACAGTATTTTGACAAATATGATTATGATTGAAAGTTTTGGCAGTATATGTAGGTACCTACTTGATGATTTCGAAAGCTATAATTTTTAATGTAACTTGGTATACAAACTTAGTTGATTAACAACCAAAGACAGAAAGATCTTCCTCACATATATTTTCTTAATAAATCTTCAAAAAAAACTCTTCTAATGGGAGTTATATTTGTTCGGAGATTGTTGTTTTAACCCTCAGAAAAAAAAAATAATTCAACGCCTTACATCTAAAAGATACATCGAACGAAATGCAAGTTCTGAATACCTACTTGTTGCAACGAAAGACATTCGAATTTGTTTCTTATGCCAGAGAAGTAATTATGGTTATAATTAAATCATGTTAAAAAATAAATAAATAGAGTGGCGCGACAGCTCTTGAAGAGCCAAGGCCTAAGTGGCTTACTCTCATCAACAATTCTCTAGGTGCGTGTGAAGAATTGAGGGGACCTACAATTTTACGCCGATTCCGAACGGCGAAGTTGAGAAGCACTTTTTCATGACAGATGTTACTCTTGGAAGTTTTGTCAGTTCTTCGCAAGAGGCAGTGTCCGTGAAAGATGAAATAAAAACTTTGGGCCCGAGTAGGATTCGAACCCACGACGTTCTGCTTAGCAGCCAACGCACCTTTTTTTTTTTTTTTTGTAATTCATTTTTTTATTCATTTAAACTTAAATCTACTTACATGCTAGACAAAAATGTGAAACTAGCCTAATTAATTCTACTTATATATAACTTACTGGCCCTAGTCGGGCGCTCTAAGCAATTCAATGTTCTTAAGATTACTGCCTTTCGGCCTACGAACTAAGTTTATTCCTTTTTATTTCATTTGTATTTTTTTTTTTTTTTTTTTTATTAGAAAATTTAAAAAACTAATGCCAATGTCTTGTTTTTTTGGGGGTTTTACTTACATACTAGGGTCCTTAAAATAAAACTTAAAATTACCTATTCTACCTACAAACTACTTAAAACTAGAACAACCACAGCGGCAAAAACTATGTCCTTAAAACAGTCCTCCACATTGTTGTGAACTTTTTAAATTATCTTCATTTTTTTTTTTAATTCTTCTATTGTTTATTGTTTATTTTTTTCACTTTTTTCACTTTTTCACTTTTTTTTTTCTTTTTTTTTTTATATGTTTTCTTGGTTTTTTTTTTCTTTTTTTTTATATATTTTTTAGTGCCACCATACCTACCCTACTTAAACCTAAGACCTAAGACTAAAACAAATATGTAAGCCGGCCAAGGCAAAGACTACCCCACCCCAGACTACCCATTGTCAAATGCCGTTTGAAGCCACCAAAAGTGGTTCTCCTGCTTCACCCTATCATGCGGTTCTGTTCGGACACAGCCCTACTGAACCGAAGCAGCTCCGCTCCATCACGAGCGAGGATGCCTCGTTCATACAGGATGTCGCCGGTCTACGGTTTTACGCCTGACGTGGTAGATAAGCGGTACTGCCAATCTATCCTGTATCATGCGCACTGGTCTAAATAGAGGAATGCCTCTGGTGGAATGAAGCCGCTCAAGCGTGCATGTCTCGGAAGTAGCTTCGTCGTTCGGGTATGAACGGCCCCGAAAATTCAAATTGTTGGTCGAAGGTCCTAGCTCTCCGCCCATCTGACCCCGAAACAAGTTTTATCCACGAAAATTGTCAATTCTGTTGATCCGAGCCCATTGTATAGAACCTCGTTTGAATAATAATGCAGATAAGAAGATTCCGGTGTCCGATACCAACCGAGACAGCGCCGAAGACACTGCCTCTCGAACACCCGAAACTTCTCCATTTGGGAACGGGCAATGTTGAACCACACTGGACAAACCATAAAAACGATCATTGCCGTATGAGGGCCATGTAGCAAATTACCTTCACTCTGGGGTCAAGCCGACTGCTGTAAAACAGCCGTTTCGTACCGAGGTACTTCACTACACTTTTGCTCGTCAATGCCTGTCCGTGAGGATCAACAATGACCATCTTGCGCCAATTCTTACACGTATCTCGCGAAGCCTTAGCCAACGGAGTTCGGAACAAATTGTCTCCGACTTTTGGACACTTATTTTCAGTTTCCAATCGTCGCAGTATCGCTGAATCTTCTCGAAGTCACGCTGCAAGAGAATTCTAATAACTTCAACCTTTCGAGCCGTTCTGTACGCAATCAGGTCGTCGGCATACGCAATTGCGTTAGTTAAGCTACCTATAAGATCGCTGGTGTAAATGCTGAAGAGGATCGGCGAATTCACCGCTCCCTGTTGAAGACCGTTTTTGATTTCAAAGGTGGTGGTAGAAGTTACATTGCCACTTTTGACAACAAACTTTCTACCGTTGAGCATATCATAAAGCATATACAATAATGGTTTACTGATGCCTAGTCTGGTGAGTTTTAGGTACAAACCTTCTAACCATACGGTGTCGAAGGCCTTCTCCAAATCCACCAGAACAGCACCCGTGCATTGTTTCTTGGACTTGTTCCATTGGATATCAGAAACGAGCTTAGACGCGGCATGAATAGTGTCATGTCCTGCCTTGAACCCGAACTGATTATCCGGAATTATTGTGTTGTCCGCAGCCCACTGAATCAGAGCTCTATTAATGATCTTTTCGAATACCTTACTGATACTTGGAAGAAGACTTATCGACCGAAGATTTGACGGATTGGAGTTGTCCTTTCCCTTTTTCGGGAGAGGATGAACCACAGCTGTCTTCCAACGCACTGGATAATATGCATTATTCAGCGCGTTGTTGAACAGAGTGGTGTAGATGTCTATTGCCTCAATCGGTAAGTGTCTTAGTACAATGTTGGATATACCATCGACACCTGCTGACTTCTTGTTCTTTATTGAATCGAAGATGAGCTGGAGCTCTACCTTCGTGATGAGCAAGGGACTTGAGCCCGTTCGATCGGCGATTATAGCGTTTGCTAAGAAGTCGTCATCAAACCGGGTAAAACCACGGTTCTCGGATCGCCATTGCGAAATATCATTCCTTAGGTAGAAGTGATGAAGTAAGGCTCTGTTTTCCAGGTCGTGGTTCGGGCGAGTGCAAGCATTCACCTTATACACTTGCTGGAAAGCAGCACCAACTGTCTCCACTTTCTCCTGCGGATCTTCAATCACAAAGAAGTCATCGTCCAAGACGGCTTCCTCAGGATCTATTTGCGCTGTCAGAAGTACGTCTCTGTTCGCTACTGTCCTCTGGAGCTTAAGACACGGAAGGTCGTTCTGATTCTTGGACCTAAATATCTTATTAATTTGAGGGAACATACTCGGGTCGCTAGAATTAACGGCCCGAATTTTCTTGTCCCAGTACAAATTAATAGATAACCTGTAGTTTTCCTTGATCAGGGTGTTGACGTTCTTAATCGACGACTTCAGTGTCCTAATCTCCAGGTCGTTCGGGTCTGTAAATCGTCTGTACAAGTTTTTAAGTCTTGTCAGTAGTCCGCTTTTCTGTCTGTGCAGTGCGTCTATGGTCGCGTTACTGTAGACGTTGTTTTGGTCGCGTTCCTTGTACTTCGGTATTGTCCGTTCCATTGTCTGTTTTATTATGTTGTCCATCTGTTCAAGGTGTTGGTCGATTTCTGTATTTGTCAAGTTTCTGTTGTTTGGTGGGGCTATGTCACTCGAACGAAGTTCTCTCGCTAGGACTTGGGTGAAACGAGGCCAGCGCATCTTACTGTAATTGTAAGAATGCGTTGGAACGTATTCATCCAACTCCACGCGCTCGTTCGGAATCTGAATTACAGCAGCGAGTCCGCAGTGGTCACTGTCGTACTCGACTGTCTGTAAGCAGTTTCGAGGGTGATTACCCACTTTGTCCGTTATTGTCAGTCTGGTGTCGTACAGCAAAAGATCCAGGAAGGAACCGCTCCTTGGGAACGATGGCCTTTCTGTAGCCAGCAGGTCGACACCATATTCAACACTACAAAGATTCATCAAATTAAAAAGATGATTACCTCTTGGATTGTTAGTTTGATTTCCCCAATCTTCATGTTTTGCGTTCAAATCTCCGGCCATGACGAAGTAGTTTTCTTCCAAGCTCAGTTTTAGTACCCTGAAGATAATCTCGAGCTCTGAAATAAAGGTAGTAGCCTGCGGAGCTTCAGCCGCATAAGCCGCAATCATATACATCCGCTTCCCTTGAGTGAGAGAGATGCATATGACGCAGACTTCTAGCGTCCTCAGCTTTCGCAAATCATTATTGTATATGACTTTATAATTAATGCCCTTACGTATGAAGATTGCAACACCGCCTCCTTGAGTGGAGTCGGGTCGATCCCTTCTTACGATATTGTAATTGTTATTAGTCAGTTTGTGTTTCTGGTTTAGCTTGGTTTCGCTAGCCATAAACACATCAGGACTGTGGTCTTTCAACAGCTGGAACAAATTGGCTCTACGTTCGATCCTAATCAATGAATTCACATTCAAACCTAGGATCTTAAGGCGCGTCTTCGGCAGCGCGCCCTTAACCCTGAAGTTGCGCTTGGCCAGTCATCAAAGAGTGGAGATGATCCACTCTTGAGGCTTGCTCCCAGATCTGACTTTGCAGTCCTGCTAGTTGGCCTTGAATGGCAACCAACAAGGCCACAATGTCTGGCTGCCCTGCCGGCGCCTTAGGCTCTTGGGCCTGTGGGGCGACCGGTGGTGGAGCCTGTCTCGCTTTACCCATTCCTTTCGCTGATTTGGCGTAAGAAAGACCGGGTCTCACGAGTGAGTTTGTTGTTGGAGCTTGTCGTACGGTTCGACTTTCTACGGCCTTTTGGCTGGCCTGTTTCTCCCGTATCTCTTGGACTTTAGGACAGCCCCGATAATTTGCAGGGTGCCCCTCGTTCCCGCAGATTACACACTTGAGCTGGGTCATGTCTTCGACCCGCTCAGTCCCTAACCTACATTCACCCCTATTGTGGGTTTCGGCGCATTTCACACAGCGCAACTGCATTTCGCAGTTGGCTGCAGCGTGACCGAACCTTTGGCAGCGCATGCATTGTAGCATGTCGTCGTGCCTCTGTAATTTTTCCCAGTGTATGACCTGGTAGTCTAGGACAGTGATGTTCCTTAGACTCTCCAGTCTACTTTGGGGCGACAAAGTTATAATGAAGATTGGCAGTTTATGCCCCTCCCGTCTGGACCTTACCGTAGAGAAAGGCTTGACTCCGATGAATTCGAGGTCATCGCTGGCCTTCTGACGGAGCTCAGCTAGGAGCTCTTCTGGTTCCGTGCAGGAACTGATGCCCTTTAAAAGGACCGTCTTCGGTTTTTCACTCCTAGGAGTGAAGCTGAAGAATTCAGCAGTGGCTTCTTTTAAACACTCTTTGACTAATTTGTATTCGGCCAATGTAAAGCATTGGACCGAATACCGCTTTTGTTTTTCATTATAATTCTTATACAAAAATTGTTACCAGTGGCCGACTTACATACCTGTTTTATGTCCTGTAGGTCGACCTTGTATGTCCTAATTGGTGGCACTTTCTCGGACTTTGAACGTGGTTGTTGCTGGTGTTGCTGGAGTTGTTGTTGTTGCTGCCTCGCTGCTGTTGATGATGATGCTCTTGGTTCTGATGGTTGTGCTACTGCGGGTGCTGGTGCTTTTACTGGTGCTGCTGCTGGTGCTGCTGCTGGTACTACTGCTGGTGCTGCAGCTGGTACTGCTGCTGGTGCTGCAGCTGGTACTACAGCTGGAACTGCAGCTGTTGCTGATGCTGCGGACGGCTTTGGTGCTGCTGTCGCACTTGATTTTGAGGCCCCCGATGTGCTGGGGCCTGATTGTGCCACCCCTGTGCCTGGTCTAGGCGACTGTTTTTGTTGTTGCTTACCAGCACTTTGGTTTTGCTGTTTCTGCTGTTGTTGTTGTTTTTGTGTTTGCTGCTGCTGCCTCTGCAGTTGCCTCTTCTTTAGTTCAGCTGCCTCTTCTTGCCGGCGCGTCTCCTGCTTTTGCTTAAGGAGTAGTAGAAGGGGCTTAATTTCCTCCTTAAGCGTGTTAAGCATTTGCTCACATTTGTCGATGCTGGCTTGCTTTGTTAGGATGGCTCCTTCTACCTCCTCATCAGTGAACTCAGTGGACAGGTCCGCGAATTTATTGCTCCCGCCGGACCTGTACAGTCCCTCCCCTTCACCGGACATGTATTCCACGGAATCGTCAGAACCTGAATCCTCTTCCAATTGCCGTTGGATTTTTTTTGTTGCCGTTTTCTTTGCTGCTCTTTGAATATCATCCACCTCCGCTTGCAGCTTGGCTGAGGTGGTGGCTGGCCTTTTGTTATCCAAATTTGGCTTCGGTCTTAGGCTCCGCCTCCTCTTCTTTCCTCCTTCGTTGCCGACAGTATTTTCAACCGCTACTTTATCATCGGATGATTTAGCAGAAGCAGTTTTCGATGCCCCTACTGCTTTTTCCTTTATAAGGTTAATCATCACGATTCGAAATTGGAATAAAAAAACTCCACCCAAACCTGGGCTCGAACTCGTGTCCCTTGGTTCTTAAGCCAACACACTAGCGCTGCGCTA
This sequence comes from Sphaerophoria rueppellii, assembly GCA_920937365.1. Lineage (NCBI taxonomy): Eukaryota > Metazoa > Arthropoda > Insecta > Diptera > Syrphidae > Sphaerophoria > Sphaerophoria rueppellii. The sequence continues at coordinate 12,483,041 of CAKKXW010000003.1, read as the reverse complement.
TCGAACTATTTAATTGAATAGTGACTAACTAACAATTTAACTACTTCTCTAATTTTCACAACACTTGAAAATAAACCACTGGCACTGCTTAAGTCTTTCCTGCTCGAAAGTCAAAGATCGACTGAGCCACCACCTAACCACTAAGCTACGGACACTACAATTAAATCATGTTAATTTTCTAAAAAAAAAGAACTGTATGATATAATCGTTTAATGGATACAACAAACTATAAAACCTTGTAATATAACATTTTTCCGATGCGATCATTAGAAACACATATACATATGTTCTGTACCTACTCGTTTTGTAATTAAATTTACTCTGAACAATATTATAATTGTAGATTGTAAGATAATAAAAAGTTCATCGTCTATTGCTTACATAATGTTAAAAAAACTCATCAATCGGATAATTATTATTTTTGAAAAGTTGTCGATAAAAATTAAATGACTGTACAATAGCGAAAAGGAGTTGTCCTTATTTTCGATAATTAATTTTATTTTCGATGTTATACAAGTCGAGTCAGTATAGAACCATTTAACTATTAAACCAGTAGGCAACATTGTAAAATTTTAATTGAACATTTAACATAATATTCAATTTGGTTCATAGTTTCCGTGCCTTACAAGCAAACAGAAGAGAAAACACCTGATGAATCCGTCTTTAGGAAAAATTTGTATGGCATTTTTATGACGATAAAATGGTTATCGAAAAACTCTATTTTTTGTTCCTTTTCTTTATTGAGGTAGAGAACTTTTTGACATGGAATAAAACTAAGATAATTTTTTAATTGAAATGAAGTTAAAGTAATTACCACAAGGTAGTCACTTAGCACCCCTGTTATTTGTTTTAGCTATAAGCGATGCTGATGCACTGTTAAGTGTTAGGTAAGGTTAGGTTAAAGTGGCTGTGAATACAGATTCCACACACTTAGGCCAAAAGAAAAGGCCCATTGTGATACCACATGAATCTAGAGAATAACTTCTTACTAGTCGAACCATTTTGAGCTTTTTATAAAGCGAAGAAGATATTTGATATCCTTATTAGCTAGTTCACTGGGATTATCGTAAAAGTACTCTCCAAGATGAAGTTTGCGTTTTAGTGAAAGAGCAGGGCAAGTGCAGAGAAGGTGAGAGATTGTTTCCTCTTCTTCCTCGTCCATACAGCTCCTGCAGAAGTCATTTGAGGCTATACACCAAGTCGTGTTGCGTGTCTGCTTATAAGACAGTGTCTCGTAAGGACACCTACTAGGGAGCTAATATGAAGTCTGCTTTGAGATAGCAAGTCTTTCGAGCGCTTTAGGTCCAGTGAAGGCCAAATGAGTTTTGTGGCTGCGCACGTTGGTAGATTGTGCCACCTAGAATTTGTTATCTTTAAGGCTGTTTCTCTTAGCAGAAGTTTACATGTAGCTATCGGTATACCTATCTTTTCCCTTCCAGGTGAAATAGATATGACGGTTCCATTTTTAGCGAGTTCATCGGCTCTACAATTTCCTGTGATGTCAAGTGTTCAAAATAGTAAAATTCTTATCTCAACATATGATATCAAGAAAAGAATAATTTGAATTTAAGCCCACGAAAATGTCAGGCAATAACAATTTAAAAAAAGCGTAATCCTACATCTTATGATTATGTTATCCTCCAACACATCTTATCCCGTGTCCTAAAAGTTAGAGACTTAGGAATTCTTTTCACATTTAATTTAGATTTTTCAGCACACATTAATTTTATGTTTGGTACACATAAATAAAAAAACCTTCAACTTACTTAAATTATATTTAATTTAGATTGTCTATTCGGTGGCTGCAGTAGAAGAGGCCCGAAAAACAATACAAAGTAAATAGATTGCGTTACAATTCAAATGCAAACGTTGATACAAACCAAGGTGCTCTATCCGTAGCACATTTCATTTTCAACTTGTTCATATTATAGTTTTAATATGTAACAATTAACAACATCGTCAATAAAGCTTATTCAATGTTAGGGTGCATCAAGCGTTGGTCTAAGGAATTCCCTGACCTTAACGTTTCCTATAACTTGTACAACAGTTTGGTTCGAGATATACATATTGAGAGACTAGAATCAGTTCAACGCACTTACACTTTTCAACTTTAAAGAGATCCAATGGATTGACACCAACAATATCTTTTCGTATGATGATCGACTTGAATTTTTCCAGATGCAAAAACTTTGTCAAAGGAGAACAAATAAGGATATTGTTTTCCTTCATCAAAATATGTATTACTGGTGTCACTGATGCTCAAGATATTTTGAGTTCTATCCTCTTTAATTGGAGATTATATTTTGCGTTCTCATAATTTGATTTAAAGTTCCACAACATAGAACAAACTACGGAATACATATGAAAACTTATTTGACTTTAATGAACAAGCTAAGACTAAGCGTCTGTTTCACAATATAAAAGTAAAGTTCTGATTAGTTAACCAGCAGTTAAATTAGCTGCCAGTTAAATCCTCATGTTAGTGAGCTTTACGTTTCACATTCATCCTTCTGATAAATTTATGTCTTGGGTAGCTAATTGCCAGTTATTCCAATTTTCCACTTGGAAAGATTTTGACAAATTGAAAAAAAAACTGTAGGTTCTTGGTTTTGCTAAATCGAATATGGGAAATATTAGTGAACAAAATGAATTTGTATGGAATTACTATTACAACGACAAAAAATAAACAAAATCAAAAGGATATTTGTTGTTGTTTCGGAAATTACTTCGGACAATTTTCTATAGGTTTTGCTCTCAACTTATTACAGGTCAGAACCACTATTAACTTTTGTGGGCGCTCGGAAATCAGAAGAAATATACGGAAACGAATAGGTTTACGACCTAATAGCGTCAATGAATAGATACCAGCCTTTGAAAGTTATAATTCTTTGATTGACTTGTCGTGATTGTTGGCCATACCTATCAGTATACAGGGTGATTATCAATCGAATCATATTTGGTATGCAGAATGTAATCCATCGAACCATGCACTATTTTGAATAAACCCGAAAATATTGCGAATATTTCTAATTTGGCAATTCTATGATGTTCAAAGATTCCATGAAATACGTTCTAACTCGGAATACGCGGTTTTGTGGTGGCTCCACAACGCGAAAAAAAAACTCATAAAATTCATCTTCCTGTTAGTGAGTTTACGTTTCACATTCACATTCATGATAAATGTATGTCTTGGGATTTGTATTAACAGACCGCTTCTTTCTTTAATCGAAAACGCGCCCGAAAGTCAACCTCGTAAAAGGATTCCATAAAATCCGTTCTAACTCGGAAAAGACACGGTTTCGTGGTGGCTCCATAACGCGAAAAAAAACTCATCAAACTCGTCATCTAACGTGTCGAGAAGAATATCCATTTTATCGGAAAAAAATGACAACATTTAAAAATCCTTGCTTTTCAGAAATTGAATTCTATTTTAATTGAAAAAATGACAAATCTTGTTTTTTTTTCAGACTTTTAATTCTATTAACTGCCAGTTAACTACTTTATAGGGCACTTCATCCTCCCTATAAGTTACTTGACACTTTAACTACTAGTTAGCTCTACTCAGATATTGTGAAACGCTATTTTGAATTTTAACTGCTAGTTAGCTTCCAAGTAGCTTAACTGGAACTTTACTTGTATATTGTGAAACAGACGCTAATTCTTAAAAATAGTGTTCCGCACGTTCTTAAATGTTTTTTTGTATAATTTTTTTTTTGTAATTTAATTTTTGTATGTTTGTTATTGTATGAGTGTTTGTTTGTTTAAGATTAGTCTACTGCACTAAGTAATGAGATATCTGTCGCAAGATTAAGCTAGCTCTAAGGTCAACGCTCTCTTCGGCATTATCTGATAGCTTGTAAAAAAATAATCTTCTGGAATCAGGTATGTTTTAAATATGGTTTCTGACATATGACCGACTGGAGGTCAAAATTTCGATGACTTTTTCCTACATTTGTGGTCGTATATCGGCAAAAATGTGTTGAATGTTGTCCTCCAAGTGGTCAGTTCTCTTGAAATTATCGGTGTAGACTGGCTTCACAGAAACAGTGTTAAATCGTCCGGCCAATTCACAGGTACTTAACGTGAAATTATGCGGCTGCCAAACGTTTCATTAAAAAAGTCAAATTTATCACGTGATGTATGACTTGCTGAGCCGCCGTGCCGTCTTGTTATAAAGCCACAGCTCCTGCACATCATGGTTAATCAATAGATAAACGAGAAAGTCAGTAAGTAATCATAGCTCTGTGAGCTCACAACATAATTGACAGTAACGTTCTGTTAGGACTAATAAATTATTCTACCTACTAACCCATAAAACACACCAAACAGTCTCAATACACACTGTAGGAAAACTATCACTTCAAACACGGTAGTATGGTTCATTGCCGTATTAATTGAACCAAAAATTCAACCATAATCAAAATTGCCTTATGAAAATCTTACAAAATTTAGAATCGTTGTTAGGCGTCAGTACCTATATTTATGTTAAAAAACCAAACCAAACCTTAAATAAATCACTTGACAGCCGACAAAATGATTGCCATTTAAAAAAGTGTTGCCAAGTAAGGTTCTTTACCTTTAAAAAAACACTAGCTATGAAATTACAGTGTTCCACAAAAGTCATGGAACAACATACATTTCTAGTCACAATGCTTAAAATACTCCGCAATAGGTAAAGCAAGATTTCGAATTTATTCAAATTAATTTAGCGTTTTCACAATTGTTCCTTATTTCAATAACAAGATAAGGAACATTTTTGCCATAACTACATTTTAAAGAAAACAAAAATTAGTTTAACACATGAATTCTCTTCCACAAATTATGAGTGCATCTGGGGTCTGAATTCTTGTTTTAATAGAAAATGCCATGGACCAACATATTTATTTTAATATTCTCAAAGAGAATTTAAAGGATAGTGCAAGAAAACTGGGTCTTTTAATAATTTCTACATTCAGCAAGATAACGATTCCAAACATACTGCCCAAAAAATGTGTAGTTTACAACACTCCCCTCCTATTAATGACCCCTTCCCATAGCTGGGACTTGGAACCCACCCCATTGAGAATTTGTGCGATGTTCTCGAAAGAAAGGTTCGAGTCGGCATCTTTCGCAACAAAACGAAGTAAGTTAAAGAAAAGCAGAGTATTGCACAAGCTTACACTGAAAACTTAGTCAGTGCAATGATAAACAGACTGAAAGCCAATATAAAATTGAAAGGTTATCCAGCTAAATACTAAAAAAGGCAACTTCCAATCAGGAAACATTTTTTTTACGGTTTTTGATAGGTGAACCATGGTTTTTGTAGAAGTAAATATATACGTTTGTCCCAAATTTAATTTATTTAATTTTTATGCTCCACTTGTGAATACTTTTCATGTTCAAAAAATAACATGCGAATAAAAATGAGTTGTGGAATTTTTTAAGCATATTGACGTATATGCTTTACCATGACTTTTGTGGAACACTGTATACATCACAAAAAAGAATTCAAAAATTGCTTTTATTTTATGTGTCATAATTCATAAAAAAGTTTTCATAGCCCTTTCCACCTTTCATAGATCTTTAAATCACAATGCCCTTTAGAACCACTATCTACTATACATGAAACAATGGGTGATTCATCGTGATACGATTTTTGAAAAATTACATTTGACTCCTATCAAAAAGCTTGGTCAATATCGTTTACTAGTCACAATTCAACAGCTTCATTCAATTATTCACCTGTATTATGAAAATCAGTGCTCTGTGCTATTACTTACCTACTGAAACCACTTTTGCCAATGGCATTCGCAAATTTTAGCCCATATTACGTTAGTGAATGATCCTCACCCACTTAGACGATATCCAATACTTAGTGATGAGACTTTAACAGCTATATAGCTGGAGATTACGCGAGTCATCGTTCTCAGCAACTTGGCTGCGGTATACATAATTCATCTTGTGTAAGAATTGAAGCCAGACAACTCCAAACCACTTCTTTAAAAAAACGCTGTTTCATCGTGAAATTTTTTGTAAGCGTTGAAGAAATTTCTGGCTAAATAATTTCATCTTTTCTTAAAAAATGAGGCAAATGAGAAAGTTACCGTCAATGTTCACCGTTATTTCGCACTCGTGTTAAAAGAGTATCTACGTGAAATTCAAGCCGACGGTCTTGGTGAACTTCAGTTTCTTTAAGACGGTGGGCGACTACGACGCGGTGCTTCGAGGCATAAAGAGCGTGCAGCAATCTACTTGTTGAAAAATCATCACTTAATTTCCAGTTTTGATGAATGAACCACGATATCAAACCTTTAGACTTTTTCTCCGGGTTTCTATGCAAAGTTCCAGGTCTTCAAGAAACAAGTGACGCTTTCAAAGCAGCACAAATTAGTCATCACCCAAAATTGAATCTTGCCCATGTACCCCAGTCGTAGCCAGAAGTTACATGGTACTATTTTCAGAAAGTAAATGTCATGACTTGTACTTTTAACCAAAAAAAAAAAAAAAACGAAATACACTTTAAGCTTAACGTTTTATTTTACAATACAAATAAGAACTCACAATGAATCACACTCTTCTAGGCATAGAATTCATCAAAGTGCAACGGCAACACGTGTCGGGCGACATTTGACGTTATTTCATTTTGAGGACACCCACATAGTGCAGAACCACTTAAACCAATAACCAAATACATATTTCGAGTATTATGTATTAAAGTTCTCTTTTATACATGGATGTATCTACTTTTAAACTAAGTAATAGAAGAGAAAACGAAATGACGAAATGGCTGCCACTCGGAATGTTGATTTATTATGCAATGCCATATGTTTTACGGTTGGCGTATTTTTTCAAGGATTTCGATAACTGTTTTGGGGTTGGCATCATCAAGCAAGTGTTCTCTTAAACAAACCAAAGTTGCCACACCATTTGGAGTCGGCAAAGATATAATGCAGTATGAAAACCAATAAAACAGCAGGAGTTGCACCGTGCAATCGCTATCCCTATCCCATACACTTTATAAAGCATCTCATGTGCACATTTTCCTTTTCGTAGTATTAGGGATAAGACTTGATGTTGAGAAAATTAAAAACAGATTGGATTTTTAAATTTCGTTCATCCCTCGGGGCGTTTATAATTTCAATGCCTTTTAATTACCTGTTTCGTGTTTTTCTTTTCATTTTCTTTGCCGACCGACATGTTGAAAGAAATCAACCAAACATGATGATGTAGTCTCTAAAGTATCTACCTACTTTTTGGACCGTATGACCCCGAAATATTTCTCATGTTCCTCAAAAACTTTCCTTTCGAAGCGACCATATTCCTTTTTCAATGGAATGCAATTTCCTCCAGCCAATCAATTTGTGGTGAGTGAGAGTTTTTCGCCGATCTACGAGTAATCATACAGCAATTCTCTTTTGATGGATAGATTTGTTAAAAAGCAACAAATTCTGCTTCATGCAAGCAATTTAAACAAAAAGAGTCTGTGTGAATATTTTGACGGTCAATAAACCCATGCAAGCACCTAGATATTCAATTTATATCAAATTTATGGGTAAATTACATTGTTGTTGAAAATCAATTTGAAGTAATTAAATAAAAATATTCATTGACTTGCGTTTTTCCAAGTGTATTTTACTAAGATATTCAATAACTTCTTTTAATACAAAAATAACTATGTGTGCCTTAGACCATAGATTTAAGTAAAACGAAAAGAAAACATTAAAAATTAATCTTGTTTTATGCACAACGTTTTAATTAATTTTAATGTCATTCAAATCAATTCAGTTGTTTCTAAACATGCCGCAAGCAAAAATTCCAACGCAAAAAACGAACATGTTTTATTTGGAATCTATAACCGTTAGCTTTGAATGAAGGCCAGTCAATGTTTAAGAGCCCAGCTGGCTGGTTATTGAGTTGCAGTAAGCTCTGGGCCGCCGACAGTTGTGAAAATGAATTTTTCAAGTGATCCGTGATAACACCATGCTATCAGAAAACATGACTTTTGCAAAAATTACAGACCTAAAAATGTTAGCAATTGCGTTTCTATATGACAAACAAAAATTAATGCGTATTCTTTTCGTGTAGTTGAACTTAGATTTGTTTGAAATTAACATTTTTGAACCATAAAACTAAATCTAATTTTTATCATCATCTATTATGGTTTATGGAGGTGTGAGGTATTTAAAGTTTTATTTCGTGGTAGACATAGGATATTACCATTTTTATTATAAACATTTAAAACCATATTAAAAGTCAGAATTATAGGTATGCAATTTCAGTAAGACCGTTTACAACTCGATCGTGCATGTATCTATAAATAAGAGAGGTACATCACTGCATCTACTGGTTTTCTTGATTAAAGTTTTACTTAAAGTTGTTTTTTTTTTTTAACTTTTTTTCCAGAAATGGTTTAGTCTCACTAAACCTCGTTACATTTGCTTCAAGAGAAGTCAAACAAATCTAAATTTTTCTTGCATTTTTAATTTAATTTACTTCAAATCGTTCCAAGCCATTTTTGCTGGATATTATCTATAAGTAATAGCAATTGCTCTCCAGGTCCAGATCAAATCATACCAGCTGAGCTATACAACATACCAGCGATATAACTTTGCCCATCATTGAGATGATTTTCAAAAGTTGTTTAGATCTGGTGCATATACCTCAGCGATGGATAGAAGTAAAGGTAATATTCATCCCCAAGGCGGGCAAATGCTCGCATGTCAACCTTTAAAATCTTAGACCCATTAGTCTATCATCATTTATTCGTTAAGCTCTGGAACGATTGATCGATATCCACTTACGTAAAAGCATTGAAAAGAGACTATCTATGTCTCAGCGTCAGCATGCTTACTGCAAGGGGAAATCGATAGAAACAACTTTGCATACTCTTTTAAGAACTATCGATTACTCCCTAGAGCAAAAGGAATATACTATGGCCTTCCTGGCCATTGAGGACGCTTTCAACAGCATTGACGTCGAATAGATACTCACTCTGTGTGTTGATTAATCTAATGCAGGATCATCAACTCCAAGATAGGAGATTTTTGTACGAGAAGGTCTGTCAGCACAAGTACTACGCAACGTGGTGTTCTGTTCCCTCTCCTGTGGAACATAGTAGTTAACGAACTGCCACAGAGACCACAGAGTGATTGCGTATGCCGATGATGTTGCCGTCACAAGAATACATCCTAATACCCTGAGAGACCTCCAAAACGCACTTAATATGCTCACTAGATAGGCTGGTCCCTGTGGACTTAATATTAATGCTCAAACACAGACTTCGTCCTTTTTACACGGATATACAAAATTCCAGAAATTGGTCCTTGTTCAATAAAAACTGTACCACTAATTTTAAACAATGAAGTCAAATATCTTGCTCTGATGTAAGACAAGAAATTAAGTTGTAAACCTAACATTCAAGAAAAAGTAAGGAAAGCTACAGTAGCTCTTTTTTCCTGCAAAAATGCCATAGAAAGCAAATGGGTTTCCAACCTCGCATAACCAATACGGTTATCCGACCAATACTCATGCACGGGGTTGCAGTATGGTGGACTGCTTTAGAGAAAGTCACTTACTGCGACAAACTCAGCAAAGTCCAATGCACTGCATTAGCGGGGCATTGAGAACCACCCCCTGAACGTTGCTAGACATTCTTCTCCATCTGAAACCCCTTGATATCTACAGCAAACAAGTGATGGAAGCGATTACAGCTATAAGACTCAAGGCCTATTCTCAAAGGACCAACAATAACATTCCATCATTTTGAACTTCTTCGGTTCATAGACTACACCATTCCAAAAACACAAATTGGGAAAAACTTTCAGGTCTTCATTCCATCCAGAACCGAATGGGAAACTAATAAATTACTAGAAGACAAGAGATGGATCCAAAACCTCTGTTGGGTGCCGAGCCAGTTCTTTTTCATTTCATTCTTAGAGTTCACAGACAATTTTTGCGACTGTGGTTGCGTAAATACGAATTGATTTGCTTGCTTAGAAGACATAAATGTAACTGATAGTAGTTCTCGTTATTTAAGTAATCAAGCAAAAGTGATGGCGAGGCGGCACATTACAGATGTGAGAGGGACTTTGTCAATCGAGAAAATACACAAACAACAAGCCAAGCCAATTGCAGATAAAAAAGAAGGCAAATCAAATACTATTTAAATACATGAACACCAGAGATACAAAAACTATAACAGAATTCACTTCTTTTTTTGTCTGAGAATTTTGCAAGAAGGAGCTAAGAGTGCGAAAAGAGATGTTTAAGAAGACGCTTAGTATAGTATTTAAGAAGAAAACTATTCCGTTTAAAAACTTCAATAAGAACCAAATTATCTTCTTAATTCATTCTATCGGACCGCCCACTTGCGCCTTTTATGTACTTAATAGGTACTTAAAGAAGTCTTAAAGAAGAGGGATAAGAGCTTATAATACTTTCTTAAAGCCTTCTCTAGATTGATGTGGTATCACAATGGGTCTTTTTCTCTAGCTTAAGTGTGTGGATCCTGTATCCGCAGCCGCTTAAGCCTAACCTTATCTAAAAGCAACTGCCATAATTTTTGTTAAGGATGAACAAACATACAAAACTGCATCATTAAATTTTCATAACGGTTCCTAACTTTTTCCAGAAAGTTTTCCTTAATAGATCATCTTACTATTATTGACAAAACAATCCGTCTATATGTCTTTATTTAACACTAGCTGACCTTGCAGACTTCGTACTGCCTCAATCGATTAGGATAACCCTCTACCACACTACCCAACCCACTACCCTTTAAAACGCTACCCCCTTGTGCTACCCAATATACGTCTACCCATATCCGCTACCCAGGTACGACACTACTCTGGTACCCGCTCCCAATTATTTCTACACGCTCACCGTTAAACCCACCCACAACTTATTACCCGCAACCAATTTTTTGTTTGCATATCAATTTTTCCACTTTTCCAATTTTATATTTTTACTTTTTCTTGCTTACCAGTTCCCTATCACAAATTTTCCAGTTTCCCTTTGAAAACCAATGAATTTTCCGAGTTCCTTTCGAAAAACCATTTTGAAATTTTCCACTTTTCCGTTTGAAATTTTACAGTTTTCGACTTGAAAAACCAATGCATCCACAATTTCATGCAATTTTCCATTTGAAAACCAATGAATTTTCCGAGTTTTTCATCAAGAACTTTCTGTTTTTCCATTAGAAAACCCATTTTGAACCAAAAAAAATTCCAATAAAAAAATCTAATTTCCGACCTTTGTTTGGTTTTTCAAGTTTTCCCACTTTCCCATGAGGCTTTTCCAATTTTTTTTTCACAGAAATCATCACTGAATACAACAGAACCAACCATAAAAATTTCACAAATATCTGTTGGGCCATTTCGGAGTCTATAAGAGACAAACAAACAAACGGTGACGTGAAATAACGCCCGACGAAATAAGGCCCGATAGGGCCTTATTTCCATTTCTTATGGAAATAAGGCCCTTACCAGGGCGCGAATTTTTCTATTTTCACACCCCAAATTGATTCTCTTTTGGGCAAAATTTTTTCCGCTGGCTTCGCTCGTAATCTAACCAAATCGATCTTGAATCTTTTTTATCATTATATCCTCATCCTCAATCGAAATAAAAAAAGATGCTCAGAATGAATCATTGAAATGCAGCTTCTGCTAATTTTCTAAGCATTACAGGATGTGTAATTGTGTACTGGTTACTTTATCAAATAGAACGAAACAGTTTAAGCTTAGAAAAATTATTTGCTCGACAACTAAAATAAGCTTTGATATTACCTAATAAAAAAGATCGGGCGATTTTTCATTATTTTCAGAGTGTTGAGAACTGAATTCGGTATGACTGAGTTTCTGAATGTTTACGGTCATTTGATTAAAAACAAAAAATCAGAGTCTTAAAAACTCGATTACTGAATGACTATAAATTAAATTTATTTTAATTTTACGAATAACATTGCGCAGTACTTGAATCCTTATTTAAGTTTGTCTCGGGTAATATGGCAGTTCATTTCACGTTCGAAGAGAATTAGAACCAATAAATCATTAAGGACTTTAATTCCCACCGTACATGGGAAATAACTACACTCTACAAAAGTGGACCAAATCTTCACTTGGAGGAAACTAAATCCCTCAGTATAGTTAGTTCCTGTGGAGTTATTTCCCTCAACCGCTCGGAATAAGCAACAAAAATAAAAAATCAATTTCACTCGCCGTAAGCTGGGGTCACAATTCCATGAGAAATTTTGAGGTACTTTTGACTCATTTACGTGGGTTATAAGCTCATAGTCGATTTATGAAGTTTTGACCCACCTAAGTGGGTCAAAAGCCCTTTACGGACTTATGACTTACGAACTTATGGCACTGCGCCGTTAAAATTTTTGAAATTTTGCAAATAATCAAAAAATTGTTCTCCATCATTTACTCTTCAAAATACTTTTTTTTTATCTTTTAAATGGAGCATTTCTGACTACACTTTTTCATAAACAACTGATAGTCTGATATACAGATCATGAAAGAGATGTTCTTCAAATTTAAACAACAGTTATTGTTAAGCATATTGGTGCAATTGAGGGTAAATCTCTGTTTAAGAGCTTGCTAACAGCGGTAAAAAGGGGTCTTATTTCTAAATTGGCATGGAAACCAGGCCCTTTTTCAATTTTTCTTATGTGTTTTGTAAATGCGGCCTTATTTCCATGTAAAATGCGGCTTTATTTCCATAATGCAATTGAAATAAGGCCCGCCGGGTGTTATTTCAATTTAAACATGGAAATAAAGCCCCTTTTAAGATGGGGCCTTATTTCGTCGGGCGTTATTTCACGTCACCCAAACAAACACACATCCATTTTATATATATAGAGATTTTATAATGATTAACCTTTCATATGGTAGAAGCAAAAATATTAAGTGGAAGAGATGAAAAAAGTGTCTATAATATTCCAATTTGAATTCTTAAAAAGTTGTTCATGCAATGTGCCGGATTTCTTTTTTTCAAAATAAAATAACTCGAAAATGACAATTGTAAAAGTTCATGTTATTCAAAAATTCATGAGTGAATTCTAAAAACACAGGCAATTTTTGGGCGGGTAGCTTTCATTCATTAATTTCGGAATACCTAAGCACTTTGGCTCAGAGACTTTAAAATTTAAAAGTATTTAATAAAACTTTTTTGTATGAACATCGATCGATTTGAATGCGGCTCAATCGACGTTTAATAACTCGTCATCGATCACAACAGCCCAACATTTTACAAACTATTCTGGGGAAAGAATTCTGCCAATTTGTTACACTAACCAGCCTCTCGGTTTCGGCCTTTTAAAGCATCTTGGGTTGAGTAAAGATTTTGGGAAATTTTCTGAAACACCTCATCTTGTGGCTCGGAAAATCCACTGTTTTGCGACACCAATCCATAGAAGTGTGATAAAAAATGAGGTTGGAATCTGGAAACAACGTTTCGTTAGACAGAAGGATCTATAAATCCACCACCATCTCTTGTATTTTAAATTAAACTAAAATTGAAGACAAGTGCTTGCACAACGCCTATAAGATCGCGAACCGTGTCCCACAGTCTCTCGCACTTGATTCCCAAAAAAAGTGCTGTCACAAGTAACAACGGAACAGCTTCAGTTACGTTACGATCAACAACGTCGTAATGGGGAAGAATGCCCTGCTACGAAACCGGGCTTTGGGTTGGACTCCATAGAACAACATTGTTTTCCATAATGAAGATAGGCATGTTGTCATGTTGATTATTAGGTTAGTTAAGATTATGTTTAAGGTCTTTTTCTTGAGTTGAAACAGGAAAATTTCCTTCAGTTTGGATGAAGTAATTTTTAACTCAGTATTAAGGAAAGGAGATGAAACTAATAACAAATTATAAACCTATGTCCAAACTGCCATGCATTCCGAAGCTGTCTGTAGCCAACAGCACGTTTTCATACAGAAACATTCCGCGATAACAAACCTCCTTGTCTTTGAGAATAAGTGCTTAAGTTTTTTGAAATAAGGTCATGAATTAGATTGTGCCTATACAGACTGTTCGAAAGCTTTCCAACGCGATTATAGCGTTTTATAATTGAACACAAATGGCTTTCCCCTTTTTTCATTGATTGGATATCCACATATCTTCAGAACAGGTCTTGAAAAGTGGAATTCAGACATCATGTCTCTAAACCATTTATTGCTTAAATCGGTGTCCCTCAAGGTAGTCATATAGGACCCCTTCTTTTATATTTAATAAATTATAGAATTATTGTGCATGATGACTTAAACAGTTTTTCATTATGGTGTGAGATTTCTACCTTAAATTTGATTCACATTTAATGTCAAAAAGTGACATACAATCTGTTGTCACTGTAAAAGATCTATAGTTTTATTTCCATCTAGTTTAGAATGAATCATTGATTCCAATATCTGGATATATGAAGCGTTGGTCAAAGGACTTCCGTGATTCCGGATGATTTCTATAGCTATAGGTACCTAACTGTTTTGCCCGTCCTCACCTGGACCTGAGAGGTTAGAACCCATTCAACTGAATTCTACCCGGTTTGCCTTCATGTTTCAAATTTGATAAATGCATTACAACTTGCAAATTCTTTTATGTCTTAAATGCATTTCATTTTCGTAAAATTTTTCGCCATTATGTATTCCCCCCAAGTCTTCAATACCTTCTCACATTCATGACTTCATTCATTTTCATCGACATACGTATTTGAATTCCATTTGGATTTCTTCTTCTCAAGCAATAAAGCAATAAATCAATTGCAGTAGGAAAATCTACTGCAATCTATTTTAACCACACATGACTTGCTACTACTGGAAATTGCTTTTAAATTAGTCTAACAAAAAGTCAGCTGCTGTGAAAACCTAAGTAAGCAACACAAAAATTATATGGCCGCTGAATGTTTTTCTTTTTCTTTCTCTCTTTTTACGTATTTGATATCACTTGGGTCTTACATAGGACAAAGCAAAGGCACACCAAGACTTTCATCATCATATAAAACACACACAACAGCGAAAACCCATAAATTCCGCATGTTTTTCCTTGGACTTTATTTCGATTTGATTAGTTTTCTCAAAGAAAAACAAAAACAAGACGCCTCGTCGACGAGAGGAAAGAAAAACTCATAAATTTTCCTTTCAGCAGGCCTGCTGCGTTTGACATCTCTCAAAGCACAGACTCCCAACCCAACATCATATCCCTGCATCATGGGATCCATAGAATAAGGCAAGACACAAAATTTAGCAAAGAAAATTGACAAAACAAGGGTTGCTCTTTTGCTGTGTATAGAATTTACCCTTGCCTTGTATTTTGTCAAAAAGAAAAAAGAACGAAGATGGCAATCCATGAGGAAATTTTCCGTGCCTGAGAGGCATTAGGAAAGCACTCGGTACACTCATAAAATCCCTCACCATCATCGTCATCAGGCACAGGGTTAGCACCATAAAAACCCAGAAGGTCCATTAAATTTCTTTCATTTTTGGGGGTTGAAAATACATAAAAGGAAATTCTATACCTACCTTTCTACCTTTTCTCAATCATGACAGGGAAAAGTTTTGCGAACCCTTATTTTTCGTTATAACAGCGGCTCCCCCGACGGCGCACCAAAACAGCACACAGGCACAGTCACATCTCACATAATGGCCGACATGCAAGATGGACTTTCTCGAAACTTTCTTTTTTTCATTTCCCTGTGGTCGTCGCTACCTAAATAGAACGTGAGAGCTTATGAATTTTACCCAAAGCAGTCCCGGTCACCACCCTAAAAGCAAGCAAACATGAAATCAACCCTTAAGCCATTTCGGGAATATTAGGATACAGAAATTATTATGGAGCATTTTCCGAGCTTAGGAATACACAATTTTACATTTTTATCGTATTTACTTGAGAGGCACACGTACACACACACATACAAGCAGAAAAGGGAATCAACGAGTTTTTATATATACAAAAAGCCAAAAAGGAAACGAAGAAAGAAAACAAAAAAACATGGCAGCTTGCCTATAATTTGTTATTCTCTCTCTTTCTCTCTTCTCTATATCTCTAACACACACACACAGGCGCATAAAAATGCCACAGAACAGCATTTTCCCATTCTAAATAATCTCCATCGAGGTGGTGAGCAGCAGCGGCAGCCAACAACGCCAAAGCGAAACGAACGAACGAAAGCAAAAAAAAAAAACATGAGAAAAAGGAAAAATCCATCTGCGGAGCTCGAGAGTTTTTCACAATAACGTTTTATGGCATTCGGTCATAAACTTGATTGTAGTGTGTGCGCGGCCCAAACGACGTCGGCAGCATCAGCGCTTATATTTTTTCTGGTGGCAATTTCTGATTTTTTTGCAGAGGCACTATAACTACTTTGTGAAGGAATCATACACCTCTATAACCAATAAGCGTGAATTCCACAACCAATACTACTCATAAAGTTCTGTTCTGTTTTCGGTTTTTTTTTTTTGTAATTTTGTGTGATCGTATTTTTGACTATTTTTCGCCAAAAGTGTTTCGTCAAATGAAAATAGAACCAAGTACGGACAACAGACAGCAAAAAAAAAAAACAATAACAAAAAATAATTATCTCGCTAAGTGTTTCATGGTCATAATCGTTAAGTTTTGAATGCGCTGTTTTGTGTCCTTGTTGTGTTTTTGTCTTTTGTTTTTGGCAATTTCCAGGCAATATCTTTGAATTTTTTCGAAAGGTGTGAACTCTTTTTTTTGTCTGCCCTCTGAGATTGTTACGTCAAGGTTCATTAATATTGAGAGACCCATAGTGACTTGCTTTGTGTTATGTTAGTGTAATGAGAGTGACGACTACGACTATTACGACAAACGAAGACGACCGACACGACGCATACGGCGGCAGTGGCGGCGGCGGTGATTAAATTGTGGTGCAATTCAGTGGTTAGTGCCGATAAATTGTAAATTTTAAGACCAATAAATAAAACTTAAGTGAACGAAAGGATAAACAAACGAACGAATAAAAGAACTTGAAGACAAAAACTATCAAGAATTTGAATGATGTGGCAGACAGTTTTCCAAATGAATTGGCTTTCGACTTGAGGTAAGTGTTCTAGTTTGAATTAATTCTAATTGGCATAACAAATAACTGAAATAAACTATTTTTATTAATATTTGAGTGACGTGCTTAAAAGTAGGTACCTACAACTCACGATGTAATGCCCAAATTAGAATTGAAAAACAATGGAAGTGATTTTGTTTACTGTTTTTTTTTTTCTTAAACTAGGAAAACAACGCGATAAATATTTGTCCATTCCTTAATAGTTAAATCAAGAATAGTTTTGAATATCATAAATTAGTATCCTCCAAGGATTTTGTTTTCAATTTTCCGCAGGTTGAATTCTTAAACCATGAACCTCCTTCGAATGAATTTTCCTCATTTGATGAAATAATTTAATTTTCTAATTTTTCATTTGTTTTTATGAAAATAGTAGTAGGTAACCAAAGAAAATTCTTCCACAATAAAGTGAATTAGGCTTTCTCTGACTCTAAGTAAATTGATTGGAGTTATGAAAATATCATCCATTTTAATCTTGGATTCTCAAGTAGATTGCGGAACTTCGATATCGTCTGTCAGATTGTACGCTCCTAGAACTGACCGGAAACGGAATGCTTCCCTAATAAGAACTAAAACGGGAATGGTATACAAAGTTGAAATATATTATACCTATATTTCTTGGAATATAACGATACAATTTACAATTTTAAGGAATTTAAATACACCAAACCAAGTCTTAGAAATTTAATTGAAATAACAATTTACACTCAACTAGCCGACCCGCGGGACGTAGTTCCCGCTCTAAGGCAATGGTTGATGTAACTAAAAGTTTGGGTGTGCAGTTTTCTCTTCTCTTAACAAAGTTGAGAACGGTTTACCTTGCTTTTTTCCAATATCAAATCAGCGAGGAATGTTTTCCCAGGTGAACAAAAATTAGCTTAATTTTTGTCATTCACTTCTATTATTAAGATCCAAGGAGTATTATCGTTTATTTTCTAATTGCAATAAACTGTCATTGTAAATTTCATCATTTTCAAAAATGCAGTTGTTAAATGAAAGGAAATACAAACGCAAATCCTTCAATGAGCGATTTAAGACTATAACTGATTTTTTGTAAGCCATTGTGCTCTCATCCACACAATAATCTGACACTGTTGCAAAACTTTGTCCAATGCCGACGTTTTTGAAATATCACATTAAACTGCATAGGTATTTGAAGGTAATTAAAAGCAGATTGCGAGAACTGTAAGGCCACCATTTAATAAAGTGGCAGCAATTCCAGAAGAAGCGGGAGCCCTATTTGATTGTCAGATCGTATGGATGATAAAAATAATCAGCCCTATCGAGGTATTTTTCGGAGCGGACAATTTTCCGCAACGCAAATATGGTCGGAGCTTAAATTTGTATTCGAGCTAATTGTCATCGGACAAAAATATGGCAACCAGCTTTAAACACAATTAAAAACAAAAAATTCCGCAAACAATTTTCTGCGGACAAATCGGAAAACAAACTATCAAAAATGAATGAAAATAAAGCTAGTCATCGCACCACATTGTTACTCATCGTACTGCGTTACTTCATATCGGAAAAAATTCCGAATTGTAAGTCGGAAGAATACCTCGAAGCAAAACTTGTCCGAAACGTACGAAATCGGACAAAATTCCGCTCCGAAAAATACCTCGATAGGGCTGAATGATAGCAAAAATTTTGTCCCCGTACCACTGGGTACATTTAAAAATACAATTCACAACTCTAATTGATCACCTCTTGCATAATGGTGTCATACACATCGTTTAACTTTGGACCATAAGTTTGCAAAAATATCCTTATTGCACCATTGCTTTTTTCGCAATCCAGGGTGAAAGTTCCAATCAATTTAAACGAATAATATATTTTTGTAGCATATATTTGAGTACACCATGTTTTTCACGCTGTTAAGTGAACAAATCTCCAGCAATATCACGTCCTGGTAGACCATCTGAACTTAAACGACCTAAAACTGTTTATCAAAAACGTAGCACAATTAGAATTGGTTTCTCCAAATCGTGCAGTGCAAGGTACTTTCGATCAGGAAATACTATGCGACATAGAATTGCATTCCTTGGAGGTGCGATGAAAAAAAATTTGATTATTTTATTTTCCGATTTCTATTCCACTTTCCACAACAATAATTCTTTCTTCAGACCGCTATTAAGACTGTGTGCCTTTTAGGACATTGAAGAGGATTCATTGTTTTTAAAACACTTGAAAATGCGATAAATCCAATCAAATGCTAGATTTCTTTCAAAATTCTTATGAACGCATTTTCCAAGCTTTCTCGTGAAAATTGTTTCTTGGAACTTTTTAAGATCGAACATCATTCGATCAACTGGAAAACAATCTGCATCCCTCCAAATTTCAACACCTCGCAAAACACACAACACAGGTTCGAATACTTGGGTATTTAACGGTTCTGAAAAACTTATAGAAGTTATCTAGAAGTTATCGTCATAACTAAAGCACAAAACTCTAGACGAAAAATCTGCAAAACCAAAGAAGAAATCTAAACTACGTCATTGAAATTCAGCATATCAAATTGAACATTACCAGCAAATTTTCTTTACCTCCCACAACACATAAAAAGCTTTTTTTCTAAATAAATGCACCTAAACCAGCCTAAATCAGAGATTGAAAAAAAGAACCATCTTTACAAATCTAAACAGGCACCACGCTAGCTATACGAATTTTAATTAAATCGATGAATTGATCAAATTCATCATTCATCATCTAACTTTCATCATCGTTATCGACCATCGTATGTATGTACGTATTCTAATCTTCATCAGCAGTTTACCTTCATCATCATTGGTTGATCCGTCAATAAATTAAACCATCAATAGATAATCACCTGAAAGCGAACATCGTTATCATCAAGCATCTGGCCTTTTGCATTATTTCTATTGCACGATTTACCTAAAGATTTGAGCAAATTTTTCCAGTCTTTCTGCAAACAAATTAGACTTAAATGTGCGTATTCCTGGTCAATAATAAGTAGCTATAGCTACTCAACAATGCAACGAACTGTATGCGACTATTTTGCTCCTAAGGCCTCGGCCACGCAGTAAGCGGCTGAGCGGCTGGAGGCTGAGCGGCAGCTCTAAGCGGCGTATGGCCAGACACTGAGCGGCTGCTTTTGAGCGATTAGTAGTTAAAATGCCTTTGTCAGAAACAATTCGCCGTATTTTACTGTCAGAAAATCGTTTGTATGTGTACAAATTACTTAAACGTATACAAAAAAGAATAGACGATTTGGTGTTCATCCGATTAGCCAATTAAGATCGGAGTTTGAAGAATTATTTAATCATTTAGTTTTGAATCTACTTACATTTCCAGATAGATTCTGGCAATATCTACGTATGTCTATCGAATCTTTTGATTTGCTGCTTGAAAAAGTGCGTCCTTTGGCCATCTTTACTTCTTGCCGCTCAGAACAATTAAAACAAATTTGGTTGCTGAGCGGCGCCGCTTAGCCGCTCAGAATTTTGTTTCGCCGCTCGCTCATTGCGTGGCCACTTCTATGTGATTTCATATGTTTTATATTTTTTTTCCGCTCAGCCGCTTACTGCGTGGCCGAGGCCTAATGTGAAAAATTGACTTTTTTCTACTTTCGATTTGAAAATATGTATTTAGTAAAGTATGTAGTAAAAACTTGTCAACATTTTTTGAATTGATCAGCTTAATTCTTATTTCGATGAAGTGAGAAAAGTATTAACATTTGAACCATTTGTGATTTGAAAAGTTTAAATTTTGTTCCTAAACCTTCTAAACCTCTTCGTTTAGAAAAAAAAAATTGTAAAATCGGTCAAGCAGTGTGGCCGGTTAGCGAATTCTGGACATTGTGCGGGAGGTTACATGCTGCAAGAAAATGGTTTACAACCGCAATCATGCAAGAACTTATGAAATGTTTAATTTTAATTCGAAGAAGAAAAGAAACGGAAACACAACGGAAATTATTGATCTTGCAATTATAGCTGCAAGTCGGAAAGATCCCTTTAAGAGTTCCCGGATTCAACCTGAAAAGTATGCGCTGATGAAGTGAAGACAGTCAAACACGGTGGGGGCAATTTGATGGTTTGGGCCCACACCATGTCATGAAAATGCTCGTGGCATAGTGTGGGTCCAATTGAACTAGTTTTTGGGAAAATGGATCATCGTCAGTAGAGTGAGATATATTTTGGGAAACCATTTGCCAACAATAACTTACTGTTAACGTTTAAATTTCGTAATGACAATCATCCAAAATACACCGTCAAATCGGTACAAGCGTGGTTTCGAAACAAAGAAATTAATAATAAGAGCTGGCCATCACAAAGTTCGGAAATCAATCTCATAGAAAACCAATGGAATTATGTGGACAAAGTATTAAAACTGAAAAACCAACTTTGAATGTCAGATTTGTTTATAATATTACACATCTAACGAAAAGCTATATAAATACATTTCAAGCTTCTAGTTTCATCACGAATTAGGTTCTTAATATGTTTACAAACATTGACACGCACTATTTTTTCACCTCTTTTATTGCGTTGAAAAGTAGCCTATGCCCTTTCTCAGGAACTATATGGCAATGTGCAGGTTTGGGCAACGAAAATTTTGAAATAAAACAATCAAGCAATCAATTTATTAATTAACGAAAACCAAGTCACTATGCTAGTCCTCCTGGGATTTCTCCAAAGCATTCGACACTGTTCCACATGAAATTCTACTGAAAAACTTACATACCATTTTTTTGTAACTCTGCTCTATCTCTTATTTAACAATATCCAAGCCGATGAATCCAAGAAGATTATGCAAAGTCGACGATGATGTCTGATTATCTTCCCACCTCAAGTGGTGTACATCAAGAATCGATATTAGGCTCAGTTCTTTTTATGCTTTTAAACAATGATCTTCCTTCTATACACAAACATTGCAAAACTCATATGTATGAAGACGATGTTCAAATTCACTTGTACTTCAGAATTAGTATGGAAGATTGGTTGAAGATCCATATCACAGCGAAAACCTAAATGTAAAAAAAGAGCCAAGTTCTCCCGTACAAAAATTCTGCCTAACAAATCAGCCACGAAAAGGACTTGTAGGTGCATTGCAAATGTTTTAAGTGGACTTACATGGAATCAACTATCACTTTTGAAAGAAACTTGTACATTTTTCTCTAAGTAATCTGCTATTAAAAAAGTTTGGAAAACTTGCTAAGTAAAAAAAAAAAGATTAACAAAACCTATCACTATGCCAAATTTCAAGATTCTAGGGCAACGGGAAGTGCTTCATAATTTTGATGATGTCATTGAGTGAGTGAATCAGTCAGTCAGTCAGTTACGGTTTTCGTGATTTTTGGAACATTGTCTGTTAGAAACTAATTATGCTAAATATCTGAAAATGACTGAGGTGCTTTTTCTTGACTAGCTTAACAAATAATGTGAGTTTGAAACTTTGACTTCCTTGGTATAGATAAAAGGGGTGTGGAAAATGCCCTGAGTTATTTCCTATAAAAAAGGGTGTAGTGACAAAGTTGCTAGAGAACTTGGCTGGGCACTACCGAGCTCCTTGATCATGATGGGTATAAAATAGTTTAAAGGTGAAGTCTAACAAAAGCCAAGCAATTATAAGTAAAACTGCTATAAAAAACTTCTAGCTAAGGATCGAGCTAGCTGGCGGAGCCTGTTGATTGAGGCCCAAGTCCACAACGGACTGTAGCGCCACCTTAAGTAAGTAAGTAAGCTATACAAACTTCATATCTTCCGAGTATTGAACCATGTCAGAACTGTAAGGAATCTTAGGGTCGTCGTTTGCTCATGCTGTTGGTCTAATTTCTGTTCCTTTGTGGGTTTCTTAAAAAATATATGTAAATTATATTCCATCCATCTTCCAATGACCATTGCAAAAAGCTCTTTTCTACCAACCGTTTTAACGGAAGTTAAAATATTTTTGGTCTTGATTTGGTGGCCAGTTTATATCGCCACGACGAGAAATTACGCGGCCAGGAAATGTTTCTTGCAACAAAGCCATATTTTCGCTCGAGTTGTGTGGCATGTGCGGCACTGTCTTATTGAAACCACATATTCTACAAGTCGTATTCTTCAATAGCTCCGAATTGACGGTGACAGTCATTCCATCGTCGTTTTCGAAGAAGCAAGGTCCAATCACACCTCAAGAGCACCTCAAGACTAAAGAGCGCACCAAACAGTGACTTTTTATGGATGTCTTCTCTCTTCAATTACTTGAGGATTCTCAGAATCCCAAATACGAGAATTTTGTTTATTGGAAATGGTCAGCTGGCTCCAGTTGTTGTGTGAGCTGGACTTTAATGGATGTAGGTGTAGATCCAAATGCAAAATAGGCCATGATTTGGCGACGAGGAATTGACATATTCGGCTCTTCGGCAACACTTTCACTTACCGCAGCGATATTACCAGCGAAACGATGATGCACAGGCCTTACAATATCTGTAACCAATCCAGTCTTTTCAAATTTGTTCATAATTTTGCCAAAATTACTTGTGAAGTTGGACGATTATGTATTATCTTAAAGAACGGTGTGGCTGTGGCAGAACGCAGAATCACCATTTTTGTAGTAGATTTTAACAGTTTGTATGCGTTGTGCGATAGCTAAGCGATTCATTTTCGTAAATGTCAGACTTTCAACTAAAAATAAAAATTGATTTAACAACTTAGTTTGACAGATGTCGATTTCCAGTTTCCATAGCTCTCATTGTTTACTTTATTGAAAAAACTGTTATAAACTGATATGAATCCCAATTTCGAAGGTAATTTCATTGAAGTTGAAGCAAGTTGCGTTTTTTTTTTTTTTTTGAAAAATCAAATTCATGAGAATTATAGGATCATTGCTCAAAATATCTGCGGCTATCTGATCGATGACATTAAATCATTGCCATCATCGTCTGTAACCATAATTTCTGCCACATATTGGTATCTGTTATTCGTACTCTCCTTGTTTGTCTCTATCTGTTTTCGTTCGTTTTGTTTTTTAAATATCTGCAATGGAGTTTTAGCCATCTCTCATACGTCTGCATTTTGTGTATTTATATACATATTGTTGGTTTAATTAAAATGTAAAATGCAAATTGGGTATTTTTATTGAGTCCTCGTTCGACACAAAAATTTTGTGTTAAAGGTTTATTTTATTTGTCAATTTTCGTTTACTCAATAAAATGTACTCTTTTTACGTTCCCTTTTAAAAGGAAGCAAGCAACATAAAACATTTTTCAAAATCGCCTCCGAATTCGGAACATATTGTGTTAAACACTTTGGTGATTATTCAGCAAAGAGGTGTCGGATCTGATTTTTTGTTAAGCATTTACCTATCTAAGTAAGATATTTCATGAAAAAATCATTTCTTATTGATAGAATTATAGAATTTTATAAATTCTAGGATATCAGCGTATAAAAGGAGCAGAACTATAAAATCAAATTTTTCAATCGGTTTAAGAAGACGTACCTCGGAGCTGGTCTACAAAAGTTTGCTATATGACTTTTCACGTTTTGATCCTGCATTCACATAATACAGCATCGTCAATTAAGCTTAATTAAAAAGAAGAGGCCCTATTTGGCTGCCCTGAGGAACTTCATGCTTAAGGGACAAGATGCTTGAATTTCACTTAAATTGTCGAATTGGAGAATAGTTGATACTTAATTACTTACATACTTAAGGTGGCTACAGTCCGTTGTGGACTTGGGCCTCAATCAGCAGTCTCCGCCATCCAACTCGGTCCCTAACTAGCTGTCTCCAGTTTTGCACTCTAAGTTGATCGGGGTCCTCTTCCACTTGAGTGCGCCACCTGAGTCGCGGTCTTCCTCTCCTCCTACGTCCCTCGGGAGGAGGATAGTTGATAGATCTCGAAAAATCTGTATCTATAAACTAAATAAACTTTCTGAACACATTCTAAAGTGTTAACACATTCTCAGAATGTATAGTTCTATCACCTCTGGCTCATTGCCTTAAGTATCGACTAAAATAACCACCTCTCAAAGAAAATATTTAACAGCACGAAATCCGCAATTGAAAATGCATAAATATGTAGGTATTCCCTTGAGGTAAAGAGAATATGCCAACACTTTCAATGCTTTGTTAAAAATAGGTCTTCGTCAAGGCCTACCTTCATTCATTAAGAATTTTGTTCCCACAAATTACGATGAGTAGATGGAAAACACATCATAAATGTCTGTCTCGTATAAAACTAAGATCCAACTTTATGACTCATTAAGCCAAAATATAACGTGCAAACAAATAAAACTTTAATTACAAAACTAACCAAAACACACAAAAATAAGACGAAAAAAAAATCATCTCCATTCATACTTTCGTTCAATAAAAACTGTCTTCCCAAAAAAGCGCCTACCACGAAAGCAACGACGATGCGACGACTACGCAACGCACGACGACGACGACGACGTCACTAACGAACGCCAACTCTCAGTAAAATTATACAAATAGTTTCACACTTGTATTCGTAAATGGTTTTATTGCTGCAATATTATTTACTATTATTGACTTTATTATTCCTCAACAAAAATTCGAAAGACAAACAAGAAATTAAGTCATTAGGACGAGCGAACGACCGACGACGCAACGCAACGCTAACAAGACAAGATCGAAGGAAGAAAAGGATATAACCCTGAGATGATTTCATAAATAGGCCGTAAGTGTATCCTTGCTTGTGAAGACTTGCCTAGTCATAAAATTTGTATGAAGGTGCTAAACGAATTATATAACCCAATTTCATGTTCCATATCGAGCCTTGACTTACGCATGCATATATTATGTGTCAGTCTGTAGGAGCTATACTCACGTTACGGTCGGGGGCTCTAACTTTTTGACTATAAAGTGAATTTGTTTGGCTGTAAATTTATGACAGCACTGTCTTACGTCGAATAAATTAAGCAAACCAACCGCACATGTCGATGTCTCTTTCTATCTCTCGTTAACATTATTTTATAAAAAAAAAAAAATAAGTAACTATGTTCTCATAATTTTTTTGGTTCGACCCGGCCCACCAGCCACCAAGACTCTTTAACGACCCCAAAGTATGCGGCATGGGCTTATTGAGTCCTTTTTAACAGCCCCTATATATTCTTACATCGCGTATACAGATGGGAACTCTGATTGATGATATAAATGATGGCCATTTGCGGTGCGGGTCTTAATCTTTTATGCATTTATATACTTAGATTATTATATGGGTGCGATTCCCCAGCTAATGGGTTCATAAAACCTGACCATTAATGGAGATTTTATAAACTATAATGCGTGGAGAATAGAACCAGGCCATCAGGCCCGCGCCGCGCCGCGCAGATAGCAGCGCTAATTGACATCAAGTAAAAAAGAGAAGTGTTGTTTATGTTGCAATTAGACTGATGATGGTGTTGATTTATAATTTGCGGCAAGTAAATGCAATGAAGCTCTGTTTTATTGGAAAATTTAATAATGCGAAAAAGGATTTTTTGTTCTTACTTTGCTGATAATGATGTTGAGTGGTTCGATAACGAAGAACTCGGAAAATCATTTTAAGAACATTAGAGGCGCAGATTTCAGGCCAGCAAATGTCGGTTTGTCCAAAGACCTCAGCAAGATCAGCCATATTTTAAGGTGTGATTAGTAAGAGCGAATATTTCCGCATTCATCTATAGCTGCCTCGGCTGGCCTTGCAAGAGCGCAACTGTCACTTTAATTTCCGAACACCATTCATATCATGGTTTGGAGATGCAGTTAGTATTAATGCTGATTTATCTCCTGATGTTGTTTGCATAACATTGAACCTTCGTGTTTCCCATACAAAAATCAGCCCAACCGGGTTAATTCGCAACTGCGAGGCAATGACGGTGAAATGGATAGTGTTTAATGTCGACGCCGAGTTATCCTGTAAGAACTTGAGATCGACACAATCATGTTCGGATCGGTCAACATGGTCATGGTCACTAAAGGACTTAAGAACTTCGTTGAACGAAATGTCGATTGCATCCTTATTTGCGAAACAACATAGTCCAAATACCACTTCCTTCCCAAAATCAACAATCTATGTGGAAGCACTGACTTCTCAAAAATAACATTTTTTCGCCCAGTTCAAGGTTAACCAAACCTCGAATCGATAACGAAACTGACGGTCGTGGTCGAAATTTGAACTTTCCTCAGGAAAGTATGTGGAATGTTAAGCTGTTGAGTTCAACGGCGAGCGGTTTTTCGTGGTTTGAGTCTGACATTCTCGAATGCAGTAGCCAAATTTTCGTTTGTGTGTCTGTACGCCTTGAGGACAGGAACCTTAATACCTTTTTTTTGCACACTTGTTGAGTTTCTTTACTATTCTGCATGTCATGTAGATAGTAAATGAGAAATGGTTTCCTCTTCCTCTTTCTCTTCATACCCATGCCTGAAGCATGACAACCGATAAGGCAGCGTCAAGTGATGACACCTACTTAAGGGGTTATAATATGCAGTCACGTTACAGATTTTAGATACTTTGTCCTCTTAGGATTTATGTTGGACCTAATCTGTTTGGTGACCATACAAGAGGGAATATTATCCCATCTAAGGTTAGCATCTATGAAGGTATCCTGCTTTAACATGAGCTTACACTTAGCGATAGGAGGTGAATGTGAAATTGCTACCGCTGTGCTTTCTCTATTAGAGATAATAGTCAGTTAAAGGTAGCTTAAGAATCTGTGGAGAGTAGATTAGCCAAGATAAAACATCTTTGGTTTCTAAAAACAAGGGAAGATGGAATGAGAGGCTTAGATTAAGATTTTCTGAGTGTACTTTTAAACCTTTACCTTTTTTAAATCTGGAACCATCTGTTTTGTAGTAAACTGCCTTTTCCAAGACATGTCAACCACTACTATAGCTACTGTAGCTTTTTCACTCTATCTTGTATGTTGGTTTTCATGCTAGGCTGGGAGTTCTCTGTTATATTTTGATCTCCAATCGCCTTCTACGTAACCTTCTTCTAAGTCGGCTCCTAATCCATGTAGGATATCAGCCTGAGAGCCCCATGTTAAGAATTTTTCTTTAGAAAATGTGAAATATCACCTCATTTTCCTTTTCTATAAATATCGCCAGCACACAGCGCCGCCGCATATTAGGTCTTAGCGTGAGGAGCATTCGACTCATTTGGTTCGTTCGAATGAAGATAATTTGTTTGTTGAAAGTGTGTACCTAATATGGAACAAGTTTCGGCTATCCTTCGGTCACACTAAGTTCTGGTTCTAGAGGTAGGAGCTAATTATTGACGTTGACATCTGTTGCTTAATGATATGAAACAACCAATGTTTAACTTTTTTATTTGAAAGATCTGCACCTTTTGACTTTCTAACCGGAGGGAGAAGGACTTAGTAGGTATTACTAGTCTAGTGTTTCTTCTTATTACCGATTCATGAGCTGCAGCAAAGTGTATTTAACGTAAGCACTTATCTGTTGTAGCAGTGCTGTTGCACAAGGATGTTTTCCATTACGATGTTTGCGTGCCGGAGTACAAATGTTACGTCATAATCCGGTCAGACTAAGAAGCAGATCCTTGCTGTTCTTCCCTTAGAAGGCAGTTATTACATAACATTGCACATGATGCTATACAGTGTGACACGTGAATTTGATGCGATCATTAATCTACTTTCAATCAAAATGTGCATTCACTTAACACAGTGGAATCTGGTCACATCCATCCAATCTCCACAATCGTGGTTAGGTCTGCATAATACCGTGTTAGTACAGACTCTAGTTTTTGAGTATCGCACCTATCAAATCTGTTGACGGTTTGGGTCAGATTGCTGTTTCAGAGTTGTTTTGGTGCGGAAGTCATTTTGTTAGGCCTTAACTTGCTGCTAACGTGTGAGCACGCTGAAATTCCACGTAAAAGATCCCTTACAAGATTCTTACCACACATTGACATAACATTGACTCCGATTATATTGAATTGAACTTCAAGAAGGTCGCCTTGTTTGTCGAAAGGCTCATATAATATTAGTTTGTACCGAAGGATTTCGTCCGTGTCCAGAGTAGTGGATTTGTTATCTCCGTGTTCGTGTACGTTACGTTGGCAGTATCAGAACAATAAAGTTTTTTGATGTTCTGATGGGGATTAATGCAATTACAGCTTCTTGTGAAATTTCGCTTCGTCAAGGAGTGCTGATACATTTAAAACGAATGTGTCGATTCCTCGTCGTTCTCCAGAATTAGGACTGTCTTACTGCACATTATGGCATATTTTACATTTGATCAACACCTACTTTCATATTAAGTCCAGCTCACATAACAACTGAAACCAGCTGGCCTTTCACAACGTCGTACATACGTCAAATGGGTGCTCAAACAACAGGCGGTGGACGCCGATTTTTCAAACAAAATTTTCTTCAGCGACGAAGTTTATTTCTCTCTCGATATGTATGTTAATAAACAAAACTGTCGTATTTGGGGTTCTGGTAATCTTTAAGTAATTGAAAAGAGGCCATTACATCCACAAAAAGTCACTGATTAGTGCAATCTTTGGTCCGGAGGTGTGATTGAACCTTACTTCCTCGAAAACGATGATGGAACGACTGTCACCGTCAATCGGAGAATTATGGTCATGTGACAACCGACTTTTGTTTGCCTGCTATTGAGGAATATGACTTGGCGAATATGTAGTTTCAACAAGACGGTGCCACATGCTACACAACTCGAGCGAATATGGATTTATTACAAGAGACATTTCCTGGCCGCGTAAAATTTCTCATCGTGGCAATGTCAATTGGCCACCAAGATCATGCGATTTGACACCGTTGGACTTTTTTTTGTTTGGCTACGTGAAAGACCGTGCTTATGCTGATAATTTTTTAAATCTTGAGCACTTAAGAGCTAACGTTCGTCAAGAAATGGCTGAGATACCGCCAAATGTGTGTCGGAAAGCGGTCGAAAATTACCTCAAAGGAATCGGTGGTTGCAACAATTCGCTTGTTAGTTATTTAAATGATGAGTGAAACGACGCATAATGTTAACGTTCAAACTTTACCTAAAATTAAAAGAAATATCATGAAAAAAATATATGTTTAAGTGTTTTATTTACGTTTACTTTTGAAACCACAAATGGATAACCCTGTATAGTATAGAAGGCGTGGGTTGGTACCTACTGCCTCTTGCGAAGTCGCGGAAAGTGATTTTCAAATCAGCCGTTCGTACCTAAGTTGAATTTACACCTTGACTGAACTGTTAAAGGTTGTAATTTGTAAGCTTTGGAATTACCTATAGTGCCACCCTGTAATACTTTAATTATTATTATTATTAAAGAGTGTTGTGTTATACTAAAGTCAACAATGAATTAAGTCCCAAAAAGCTATTGTGTCGGTTGTGAGATCAAAGAGGAAAGATCTATGACGTAATAGGAATAGAGGGAATAGAAAATTCCTTCACCATCTAAGCCTGGCCAGAGGTTGCAGAAATAGTTCTTTCTTTGGTAAAAGTCTCGCTCAATGCAGAAGAAGTAGTTGAGCATACCAGTTTGAGGCCTTACTGAAGAAAACTATTTTTGTTTTTAATTGATTGGGAGAGCTACATCAAACATAAGCCGCTCTAACAAGTCCCCCGTAGACTTAACAATTCTCGAGATCAGAATAAGTTAGAAGCTTAAGTTTGAGCATGTAACTCTGCTGTAAATTAATATAATTAGTTTTGATTTCCTTGTAATTTTGTCCAAGCATGCTCCGGGATGTAGTTTTTCTTTCAACACATGAAGGAATGTTAATACATAAAAGAAACTAGGAAAATCTTAATCAAAGTTTGAACATTTTTACGACCTTTTCAAAGCAGAAAACAGGGTTAACAAGGAAGGTACATGGCATAGGTACCTTTTACAAAGTTCATGTAACATTTTCACATCGTCGTCGTCGTCGCTCTTCGTTCTAAGCTATAAGATATTAACAAAAAAAAAAAAAAATCAGAAACGAAGCCGCTCATCAAGGCATTCTATAGAACTTGCTGCGGGCTCACCACCTAATCAAAAATTCTATTTAGACTTCCCTCAACATTCAACGGTAAATAATAAATAAAAGCAGCAGAATATTGATGCAAGACCGCAATTAGCTTCATGCCTTTCGTGCTCGTATATTCTTCGCCCTTTGGCATTGTCGGTCATAAATCTTTGCTTGTTTCCCGGTTAATCTCAAAACACAATGCAATGGAATGGAAATTGATGCTTCGCTGAAAAATAAAATATGGCCGTACACACAGTGTTATCGTACAAGCGGCCATGTTTTTTGTTTCCCACATACACAATGAAAAATGATGCTAGCCCGGGCATGTTATTATAGGAGCCTGCGCTCAGAGAGACCACCATCATCGAGGAGTTTCATTCTCAACGCGCTCAGCAGCCATGATTACACACACTCATGGACCGCAAATAGCCTGGTAGTCATAAAAAACAAAAATTACTGACCATCCTCGGCTTGGTAGGGACGATAATATAATTTGAGGGTGGACAAACCTTAACTGTGTTTGCTATATGACTGCTTAGAAGTCGATGTTAATTTTGTTTAACTACCTACCTGTAAGGGAAGTCAAGAGATTTAATGAATTTCTACGGTTACCTGTCGTTAACTCCTCCTGCCACCTTCCAAATTTCATTTCATTTCTAATAGACTCTATTTTGTTTCTCTCTCTCTCTCCCTTTGTAACTGCTTTCCTTTTCGACGCCATTATGCTTGTACTAAAACACACCCTCAGGTTTTTCATCGCGCCCAGAGTAGTTAAACGAAGGTTTATGTCTCGGATTGATTTAGATCGTAAAAAATACGATTTAGTTTACGACCTCTGAAATAACCAATATTTCTGGTTGGAAACTTGTCTCGGTGTTTAAAGCTGGACTTAGAATTGAACCGGTTCGTTGTTTGAATTTAAAATGTTTTTTTTTTTTAGTTCAGAAAATGACCGGAGGATGGCAGTCAGGGTAATATAACTGGTATAAAATTATGTTTGGAATTTTTTGTTTGTACTGTTTAGTGGGTATAGGGTACACTTTAGTAAGATGGTTACTCTTCAGTCTTCACCAAAAATATATGTTTTCAAAATTTAAAGACGCGATGAAAATTGTTGTCAATGCGTTTTGTGCAGCTTAGACCGTGTGCGAATTGGGCGAATTGCATTAAGAACACTGTTTAAATTTAACCACTACCTACTGTCTTATTTTAGCCTGTTCCCCAGCTAGTGTAATCTTAACACATTTTATTCACACACGGCTTTAGTTCAGATTTTGAGGTTTTAAGGTTGGTATGAGACCGATTTATTTCTCATGAATCAAATATGATTCATGCGTGATTCAAGATGATAAATATGTTGTTGATAGATATGTATCAAATATGATTCGGAAAACATCGACCTTGTCTTAAATCTTTTTTGTGACAAAACCAGGTACCTACTGTTACTTTCATTCGTCTTTAAGTGCATGAAAAGTGATAGGTGGAGATAGATGAGGCCAATAAGGACATTGCTGGTCTGAAGCCTCAGTTAAATGCCAATATCATGCTGTTGACGACGGACGAGGACGGTTTCACATGTTCACCAAGTACATCAGACAAGATTTTGAAGGCAGTGTTTATAGGAGGCTTATGACTTTGTATGTAAGTAGTTGTTGTAGTTCAGGGGTGTTTGATTTTTATTGATCGGTTCTTGTCTACATCAGAGGTATTATGGTTTCGTCTTTGATTCTTTGAATCATATATGCTACATTAATGAAGAAAGAGAATAGCTAAATTTCATGAATTAAATATGATCCATTTTCAATGTATTTTACTGTTTACTGTTTTTTTTTTTTTAACAAGTATCGATGAAATTGTTTTTATTTACAAGGTTGGTCCGATAAGTAGGTAATTGGAACTATAATCCCCATGTCATGGCTCAGTTCCAGAGCAATTTCGACGGGGTATGTCGATTAAAGCTGGCTCAAAATCTATAAAATCGGGACCAAACAGCGGTCGACCTGCTTTCAGGCTCAAAGAACGGTTAATCGGGCACAGGAAGAGCACAATCGACATTTGCACACATTTATCAAAAATTGGAGCTAGGTTGACATAGAAGAAGGGAAGAAATTGTAAATTGCGGTTTTATCCAAATTTCGGTATACACTTATAAAATTGCGGAAGAACAATATTGAAATTCGACCTTCCTTACCAGAGACGCTCTGCTCAGAAATTTACATTCAAAGATGAATGGGATAATTTGGACAACATCGTATTACCGTGTTTCTTGTTAAAATAAGCTAAATCCAAGCATGCAATAACGATCGATTGATTTGACGTTTTTTTCAACATCTGGAAGTATGAAGAAATCTCTCATTGAGACACTAACAGCAAAATTAATAGACACAGAGTAGCGAAGGATTAACCCTTATTCTGTGGTATAAGTGGAAAATTCTATATTAATAGAATAACATTCTCTTAGATTATTGACATTTACTAACTTATTCCACCGTGAAGGGTGGGTTAGCTAAGGATTGAGAGAAAATATAAGTAAAATACTTCCTTGTCAGTTCACCAGATGGCGCCACAATCGATTTTCATATATAAAACAAAGAAAACAACAAATCGGTTGTCAAGAATCAACAAAAACAAAACAAAAAATCCCTAAAGGATTATAGGGTAAACGTCACTTTACTAATCCGAGAACAAATTATTTTTATTTGAAGGCAGAGATTAACTCTAATTCTATGGGATAGTTTACCTGTCAAATAAGAGTGGAATAGCCGTTTTTACTTGCGACATATAGAATATACCTATGGCATTTATTGAATTCGTAAAAAAAAGTTTAGATTTTCATCAAATATGGCATAACGATGATAGAGAAGTCGAAAAAAGTGGGTCTGGCTATTCCGCCCGTCTGTCTGTCTGTCTGTCCTTAAACGCACCTACAGCCTTAACCACGGGTCCGATTGACTTCAAACATAAAAATTAGAGATTTGAGCGAATCCGAGTGGGTCGTTTTTTGATTTTTTTTTAAGATTAAAATTTAGGGTAGCCCATACAATTTGTTTGACCGAAAACGAAAAATTTCAATTTTCTCGAAAACATGAATCAAAATTTTAAATGGCTCCAACACGGTACCTCTAATAGCACCGTTTTTTTGTTATAAGATTTTCTCGAAAAATAAAAGTCCGATAAGCATTTTTTTTTTCAAGTATCTACGTACATATATATTGCTCAAATAAATATTTTGTCTTCAAAATATTTCAATTTTCTTTTTTTATTTTTAACAAAATATTTTTAATTTTTTTTTTAAATTCTGTATCTCGAAAATGTATCAATATTAAAAGCCGAAATTTTATTATAAAATGTATACATACATATTCTCGAATATTGCATAGGTACCCAAATTAATTTTAAGATATTTTTGAAAAATGTTATGTGTATATAAAAAAATAATTAAAAAAAAAACCGCTCCACAGATTTTTTTTAATTTGAAAAAATGAACAATTTCTCAAGAAAATGAATGACACCAATTTTTTATTCCTGGAATACAGGAGCAAGTTCGTAAGACCAGTCGGGTACAGTATGTATTAAAATGTCTGTAAGAATATAAACATAATTTTAAAAACTTCAAAACTGATAGTTAAACAACTCTTCAACATTTTTCAGATGTTATGGTTTAACAGAGCTAGAGGCAAAGAACAAATCAGTTTTAACCTGTTCGCACCGATGAAAACTCGTGCTTCTGACATAAAGTTTAAAAAAAGGGATCTGTTCCAATCATATACTTGGGGTTCTTTTCTTGTTCTTGTTCTTCTCTCTTTCAGGGTATTTTCGCCTTTTTTGGCGCCATAATACTGTGTTTTTCCCATTGTAAGCTGCTATTCCCCTTATTACTAAAAATAAAAGAAAGATATTGTATAGTTTAATATTGTTGATTTATCATTTGCTTATAAATTTATTTTAGCCCATAAATGCTAGTTTTGTATAAATATTTAGTACACTCTTTTTGACAACCTTATTATCGACGTCGTGATTGTATTTGATTTGGGATCAGGAAATGTCAAATGTAATGACATTTTGGCTGTCGTGGAGGCCAAACCAAAAATCAATTTCGTTTGCTTCTAAATTCATTCTTCAATAAAATATCAAATATATTAAACGCATTCCATCCAATCCCTTGGCGGACACTAAAATCTTCTTTTCCTTAAAAAATTACAAACTACCTTTTCAAATTATTGCAAGCAACACAGCTTTGACCCACCTTTTACTCCATCCATATTCGATGAATGTCACTTCAGATTTGACAACTGTCTAAAGGTATAGAGGCTCATTATCAAATTTCACAAACAGACTATTTTAACTTTTTCATACCAGACGCAAAACGTAGTTTCCAGCTGTCAGTTTTCAAAAACTGGACCTTTTTTCGTTTTGTTTTTGTTTGACATTATAAATCTTTAATAGACGTGTTTTATTGTACATTTATCGGGTTAGTTCTTAATTATGGCGGATAAATGGCGATTTTGAGACAAAAAATGAGTTGTGGTAGAAAGATTTATTAATAAAAAATAACGCATATTCAACTCTTAGCAGTTTTATACAGCCATAAGTTAAGAGTCAATCCAATTATAAGGTCCGTTCGCGTACCCTCCTAAAACAGTCCAATTTTACGAAAAATTACGAAATTTAACCAAATGCTGTTCGCGTACTCAAAAATTTGGTAATTTTTCGTAAAAGAGAGCGCTCACGAGAGAGTAAAATATTTCCCCAACCTACGAATTTTAGCCCAAGAAATTTCTTTGGGCTGATTTGTGAAAAGTGTCAAATTTGTTTGAAAATAGCAAATAAATAAATAAATTCAAATTCATATTTTCAATTCTTCATACAGAAAAACTTGACAATTAAAATGTGGGTAAAATTTGTTGTTTTCCCGTTCGCTTACTTTTTTGTAGTTTTGTTTTTCTGTGAGAGAATTTTACCCCCACTCTTAAAAATGTCTCGTTTTACGAATTTTAGTGCAGAAAGTACGCGAACGGACCTATAATAAATAACAATTTGTTTGTGGAAAAGCGAAATAAAATGTATCTAACTGAGGGTTGCGTCTGGGATAAAACAGAATTGAGAAAATTTAAACCTTTAACAGTTCAAAACCCAAATCGTTTTTTAGCATGGGGTAACCCATGTGCCTAATGTCAACTTAGGGATGCCAAATGTTCTTCGTTAAGAAGATTTTTAGATTTTTTTTTACTATTATTCAACTTGTAGGAAATTCTCAAGTTGGCTATAACTCTAGCCTTGAGAAAAACAAACAACTTAAAATCTCATCTCGAGAGTTGAAATTCAAAAGTGGGATCACTAATTTTTTCAAAATTTCCCTGGATAGATATTTTTGAGTTTATTTCAACTATAGATTTGAATTTATGCCACATTCCGGTGGAAATTTTCATTTTTTAAACATCCTTGGCTACTACGTGCAAAAACTCTACCTTTTTCAAGCTGATAAAAAGCTAATATCGACTTTTTCCACACCCAGAAAGCTCTCGCAATGCAGTGGCATATTCTCCTAAAGGAAAACTAGGCACGTGCCTAGGGGCGCGAGCTAACAAAGGTGGCCGGGCGCACGGGCGCAGTTAATTTTGAAAAGAGGCAAATATATGCGAGTTCATACGTGGTTGTTGAACAGCAAAACTCATGAACTCGAAACCGCACTTGCCACTTTTGTTAAAATAAAAATCGGCCTAAGCAATTCCACTTACTACATTCTACAGGCAAATATCTTCTCAAACAATATGCTCTAGAATCAACAAATGCTAGATGGTCACAGGCTCACAGGGAACCACCTGCCTAGGCAACCAACAAATATGGCCAAGCAAAGACCTGAAACGGTCAAAAGGTTTGATCTTCCTTAGCAGACAAAGTATAAGCTCCACAGTTGGAGTCATACAGGACACTGCCCTATAGGTAGACATGCTTTGAGCTAGGGGTCTACGCAGACGACTTCTGTAAGAAGCTGCATGAACGAGGAGGAAGAGGAAACAGTCCAACACCTTTTATGTACTTCCCGGCATCTTCAATAGAAGGAATAACTATCTCGGTAATCCCTTCTACGATAATACCAGTGAACTGGCAACGGTCGACAAAAGATGTCTCTCCTATGGTATCACAATGGACCCTTGAGGTCTAAGTGAGTCAACAACATCTAGATAGCCACTCCAACTCCACCCAGAGTCAACTGGGTTTACCTATTTGTTTGCCACACTCCGCAATTGACTTAGCTTCCTTCTAATTTTGTAAAATGTTTTTGAATATTGATTTTACTTATTGTAGGGGCAAATAACCTAATGGTCGAAACTCATCAGCGGATGGCAAAGATTTTGACGGATTAAAACCATCATATTTTCTAGATTGATTCGACAGTCGGCACATCATTAACTAAAATATTTCAAACCGAACCCGTAAGATCTTTTGGACCAATACCAATTGATATCACGGTAAAATTAGGACTCTTTTTCCTTGGCCCCCAATTTCAACGCGGTTCAGCGGTTTTCGGCCAAACTATACTTACTAGATTTTTAATATAGGGGGCACCGATGCGATGCTGCCTATGGCGCCATCAACGTTTGATAATCCGCCAGTACTCGCAAGACTTATTCGCTCAAATAGACATTATTGTGATCGAAAAAAATGACGTTGCCGATTTTGGTTAAATTTCACGGTAGTAGAAGATGGCTAGTGGCAATTGCTGCAAAATACTAGTTTTCCACATCTTTTTTTTTAGTTGCAAATAACTTTTATCATAAATTAAATGATTTAATGAATTTGAGAAAAAACTTCACAAGTTTGCCCATCTACTTTTGGTTGGGGAGATCGGGAGTCGATCAACTTGAGGGTTGAAAATCAGAAGTTAAAACCGTCAAATGTTAGTGAAGAAAACCAAATTCAACAGTTGAGAATTGAAATCTTCGAACTAAGCTCAATTTGTAGTGAAGAAAATGGATCCTAATCTACTCTAGCTGTTAGATCGAGGGGGAAACATAAGATTTTGAATGAATTACAGACTGCTGAATGCTCAACAACTTTTGTTTTGCAAAGTCAACAAAGTTTGTATGGGAAAACACGTCAAGTTTTTGAAAATATTTGAAAAACTCCGTTTTCGTTTCGCTGTGAATAGGCAATTAACAAAATATCGTGTTTTGGAAAACATATGTTCAACACTTAATTTTTTTTTTTTTTTAATCAAGTTTTCTAGAGTTTTGCAAAACCGTGTTTCTGCGTAAATGTGAACAGACTATTATTCCAACATAACAGCTTTGCATTGTGTTGAATCAGATAGGTAGGCATTCTTATTGGATAAAAATAAGCCTAAAAGGCAACTTTAAAAATTGCAACCCAACCGATTCGATAATAAGACTTCCGTCGAAAATCAGGAAAGGTTGATAAAACTACAAAAGGGCTACAGAGATTTGGACAATAAACAAACATTCTTTCGGCGTATTTAAAAAAAAATGATTCTGGATACAAATTCAATGATATACCTTTATTTTATAGTTCTCAACCGCATTGAAAGAAATTGAAGAAAAAAATTGGCAATGCAGAGTATGAATTTGGTTAACCTTTGTTTGTGTATTTGTCATGCTACATGCATCCATCTTTATCTTAAAGCCAATCTCATCAAACAAAAAAGAGTGCACTTTATATTCAGTTTTCGTCCTTCGACTCAGTCTTTATATAAGGAAAATATTATAGCAGACAAAAAAAAACACATTCCTTGAACTAAGAAAAAAAGAATACCCGAATAAATATGCCTAACGTGAAGAGAATACGTAATCAACTTCACAAGCCATATTACTCGTCTGTTTTATTATAAATAAGGAAAGAAAACACAACAACGGTGGTACGTGTGTTATAAAAACAATGTGCCTATGTATAAATGCGTAGAGAATACTACAACCCAGCCAGCATGGATTATTATTATCGTTAAAGGCCATCTTGGGATGACACAAACGAACTTTCATATTTTGGTTAGTATGTGGGTGTTGTTTGGCTTCACTTTTAATTGAATGTAATCTTAGAATGGATATTACTAGCTAGAGGTGGCAATGACAATCTCTATAAATTATTTTGTTAAAGAGATTCACACTTTAAAAAGTGTCACTCTGAGAGGAAACAGCGAAATAATTATGCCCATAAATTAACACAATAAATGTCTGTATTTTGCTGTCAAATGAGCTAGCTGGTCATTCAACTTCTCTACCAAAGTTTCAAGAGCAATAGCTTGACTTGTTTGAGTTGCAAGGTAGGCAGTGGGTGTCCAATCAACTCCCACTGCTTCTTACACCTTCTCGATAGACTGTCGACTTGATCACGTATGCAGGTTGTCATTGGATATCGTTATGATGCTAACACCTATTAATGGATGTTTGCAGTTTCATTAAGGGAAGTTTGGATACTCTCTTAATGTTGATAGGAAAGGAGTCGAGAAACCGATTGAAATTATCTATATATATAAAAGAACAGCCTAATTATTGTGTTCGTTCGCTAACCGGGCACACTGGTTGACCGATTTTCCTAATTTTTTCTCTAAATGCAAGAGGTTTTAGGGTAGAAGGTTTAGCAAAAATAAAATGTATACTTTTCAAATCACAAATGGTTCAATTGTTAAAAAATGTTAAAAATTTTGTATTTCGCACTACAAAAAAAAACTGATCAATATACGAACACTCAATTTAGTTTGAAAATTTTGTCAAATATTTTTTTTTTTTCAATAAAAAAATCAAAAAAAATGTCAGTGAAGAAAAAAATATTTGACAAATATAATTTTTCTTCGACAAAAAAAAATGTCAGTGAACCTAGGAAATTATATTTGAACTAGCTGACCCGGCAAACGTTGTTTTGATATATGAAATTTCTAGAGTATGAAAATATGTATGTATATCTTATTTATTTTTAGTGGGTACGTATTTGTTAATTATATTGTTATTTGTTATTATAACGTTTTGAATGTTGATGGAATGTGTCATTAATAAAATTTAATCAACACTAACGAACTGGAGGTATTCCACGTATAATTATTGTCTGAATGAAAAACATGGTGTGCTCAAATTTAAGCCACAAACAGACATTATTTAGCTTTGAGTCAATAGTCATTGCAAATGCCAATCTGATGGGGAATTGAATGCTTTCAAATTGAAATGTGCCAGTTGCTTACGAAAAAACCGTTTTGCGAATAAAGCATTGCCACAATTGAATTGGTTGCTCGACAACAATACTACGTTAAGGACAATAATAAAATTGCATTGGATTCAGAATATTTGCGCAAACTATTGAGCCGAAGTTAAACGATCAACAAAAGTACCTATGTGTATGACACCATTAGATATGCAAGGTGTGATCAGTCTGAGTGGTGGTATATATTTTTGTGATGCACCCGGTGGAATGGGGAAATCATTTTTGTTATCATTAATTTTAGCATCAATATGATCTGAAATTAAAAAAAGAGTTGGCTCTTTCTTCTTCTGGAGTTGTGAGCACATTATTAGACATAAAACTGACATTACAATATTTCAAAAAAGTTGGTAATGGCCGAATATTTGTGTGGGATGAGAGCACAATGGCGCACAAAAATTTACTTGAAGCCTTTAACCGCAACTTGAAGAATTTGGAGCTCTGAATCTTTTTGTTGCTGAGGACAAACTTTGTCGATTATACCACGGTCAACTGCTGCAGACGAATGGAGTCGTTTAAAAACTTCTATTTCAGGAAACTTACATTGGCCAATTATTGGACATTAAAGAGAGAGTGGCGCGACAGATCTTGAAGAGCCAAGGCCTAAGTGGCTTACTCTCATCAATAATTCTCTGGGTGCGTGTGAAGAATTTAGGGCACCTACAATTTAACGCCGATTCCGAACGGCAAAGTTGAGAAGCACTTTTTCATACTCTTGATACTCTTGGAAGTTTTGTCAGTTCTTCGCAAAAGGCAATGCCCGAGAAAGATGAAATAAAAAACTTTGGGCACGAGTAGGTCTCGAACCCACGACGTTCTGCTTAGCAGCCAACGCACCTAACCACTAAGCCACGGACACTATTGGACATTGGAAATGGAATAATTTCACTTGATTCTGAAGGCCGAATTTCACTTCCAAACAATTTTTATTGTAATGCAAATCCACGGAATGAGTTGATTCAAGATGTCTTTCCAAGCATTGAAGCATTGAGTTGAAGTGCAATAATGGCTGGTACAGATTAAAGTCTTTCTAAAATCGATGCAACAATTTATTTTGAACTAGACAAATAAATGCATAATTTTTTGCCCACAAGTCGTTTGAGTGGTTTGACACAATTACAAATGAAAACGATGTAGTAAATTTTACAACGAGACGGAGTTTTTGAATTTTTTGCATTTATGCATTTATGTACCAGGACTGCCTCCACATTTTTTAACTCTGATGGTATGAGCATTACTATGTTTACATCAATCAACTTAAACTTTACAGTACTACAAGACTAGCCGTGAAGAAGTCAATGGCATACGTCTTTAGTTTCCTGTTCGACTTGAATTCCCTGAAAAATAAATAAGACGCAAGGTCAATCTTTAAAAATATGTGGTTTTGATTTAGAAATTTCTGTTTTTCCTCATGGTCAACTATACAGGGTATCCTGTAATTTGTCTGCCATATACTTTGGGATGTGATTCTTGGTCATATTCTTAGAAAATAATCCTTCTAAGACAAAGTTACTTTTTCATCACTTTTTGACGATTAAAAAAAGGCTAACTTTGTATTTAAGTGGTGTTCAATTTTTCTTGCCCGAGCAAAGTGTTGACTTTAAGATATATTTTTTTTTTTCAAATAATGCGTAAAGAACATAAAGTTTTCTTATTTTACCTTATGAACAAAAAAATTAGCAAATAAAATCTCATTGATAAACAAAAACCCATACATTTTATAATACTTGGAAAATCTAAAACAGCTTAGAACATCGAATTTAGGTTTTTTTTGTCAATATTTTTATTGCAGCACTTTATAATATCCCAATAATTGTTAGTTTTAAGAAAATTTATAACATTGTGCAATCCTGAAGAGGGTTAAAAGCATACTTATGCCTATACCTGGCTTGCTGTCAAAATCCTAATTACCTTACCTCTTCTCAGGGAGCTAAATTTGGGAAGATATGTTTAATGGGTAAATTAACTAAAAAAATTATGTA
Organism: Sphaerophoria rueppellii; assembly: GCA_920937365.1. Taxonomy (NCBI): domain Eukaryota; kingdom Metazoa; phylum Arthropoda; class Insecta; order Diptera; family Syrphidae; genus Sphaerophoria; species Sphaerophoria rueppellii. Next base: position 12,440,865 of record CAKKXW010000003.1, on the reverse strand, counting down.
AAAGAATTGAAAAACGAATAGATTATTCATCAGATTAGCAAATACAGGCATGATTTTTCTAAGAATATTGTTCATTTCCGCCTATCCATCGATTACCGTATTCTTCATCCTGCCAATCTCTAATTTCCGAACCGTTGTGGGCCGAAGCCCTGCGAAGCGGGCAGTGGTTTTTCTAGTATTAATATATATTGGGACAAAAAAACCTGGCAACATAAATATTCCATATTCGAGTGGTACGGCTAAGGAACTTAACTAGACGACAGAAACTGGTCTCGAGAATATATTGATTGACAACCAAAGACATGTGAGAAGCCATTTATTTATCGACCCAACCTCATCTTCTTCCAAAACATCTTTATCCTTTCTATATATCTTTTAAACAAACGAAAGTCTTGAAAACTTTAAAACAAGGAACAAAACACGAAGGAGGCGAAAGCAGCCCAAGGAGAGTAGAATAAGACGATTTAAGTTTACGAACTCAAAGATAATGGAAATGAAAAAAAGAAAAAAAATGAAAAAGTTTCCCAAAAGCCAAAAAACCTTGCTAACCCACCATAACTATGTATCTACGTGTATATAATGCTATTCCATAGTTTTATCTTAAATATTCTTCTTCAGCATTTGCTTATGTCGGCAAATGTTTTTCATGTTTGCTTTTTTTAAGGAGGACTTGACTCAACAACATCGAGCAAGCCAAAAAAAAGAACACGAAGAAAACTCTAATTCAGCGTCTATGCTTTTATTTACGTGGGTGGATGTTTTTAGATACAAAAGTATCTACAACTTCCCTTCTCTTGAAGATGGTGTTCTTTTTGAAACAGTGGGACAAGCTTTAGTTAAAATATAAACAAACAGAAGATCTTTTCTTGAGCTTAAAACTGTTCAACTTTGAGTTGACTTTGGTCCACTGTTTACTGTACCGCCTACAGATTGTTGATGCTTTTCGTTGGATGGATTTTATGTTTCCCTTCCATTTCATTAAATTTATTTTGAACAAAAATTTTCACAAGGAATTCAAGTTTTTTTTCGCCTCAAGATAAGTTCTTCCTTTTTAGCTATTTCTATACCAATAGCTCGTGCTGTCTAGCTTCTTTTTCTATATTCGAATTGTTTGTATAAGTAAGTAGGTATACAATAATTTTTTTTGTTCTGGGCTTGGTATAGATGGAGTAAAAGTAATGAGTCAGAGTAAAAGGATTTAGAGTAGACAATATATAAGTATAACGAGGAGGGAGCTTGTGAAGCATGTCGACCCAAGTTAAATTGACACAACAAAGGCGGTATGGTTGTTCTTGTTGTCTATGTTTCAAACAGCAAAGTTTCTTTATCTAAATAGGTTTTGCTTGAATGAAACCACCCTAAGGGTGGGATTTTATTTTGCATAGATTTGAAGGGTTTTGCTTTTTATCACAAAATTGGTAAGATGTGGTTAGAAAGAAATGTGAAGACATTTATTTTTTGAATTAAATTTTTAAGAAAAACACTACAAAACGCTCTTTTTTTAAACAAGCAATTTTTGATCATAAATGTCAAGAGCTCTGTCACGTTGTACCTATACACAGAATAATACCTCATTACCGTTGAAAAATTAGACAGAATTCAATAAAAAAAGGGAATAAACATCAAGACACGAACTTGGGGGATGGAGAAAAGAAAATCTTCTTAGCCTCTTCTACTTGTCTTGCAGCATTCGGCGCGGCAGAGCAAAACTAACGTCCTGTAAAGTGAGCACTTTGTCTTTCGAGTGAGAACTTTTGAACCCTATATTTTGGCTTAACCATCAGCGGTTTGCTATATTAATTCTTCGTCTGATTTCCATTAAGTTGTTTTTTAGGATTAATGTTTGTTCTAAGAGCTTCTTAACTACTTAGAAAATTACTGCTACTAATGGTCATTTGTTAGTTGATAGCATGTAGGTACTCTGTTTTGTCTTCATAGTTACCTACTGGAAAACCAACGATTATTGCCTGTTCTTCAATCAATCAATCAGTTGGAACAACCGATGATGTCAATGTCGTCACCTAAGATCACAATCTGCTCCATGCCTGCGTTGAAGAAGTCACATGACAATCACTTTGCCTTAACCTTGCTCATGTTTGTAACAACTCAGATGAGCTATTTCTCAATTTTACACAATGTGAAAATTTGGTCTATCTTTCATCTGCAGAAAAGTTTAAGACGCTCACACAGTACGTTGGCTATATTTTGCAAGTAAGCTTCATTAAGCAAGGTTATGCCTCGTTAGGTTTTGCTAGAAAAGATCGCCTTTTTTGTAGATGTGACAAATGGAGCTTATAGCGGGCATGCATTTTCCTCCCACACTTCGTTGATGACCCGAAACTTGCGGTATATCAAGACACAACCTTATTATTATTAGAGACACCTTCGTCACAAAATACACCAATGTAGGTGGTTCCTTGTGTAGTAAACGTTGACAGAGGAAGAACAACTATAGGTATTGGTAGAGGAGCACGAGTACGATGACGTGGTGCATTACTTTGTAAAGGATCCGTCATCTAACGGTTTTTTTTTCCACTCGTGCCTATTTCGTCTGATTTGACAGATAATTAGTTTAATCCTTTCGCTAAAGGAATATGGTTGTGCATACGCTTGAACAACGATGGAAAATATTGCAACATGAATGTGAGAATCATGGTAATGTTGCAGAATGTGTTCGAAAATTGCGTACGGATTTTGGAAGTAAAGAAGCACCGTCAGCTCCGTATGTTAGTTATCTTGTAGAAAAAGTAAAATAAACTGGCATCCTCATCGATAAAACAAAGCGCGAAAAGTCAAAAACATTGCGTACACCCGAGATGTGGCAGAAAAGTGTGCGTGGAGCGCCATCAAAATCAATTCACCGTCGTTCTCAACAATTGAACATTTCGGAGACATCATTGAGACGAATTTTGCATATAAGGACCTTTATATGACGCCATTTAAAGTCCAATGGGTTCAGGAGTTGAAGCCAACTGACCATACAAAGCATTTTCGCTTCGCTAAGTGGGCCTGGTCGACTTAGAGAAGATGCCTATTTTGGCAAACAAAAACCATCTTTTCAGGTGAAGCTCATATTTGGGGTACTTGGGGCACAGAAAACCAGCACGCATACATTGGAAAACCGATACACCAAGACGAGGCACTGTTTGGTGCGGATTTTGGTCCAGAGGGCATAATTGGCCCATTTTTCTTCGAACATGAGCATGTAGTGCCGTTACAGTCAATGGCCAATCGTAAGCGGGCAATATTGAACGAATTCTTGTTCACAAAAATTGAATAGAAGGAAATTTGCATCATTTGCTTTCAACAGGACGACCCTACGTGTTACACAGCCGAAAGCTACACGACAAATAGTCTACCAGTACTTGCCTACAAATCCAAGACTTGTGTGGCTTAGCCCAAGGTATTCTAAAGCTTTTAAACCGCGTTTGAGGGAAAAGGACGATTCGAGAGACTATATAACTACATATATAAAATATAGCACGAAGCAGACTTGTTGACAAGAATTAAGCTTGGTAGACATCGGAGGGCTGCACACCTAGAGTCCCGTATGAGCGAAGAGGAACCGGCCGAAAAGTCCTTTGTGGTACAATTCGTTATGGGAGATCGGCGCATCAGCAGATCAAATTTGCGCTGAAAGGATGAAGTTGCAAGTACGCCTGAAGTCTTGGGGAGTGAAAGTGGAAACTGGAAGAACTTGCTGAAAGAGTCGATGTCGATGTGATGATGATGAACATACTTCTAGCTTTTAACGGACTACTTAAAAACTGGTCACATTCTATAAGATATTAAAAATTTTTCGATCTCGAGATTTCGGTTGTCAATTATCACTATATTCGAAATGAAAAGTCTAAATGATAGTTTGAATCAAACAAAATATACAACTAGTAAGAAGTTTAACAGGGTACAGATTGCACGTATAGCTACCTAAGCTAGTACCTACTATTCTTACCCATACATTTCGTTACAGTGGAAAAATCTGATTTAAATTTTTTTGAAAACCAATTGCGTCTATTTTGACTCCACTTCTTTCACCATTATGCACGGACTTTTTGTCAACATTTTTCACAAGTCGCCCGCCCGCACACAATTCCCATTCAACCGAGAAAAAGGACATTCAGCTCATAAATTATCGAAAGGCAAACAATCTGCATAAAATATTCAAAAATCGTTGGACGTGCGTTCGGTTCATGCTCTAATTTTTATTTTTATCAATATTTCCATAACCCAAAATAACTGTCGTCTTTGTTTGTCCAAGAAAAAAAAGAAAACTAACAGACAATACCCTTTTTCCATATCGCATCCATTTACATCGGACTCGTCAGACGCAATTCCCGCAATGGCCATTGTGCCAAAAAGGGTTATTTAGGGCATTTGATATGCATGCCATCGGGATTTGTTTGGGTCCCATTTCCATATATACAAGCGAACCCTCTCTTGTGTCTTGTTGTGTCTGTTTTGAAGGCAATAAAACTTTTTTTTTCTGCTTTCAAGTCCATCAGTTGCGAGTTCGACAATGGATTTTGGGAACGGGAACCTGCCTCTGTTTTTGCTGAGCATTATGCCATTCGGTCGGTTTTTATCTTTAAACAAAATTTTTATTATCATTTCTGGAAATGTGTCGCACACTGTCTGCCTCTGCCTTAGATGTGTCTGTTGTGTGTTTTTCGATTTTTAATAGTTTGGAACAAAAGGACGAATGTATCCGCCATGGAAAATTGCCGCCATTTGATGTGCTCTGGCTCTGGTGTGTCTTTTTTTCAAGAGATTTCTTTTCGTTGGGACTTTATTTTTGTCCAAAAAAGAAAAACATCGCCACTTCACTAGCAATAGCGAACGGAGGAGTCATCGTTGAATTCCCATTTCATCTTTTCCGGACATTTCATGTCGTAAATTTCAATTGGAAGTGTGGTGCGAGTTGCCAGCAGACACGCACGGCTTAAATATGTCAGGTTTTTGTCAAAATGTGTTTGATATTATTTTCGTATATTTTTGGAGGGCGATTTTCTTTTCAAAATCACGTAAACACGATTAATGGTGGATGTCGCACTGTGCGCGTTTAGAGTGATTTTTATTCCATAGTGGGTGGGTGATACACTGACATGATGGGGGCGACATTTTACATCAAACGTGGGAGTGTCGCGTCGTTTCACCAGAAACAGAGAGCTTTTTTTTCGAATTGGGCCTCGACTTCTTTCGAGAAAATAATCATTTCCGTTCGATTAAAGTTTCCTTCTAGATTGGAGGACGGGGAGAAGCAAAGTCACCTCATCAAGTTTTGTAGTTCTATTGACCCTAAACACGCATTTTCAAGAGGGTTAAGCGAATATTTCGTTGGCAGGCAATAAAGTGATTATCTTGGAAAAAATACCTTGCCGTGTGCTTAACTTAGACATCACGCAAGTCACAACCTTAAATCCTTAATAATGCATTGTTCAATTTTTAGTTATCAGATTACGTTATACGACCGTTTTCTAGATCTATCAAAATTAGGGGTTAGGGAAATGGAACAAGCCTACTTTTTCATTTCTTGGTGTTTGTAAACAAGCGTGACTAGAAGATTTATGATTTAAGCCAAAAGTTCTTATGACATAAAAATTCACTTAATACAATTTGACCTTAGAATATTTAATTATGCTTAAGCAATCTATATATATAAAAGAACAGCCTAATTTTTGTGTTCGTTCGCTAACCGGGCACACTGGTTGACCGATTTTCCTAATTTTTTCTCTAAATGCAAGACGTTTTAGGGTAGAAGGTTTAGCAAAAATAAAATGTATACTTTTCAAATCACATATGGTTCAATTGTTAAAAATTGTTAAAAATTTTGTGTTTCGCACTACAAAAAAAAACTGATCAATATACGAACACTCAATTTAGTTAGAAAATTTTGTCAAATATTTTTTTTTTCAATAAAAAATCAAAAAAAAATGTCACTGAAGAAAAATATATTTGACAAATATAATTTTTCTTCGACAAAAAAATGTCAGTGACCTAGAAATTATATTGAACTAGCTGACCCGGCAAACGTTGTTTTGATGTATGAAATTTCTAGAGTATAAATTGTATGTATATCTTATTTATTTTTAGTGGGTACGTATTTGTTAATTATATTGTTATTTGTTACTTATAACGTTTTGAATGTTGATGGAATGTGTCATTAATAAAATTTTATCAACACTAAGAGGTATTCCACGTATAATTATTGTCTGAATGAAAAACATGGTGTGCTCAAATTTAAGCCACAAACAGAAATTATTTAGCTTTGAGTCAATAGTCATTGCAAATGCCAATCTGATGGGGAATTGAATGCTTTCAAATTGAAATGTGGCAGTTGCTTCCGAAAAAACCGTTTTGCGAATAAAGCATTGCCACAATTGAATTGGTTGCTCGACTACAATTGTACTACGTTAAGGACAATAATAAAATTGCATTGGATTCAGAATATTTGCGCAAACTATGAGCCAAGTAACGATCAAAAAAGTACCTATGTGTATGACACCATTAGATATGCAAGGTGTGATCAGTCTGAGTGGTGGTATATATTTTTGTGATGCACCCGGTGGAATGGGGAAATCATTTTTGTTATCATTAATTTTAGCATCAATATGATCTGAAATTAAAAAAAGAGTTGGCTCTTTCTTCTTCTGGAGTTGTGAGCACATTATTAGACATAAAACTGACATTACAATATTTCAAAAAAGTTGGTAATGGCCGAATATTTGTGTGAGATGAGAGCACAATGGCGCACAAAAATTTACTTGAAGCCTTTAACCGCAACTTGAAGAATTTGGAGCTCTGAATCTTTTTGTTGCTGAGGACAAACTTTGTCGATTATACCACGGTCAACTGCTGCAGACGAATGGAGTCGTTTAAAAACTTCTATTTCAGGAAACTTACATTGGCCAATTATTGGACATTAAAGAGAGAGTGGCGCGACAGATCTTGAAGAGCCAAGGCCTAAGTGGCTTACTCTCATCAATAATTCTCTGGGTGCGTGTGAAGAATTTAGGGCACCTACAATTTAACGCCGATTCCGAACGGCAAAGTTGAGAAGCACTTTTTCATACTCTTGATACTCTTGGAAGTTTTGTCAGTTCTTCGCAAAAGGCAATGCCCGAGAAAGATGAAATAAAAAACTTTGGGCACGAGTAGGTCTCGAACCCACGACGTTCTGCTTAGCAGCCAACGCACCTAACCACTAAGCCACGGACACTATTGGACATTGGAAATGGAATAATTTCACTTGATTCTGAAGGCCGAATTTCACTTCCAAACAATTTTTATTGTAATGCAAATCCACGGAATGAGTTGATTCAAGATGTCTTTCCAAGCATTGAAGCATTGAGTTGAAGTGCAATAATGGCTGGTACAGATTAAAGTCTTTCTAAAATCGATGCAACAATTTATTTTGAACTAGACAAATAAATGCATAATTTTTTGCCCACAAGTCGTTTGAGTGGTTTGACACAATTACAAATGAAAACGATGTAGTAAATTTTACAACGAGACGGAGTTTTTGAATTTTTTGCATTTATGCATTTATGTACCAGGACTGCCTCCACATTTTTTAACTCTGATGGTATGAGCATTACTATGTTTCGGGACATCAATCAACTTAAACTTTACAGTACTACAAGACTAGCCGTGAAGAAGTCAATGGCATACGTCTTTAGTTTCCTGTTCGACTTGAATTCCCTGAAAAATAAATAAGACGCAAGATCAATCTTTAAAAATATGTGGTTTTGATTTAGAAATTTCTGTTTTTCCTCATGGTCAACTATACAGGGTATCCTGTAATTTGTCTGCCATATACTTTGGGATGTGATTCTTGGTCATATTCTTAGAAAATAATCCTTCTAAGACAAAGTTACTTTTTCATCACTTTTTGACGATTAAAAAAAAGGCTAACTTTGTATTTAAGTGGTGTTCAATTTTTCTTGCCCGAGCAAAGTGTTGACTTTAAGATATATTTTTTTTTTCAAATAATGCGTAAAGAACATAAGTTTTCTTATTTTTACCTTATGAACAAAAAAATTAGCAAATAAAATCTCATTGATAAACAAAAACCCATACATTTTATAATACTTGGGAAAATCTAAAACAGCTTAGAACATCGAATTTAGGTTTTTTTTGTCAATATTTTTATTGCAGCACTTTATAATATCCAATAATTGTTAGTTTTAAGAAAATTTATAACATTGTGCAATCCTGAAGAGGGTTAAAAGCATACTTATGCCTATACCTGGCTTGCTGTCAAAATCCTAATTACCTTACCTCTTCTCAGGGAGCTAAATTTGGGGAAGATATGTTTAATGGGTAAATTAACTAAAAAAATTATGTAAAAGAATTGAAAAACGAATAGATTATTCATCAGATTAGCAAATACAGGCATGATTTTTCTAAGAATATTGTTCATTTCTGCCTATCCATCGATTACCGTATTCTTCATCCTGCCAATCTCTAATTTCCGAACCGTTTTGGGCCGAAGCCCTGCGAAGCGGGCAGGGGTTTTGCTAGTAATACATAAATTAATTAATTTTTTTTTCTAGAAATGAACTTAAACAATATTAACCAAATAAATCATTGTTTTCGTAGTGTCAAGTTGGTAACGCTGGCATTTGATAAGTGTCAATCTTAACTGACATCTTTTTTTGGCGGGCGATTGAAGCTCATGACTTTGACAATATGTAATTCCAACAAGACGGGGTAACAGGCCACAGAACACGACCAATTATGGCTGAGAAGTTTCCAGGTCGCTTAGTTTCACCTTTTGGAGACGTCATTTGGCCACAAGATCATGCGATTTTACATCGTTAGATTTTTTCTGTGGGACTACGCAAAAATCCGTGCTTAAGCGAATATTCCCCGAACTTTAGTAGACGCAATAAAATGCAACATTACTCAAGTTTTGTCCGAGAAACCGCCCGATATGTGCGAAAAATTGGTTGAAAATTAACTCCAAAGAATCGCTTGCTGTGAAAACTCCCGAAGCGGCCATTTGAATGATATTGTTTTACACAGTTAATGGCAAGGTTTTTATTGAAAATGTATAGTTCTGTGCATTTTAGTCATCTTTACTTTCGAGACCGAAAAATGGATGTCCCTGTATTTTTGTATTTTTAAATGATTAAATTAATTGTAGCTCAAAATGTAGGTATTTTTATTTCCATCAAAATTTCAAATATCTCAAAATTGTTCATAAGATATTTGAGTAAGAGAGAGATATTTGGTCCACCGACCGTCACCATATCCACCTTTGTCTGTGCCCTATCTTCCTAAAACAAGAAACTCATTTTTTTCCTCTTAGATACCCCATGAGCATTTTCTATTTTCTTTTTTTCTCTTGAGGCCATATTTCAAGCGAAGTCAAGCCGAAAATTAGACAGCTCTACACAAAGATTCATGTCTTCCTACAACTCCCATAGTCCCAATCCCAGTTCCCATATCTTTTTCGTCTTCTACGTTATTTCTATACAAACTGCTGCCATGGCCTACAAATAGGCATATCTTTGTTAAAGCATCTTAAAGTCGTTGTTGTTGTTGTGTAGCTCTTGTGTTGTGTCTTCCTGTTATAATTTCACCCCTCGAAAACGAATTTTACTCTGGAAACTAGGTATCTAATAAATTTTCCATTTTTTTCTGGTTCAATTCTTAAAATGGAAGATAACACCATAAGAGGCGTAGGAATAGCTCGAGGGGATCAAATGTGAAGGAAGACAGCAGAGGAAAATTTTCAAACCAAACTAAAGACGACGACGTTAACAATACAATACAGCATCTCCCCAGATGATGACGATGATGACGACGGAACGAACGACCGACCGACGACGTGACACGACGTTGACGAAAAAAAACCCAAGCACCCAAGAAAGCCTGGAACGAGCAACTCACTGTCAGTCCCAATAAGATTTGTAATGAGATTCTTCTTATCTTAGATACAGACGGATGTTTTTTTTCTGAATTTTCTTTCTTTTTCTCGTTTTAAGTTAACGTGCCTAGCCCATCCAGTTCATTTGATTTGGATGCTCTTGTAGACATTTTGGGGCTTTTGACAGTAGGTACGGGTAGATACTTTGGAATGGATGCTGATGACGATACATGTGGAGAACATCATAGCGTGAAGAGAAAATAAATATAAATAAGAGAGAGGGAAATGTTAAAATAATCATTTTTTGTGAAGAATTTGATTTTTATCTGAAAATAGCATTTCCTTCGTTCCTCTTATTCGAAAATAGAATTTCATTCACAGAAAACAGGAAATTTCTAAGGAAGTTTAAACTAATCAACCGACAGTGAATCTTTATTTTCTGATTCAAAAATTGCCTATTAGGCCTGTCTAAAAGTTTTTTCAAGTTTTGACATTTTCTCAAATTGCCCCCAAAAAACTACAAATATCCCAAAATTCAAACCTCATTAAAATTTAAGCTCAGAGTGATGACATTTTGCCAGTATCGCAATGCTATAGCAAAAATTTTCACCGAAAATTAATGTAACCAATAACAATCTTGAGGAGTACAACAAATCTGCTCCTTTAAAAGGCGAAAGATACGGCCCAATAAAGAAACCGTCGGAACGGAATTTTCTCCGATTTCCTCCGAATTGGAGACATTTTGTTTTTCGGGGATCTAGCTCGAAGCCAAATTGGGAGCAAGTCGGAGAAAATTCCGTTCCGACGGTTACCTCGATTGGTCCGTCTAACTCTTGCGAGTACCTACTCACTTAGGGATCTGTGACTTGGGTGCTTAGCCAAAGGCACTCTGAACAATAAGCCGAGTTCAAGAGAAAAGCCTTACGAGAATGTGGCTCGTTGTAGAGGAGATTCCAGACGATTAACTCGAGCATATGTTCAATCTACTGCGAAGCAAGATAAATAAACTCAGAGTTAGCAGAGGGAAGGTGGAGACAGAGGGCGTCCTCTAAAAAAAATTTGTCGTAATGGTAAAGCTTGAATAATTTCGCAAGTTCATGAAAAAAGAAGTAAGGTTCCGGTGTTTTATAGAGCCAACAAAAACTGAGCAAAAACCCGAACAAGTTTCAGCAAGCCAGAAAGTCCTGCAATGCCCATATTCGAGGGAACCTAGTTTTCACATGACCAAAAGTAAAATTTGGTGATTTGTAAGAAAAATATGCAGAATTCTTGGTCCTCCCAGTCCCTTCGCTCGTTGACAATAACAGTTGTTAGCTCTCTCGCGAAAGGTACCCATTTTGCTAGGTAGTTCGCCCCAAACTCTTCGCTGGCAGAGAGTGTCAGGAGTCATGACGCATGACTTCTCCACTTCTAGAGTGCGTCAATGATTCCATGGGACAAATCTTCATTCGCACTCGTGCTGTGGCGAGTTTCCTAAAAGATCTCAACAAACATACATAAATCCGCTGGTCCCAATGTTCTCTGCTATTATTTTGATGAGGTGTTCTTCCACGCTGGAAAAACCCTTGCGTAAGGTTTTCCATCTATCTTATTCATCTTGGCTCGTTCCGAGAAGTTAGAAAACAGCATTTGTCCAGCCAATCCAAAAAAAGGCGAATCTTCTTCTCTCTCCAATATCGACCGATTGCACTAATTCCCTTGTCTTATAACGCTTATGAACTAGCTATCAGCTCAAAAAATATCTCGAAGACTGAAGCTTCTTATGACCGTGAGTACGGCTTTCTTAGCAAAGGGTCCACTGGTGATCTGATGCGCCTTCTCACCGAGCAGTGAAACACATCTTTACATCGTCTTGGGGAAAGTTAGTTCCACTTGATATTTCAAAGGCATTTGATAAAGTTTGGCATCTTGATCTTTTATCGAAATGAGTGCTTTCGGTATCCAATGAAATTCTCCTTCGTGGATTAGAAATTTTCTTTCGAACGTTCAATACAAGTTGTACTGGACGGATTCAAGTCTAAAGACCCACCTAAAAAATGCTGGGTGTACCCCAGGGCTCCGTTTTGTCTCCGACCCTTTTTCCCATTTTTAATAATGAGATTGTGTCTGTATCTGTAACTTCTTTCAATAAACTATTCGCTGACGATTAGCACCTTTAGCTTTATTATTCGTTCCCAGACTCACATCCCTCCTCTTCGGAACTGCAACGGCAAAATATGAAAAGCTCACTAAACCTGACTTAAACGAGATTGTACCAAAGACCATATTAACAAGCAAAGATGTCGCACGTAGAACAAAAATCCTGTGCCTGCTTTTTTCCACCATCCCTTTTTTACAATGGGTCCAAAACATGAGTCTAGGAATTAGAAACATTTCACATGTTGTTGATACACACTGTGCGAAAAAGAGCGTTGCTATTTATACTGAAAAGGTAGAGGGAGAAACAATGTATTTCATGTTTAAGAGTAGAAAAAACAAACAACAAAACCTATGCCTTTTCAATGGGTCCAAAACATTGTTGCTAGGTTTGTAATAATTTTATGCGAAGCAGAAGAGAGAAAAATGATTTTTTTGTCCATATGCACAAGCAAGTTAGGTTGAGGTCATGCATTTTTTACATTTTCAAAATCGTCTATTGTCTTGCAACCATTCAATACAGATAGATATTATTGTTGGTTTGTATGTATGTATTTGAAAAATAAAAAGTGAAATAAATAGAATTTAAAATGTACCTACCAATCCCTGTCTTCCTCATTTAATTGATCCATTACCGACTTCTAAGGTAGCGAACCAAAAAAAAAAAATCAAATGACATTATTGAGATCAAAACTTACAAATATACATAGACATACCTACCCACTTAACTTACGTATAAATCAATCCTCACAAATCACAACAATATGTCAATCTTTTTTTGACCTACAATGAAATTTGTGAATGAAAATGATTTTCAAATCACAATTCACAACCCACCCCAAGAAGCAAAAACAAAATCAAAAGCAAAACTACAACAAGTCATTGTCCAAGAGCATTCATCAATTCAGATCAACACTCACTTTTCCAGTTTTTTTTATCCTTCAAGAAAAAAAATAAACACAAACACGTTCGCAATTTTTCTACGACGCTTACAAAAACAAATATCACCTAGACCGCAATATGAGATATGAATACACATACAGGTGTAGGACATCAATCACCTTCTTTCATTTAACTCGATCATCAACCGATCAACCTAACTTGCTTGTGCATATGACAAAAAAATCATTTTTCTCTCTTCTGCTTCGCATAAAATTATTTACAAACCAAGCACAATGTTTTGGACCATAAAAAGGCATTAGTTTTGTTGTTGTTTTTTCTACTCATAAACATGAAATACATTGTTTCTCAGTATAAATAGCACGCTCTTTTCGCACAGTGTGTATCAACAACATGTGAAATGTTTTAATTCCTAGACTCATGTTTTGGACCCATTGTAAAAAGGATGGTGGAAAAAAGCAGGCACAGATTTTTGTTCTACTGCGACTCTTTGCTGTGTTATATGTCTTTGATTGTACAGTGGGGAATTAAACGCACGTAGAGCTTAATGTTTTGAAAACTAATGCTGTCTTGCATCGGTGGCAGATATACACCCCCTTTCCCTATTCAAAATATTGTAAGTCTATATTTTTGATTATTTTTGTATTAACTGTTTTATTAAGAAAATTAGTATATGTATGATGACTAACAAGATGAGCAAGTTCGTGCAACCAAGTCGTGCAGGTATGACCTTAAATTCAAGTTTTGTATTTTTAAAACGATGCTGCAAAGCTAATTTTTGTTAAAAGTTTTTCTTAATAGAGCAAATGGAGAGATGGTAAAATATTTCGATATTATTTAGGTACTTATAGTTCGAAAATGTCTTTTATCTAACAATATCTTTGACTTCTGAACGAGCTATTTAACATAGTTTACTGTTTAAAAAAAATATTGTTTACCATTATTCTATCTTTTCTCAATTAAAATGTCCGCTGTCAGGGCTTGCATGCAAGAATTTTGTTTAATCTCCTGAAACATAAAGCAAGAGTATCGTTTTTGCTGAAAGAAACTAAGAGTAGGTATGCTCGTAGTTCGTTGATGGTTTGCTGACTGTAAGGCAAAGCAATTAAATAGCAGCTGAATCGGAATTTCATTTCTCCAATTAAATAACTGTTTTAAGGTCCACATTGTTTTGAAATTAAAATTCTTCTATTTCGGCTGCAGTAAAAATAAAATGAAAATAACTGGATGAAAGTTAAATTAAACCCTTTTGTTATTTTGAAATATTTTCGTGTTGTCAAAATAGGGCTGTAAAATTGTTGAAAATATTTTAACGTTTTTGGCAAAGATGTTAAGGGAAAGAAACAAAGAATAGCATTTTGTATTCTAAATGGAAAACTATGGTAATAAAGTCAGCCTGTTACAGCAATGTGACACAGTATTCGGAACTTGGTTGTCCTGTCCTTCAACATTTGCAAAAGTGAAACTTACTCGAAGCACAACATCAGACTTGTTGTTTTGAAGGAAATTTTATTTGTTTGAAGTATTTTTATCATGATTTAATGAATGTCCGTCGTCTTTTCGCCGATATGGCGGCACATTGACACCGGCGCGGCGGCGGCGAAGGGCGTTGTGGTGGTTTGTCCCAGGAATGTGCCTAATTCAAAAACTTTCTAGAAGGGTAGGAAAGTGAAAGACTTGTTGTTTTTTTTTTCTGTGAATATAAATTACGATTTAATTTTGAAAGTTCATCTTTGTAGTTTTAGAAGAAGGACCAACCCTGTTACTGTGGGTGCACGTTGAAGCTCTCCTTAAAAACCAGCCAGCTTGTATACAAGAAAAGTAGCCCTCTGTTGAAAACGCCATTAAAATAAAATGAAAGATTTCAGAGGGAGATGTGTTTTGGGGTTCGGTTATTTTTTTTTATTGAGCAAATAAGTGCTCTTGAGCGCCCCACATGCTTTTTCAAGCATTCAACGATTTATGTTTCCTTCTCTGAAAAAAATGGCCTCTAATACAGATTTCTAGTTTCTCAATTAAACGTTATTTGATTTGATTTGACCTCAAGTCCATCAATCAATTTTAAATAAGTTTTCTAAAAAATTGCAAAAATTAAATCAATCGTTAAACAGGATGCAGAAAAATCAAATTGCTTACAATTGCTATAATTTTATGATAAATTAAAACTGAAAGACTACAGACTGATGACGATTTTTTATTCAGTTTAATGTTTATGGCAAGTCGGATAAAGTTGTTCTAAAAAGATATTAAATTTTTATTTCAAATTGATTGGGTTCACCAGTATTCTCTCACAATATGAGTCATATTTAACATGTTTAAAATTTTAACAACCAGTTATAATTCTTTTTCATTAAGTCTTGAGGTCAAAGGTAGACTTTGTTTTTGTTAATTGAGTTATTCAATAGATTTGAGAACATCTTATTCAAACCTAAATGAGAAAATGGTTGCTTTCAAAACAGCTTAATACCATCTACCCTGATATTATTGGTTAGCACTATTTAAAAAAGACGAATATGTATTTGATATACATGACAAACTTAAGTCTTCTTTAGTTTATCCCTTAAATACAGAATACAGTGGTTTTTCTAGCTTCAAAAACGAGAACTCCAGTTTCGTGTACCAAGTCGGCGTTGATCACTCCACCGGAGATAAGGTTTGCCTTTGCATTGGTTCCCCAAGACTTTGAGTTCATTCGCTCAATATGCCCTAGCCATGTTAACCGTTGAATTTGCAGTTTTGTTACCAGTAGCAAGTCGCTATACAGCTCGTTACCTTGCCTGGTCCATGTAGTAAATTTCTCTCGGAAATAACAAAATATCCTCCATCCGCCTGGGAGAGGGACCATGCTCTTGTACCATACAGGAAGACTGGGATGATTAGGGCTTGACAGCAATACCCGGATACATAAATTCATTTACCACCCCGAAGTTATATCTATCAACTGTCACGTTTTGACCAAGTCTCCGTTGCTGGCTGCCAGGAATAAGACCCTTTATTCTCCTCAGACTCGATACATGGAAATGGCATCCGTTACTGCTCCTTTAGATTATTCCATTATACCTACCAGAGTCATTTGCGTATCCAAGATATTGTGTAATTTTTTGAAGATTGTGCTATTCGCATTGGCGTCAGTGCTCCCCATCACTATCTCGAAAACAATATTGAAGCAGCTACATAACAGCGCATCATCGCCTTGAGGAAGTCTTCTGATAGTTTGGAAGCTTTCGGTTACTGGCTCATACACCAAGCAAATCCAAGAGCCAATTCCCGCAACCCTCAATAAGGTCTCAGAAAATTTGAAGCGTAGAATGCACTTCTGCCAATCACTTCAAAGCATCCACTGGAAGACATAAAATATTTAAATTCTAAAACCAACTTAAAATGTTTTTAATGGCCAATGAAGTGTCCCCCTTCATCTTCAAATTTTGATTTTTCCTCAGTTGCAGTAATCGCTTTTATTTCCGCTTGGCTATCAATGTAAAGAGTGATATCAGCCCGTGGTACCACCATCATTTATAGCTGTTTAGCAGCTGATGTCACTGCGAGGACGTCCGCTTGGAAGACACTACTGTAATCGAAGGAGTAGCTGATGCGATCGTTCCTTTCTTGGAATGGATTGAACTAGGTGGATTGGGCGATCCTATCAGCGTTATCACGCCAGTGTTTTCTTTAGAACACGCATCTTTTGAAGTTTTGGCACATGGCCCCCATCATAAGAGGCTCATTCTTCAGAAAAGCACGTTAAAAAGCCGTCTTTGTTCGTTATCTGTCAGTTCTTCTCATTTCCTTTTCCCAAGTCAATCGCGAGAGAGTTCCAATGCTAACTCCATCCTCAACTACGAGATTGGAAAAAGGTATAAAGCGAAGGTCTTCTTCCTCCTGCGTAATTATCGTTGTCGTTGTCTATTCTGTAGTTTTGTCCTCCAGAATGTTCATGTCTGTTACTGGTGACTTCTCCCCTCCTACGTTTGGAGAGGCCAAGGCCGAAGCGAAAGCCATGACTTCTGTCGACGTTTCAGCGTATATACCCGTGGTTTTTCATGGTTTTTATTCGTTTGGGTTCCTCTTAGTTTGCTTAAATACTCAGCTGATCAGCTGAGGACTTGGAAATGAAAGTTTACAGCTGATCAGCTGAATATTTAAGCGTAAGCCTGCCGCCACTACAAGGAGGGACCTCAAGTGGCGGATTATTCATCCAATTCCGCAGCCTTTGGACTTTGGTTTTGGGCGTCTACGTCTACGACATCTTTCCAGAGCAAATTTGATCTGCCGCACTATCTCTTGCCATGAAATGCACCAGAAAAATAGAATTGATATACCAACTCCGGAATCGTCCTTCCTCACAAAAGGGGCCAACAATTTACAGAGTGCCTTTGGCTGAGCACCAAAGTCTCCGATCTGAATCTGAATATTGGTAAGACTATCTGTAGTCCTATACAGCGGCAGTTTCGAAGTAATGGTAAGATGTTTGGATCTAAGGAGCCCTGAAAGACTGAAGTAGATTTTGTTGGCTTTTGGTAACCGCCCACGCTTTTCTTCTGCCAAATTGTTATCGGCTGCGACTACTGACCCACGCTAATTAGAAAAACGCACTACTTCGAATGCATTGCTGAATGTGCTCTTACCGTTCGAATATCCCTGCTTATGTAAAATAGAATTCAAACTTGCGAATAGTATTGGCAATAGTGGTCTGAATCGACCGATTTAGAAGCATCGTAAGATATCGATCGTAAGAGTCGATACCCTCGATTCTCACAGAACGCTGATTTTGAAGACACCCTGAATGCACCTTCTTTCTGAACTATAATGTGAATTTCTTCGCCGACGGTAAAATAGGTTTTTGCTTAAAAACAAGACTCCAATGAACGAGAATTTGGTTATAGAAGAAGTAAATGCGTATGTCGTTGATCAAATCACACTCCAAGCTATCGTCCTTCCAAATGCGTAATTCTAGCCTATAACTCTGAATAGTTCAAATATCATATGAGACTTATTTCTCTTCAATATGTAAGTATTCTTAAAATCACGGTTAATACCTCAAAAAGAAAAAGCTAAATCAGATGCAGTCTTCATCATTTGCGTTTAAATAAATGCCGTCGGCATCAACTGCCACGCCACAAACTGCATCACCGAGCAGGTGATGATTGGTGCTTATAGTGTTTTCGTTTCCTCGTGAAATTTCAAGTACCTACTCAATACTGCAAAAAAAACCGCTCTTTGCAAAAGCACCTTGCACGCGACCGATGCATCATCATATATATCATCCACAAGTGCATCATCGCACTAACCACCAATTGTCTACGAGATGAAGTGCACGTCCTCTTTTGGTCAAAGCCATAAAACTTACACCGTACTCAGACTTAATATATATGCACTGTACGTTCGAGAGGTAATTAACTTTTCAACTAAAGTGGGTGTAACTAAACAAAGCATTTTCCTCCCACTTCATCATCATCACTTTAAACAAAGCAAAAAAAACTCTCCGACTCTCATATAAAGGCTTTTGTATGCCACATATAATCGCCTTTCAAACAACATCTGCCAAACAATGGCTGACATTTATTGCTTATCGCAATCGTCGTCGTTGTTGTCATCCATTGATGCGCTCATCTCGTCCATACAGGTATACCTGTCAACAGCAATCTTTTGTTGGTTACCTGCGAGCGCTGAAACCTGACATCATCGGCAGCGAGGGTTCTAAATAATCGTCCCGCGTAATAATCTCACCGCGCTTAATAATAATACCCGAGACCCGAGAGGCAGACTTTGAGTTTTAACGTGATTAAGGAATTTGCCGCTTTCAAATGATTAAAACATAAAAATTCTAAAAATATGTTATCGGCGGGTCCAAGTAAAAAGGTTTGATCCAATCACAAATGGATCCTTTCAAATCCACCATGACGACGAGCGACGACGTCTATACAAACGGAGCTACACGCACCTTTAATCAGATAGGGCTTTAGAGAGACGGTTCACATGAAATATCAAAATATGTATCGACCGCGAGGCATAAATTCATGATCCAGAACTTAGGTAGGTTATATTTGCTCCCATCATGGCTGACAACGACCGAGCGACCGCGACGATCTAAAAAAAATTCTTTGATTCCAAATAATGATTCGCCCGATTATTTACGGTCGCTGGGCTAAGCCCAACTCGATTCGAAATCGATTCCAGTGAAGAATTCCAAAATGGTAAAATTCAAGCTGGAACCTCGAGACATTGTTTAAAGGTAGACAGGGGGCAATTCGAATCTGCATAATGAAGTTATCAGGAGAATGTTTTTTTTCTTTATATTATTATTAAATTTATGCAGCTATTAAATTTCATGTGAGCATGAGCAAACATACCGCACTGGTATTCGTCGTATATGATATCAGGCAAGCCAAACACGTTCGAGGAATATTTAATGAAATAAACAGCAGCGCGGAATTACTTAAAGGCTAAGCTGTTTTCACTTCGAGTTCGACGAGTCCGAGGGGTGTGTTTGTGAGTTGTTTTTTTTTTTCGTCAGACTGATGGTGCCGTGTTGTGCACGAACGAACGCACCTAAATATACAATTAAATAAATTTTCAACTAAAAATATTACTTACATATATTTATCCGTATGTTTATTGGTTTTAGATATACGAACGACAACGCTGGCTCTTTGGATCTGAGTGAAAAATAAAACTTAAGCGAAAGCGACAGCTGCTGCTGCTGCTGCCTAAGTGCATGTCAGGCCCATAAAATTGTACAAAACCTATCTCCGAAGTGAATATTGTAGTATTTTTGTATTTTTGTGTGATGATTTGAATCGAGTGGGTGAGACCTTCGTGCTTGCTTCGTGAATGTTTGAAGGCTTAGCAATCACGAATAGATCGGGCCTTTTAAAGACCTCTTAAATTTCACATCACTAAAGTTGAGGTCATAGAGATGAGAATTTTTTTTCGCTGAAGAGAGAAATAGTCAAGAAATCAGGAATCGAATCGAGCAACAATAATCGTAAAATTGTGAGTGGAAATAGTTTTAGTTTATCCGTATACGGTAATGCACACTTTAAACCCAGCTTAAGCAATCGAAAAGTAGAAAGAGGGAGGCTGTTACTTACTGATGTCGAACTTTGTAATCTCACAGGCCTCCCAAGTTGTTAAGATAGTAGTGTTCATTATCGTAATGTACCTACACATGGAGTAACACAGCTAAGGTAGTTTGGGACATGAGTAATGTAGGTATGCATGAACATTTAGTTTGTTCTGGGATTCAAATAGCCGACGGCATGATCGTGCTATCAGAAGCATTGTGATAATGGAGATTTGGTAATTTGAGGATGGAGATACATAACGGGTGATTTTTAAGCTGGTTTGGTTTTGGCAACACTGGTTTTGACAGCTGACGTGTGTTTAGTACCTTGTGTCACTGTCAAACAGCTTCAGTTTGGTTTGCAATTTAACCATGGATCGTCTTACAAATGAACAACGCTTGCAAATTATTGAATTTTACTATCAAAATTCGTGCTCGGTTCGAAATGTTCATCGCGCGCTCCATTTTATGGTCGGCATTCTCGACCTTCTGAGCAGTCTATTCGGAAGATTGTGACCAAATTTCGCACCAAATTTACTTTGTTGGACATTAAACCAAACGTACGACGTGCGAGTGAAGAAAATATTGCGGCCGTTCTAGCTAGTGTGACAGAAGACCGCGAAATGTCGATTCGGCACCGTTCCAGCAGTTAGGCCTTTGTTACAGCACTACGTGGAAAATTTGCGGAAGGATTTGGGCGTAAAGCCTTTTAAGATACAGCTGGTGCAAGAACTAAAGCCAGCCGACCTACCACAACGCCGAATTTTTGGTGAATGGGCTCTTGGAAAGCTGGCCGAGGATCCGCTTTTTTATCGAAAAATTGTGTTCAGCGATGAGGCTCATTTTTGGTTGAATGGGTACGTAAATAAGCAAAATTGCCGCATTTGGAGTGAAGATCAGCCAGAAGCATTGCAACAGCTACCAATGCATCCCGAAAAAGCCACTGTTTGGTGCGGTTTATGGGCCGGCGGCATTATTGGGCCATATTTCTTCAAAGATGATGCGAATCGCAGCGTTACTGTCAATGGTGAACGCTACCGAGCGATGATAACAAACTTTTTTTTGCCCGAAATGGAAGTTCTGACTTGCATGATATGTGGTTTTCAACAAGACGGTGCCACATGCCACACAGCACGCGAAACAATGGCGCAATGCGAGGCTGGGAACAGTTAATTTCACGTTTCGGGCCGGTCAATTGGCCGCCTAGATCGTTGACACCATTAGACTATTTTTTGTGGGGGTATGTCAAGGCTAATGTCTATAAGGGACAAGCCCGCTTCGATTGACGCACTGGAAGCCAACATCCATGCATTCATTCGTGAGATACCGGCCGATATGTGTGAAAGAGTATGCCAAAATTGGACTCAGCGGATGGGCTACCTGAGACGCAGCCGCGGTCAACATTTGCATGAAATTATCTTTAAACATTAAATTGCAAGGTTCAAACTATCGATTCAAATAAATATTTCATTCATTCTTTCGATTTTTTGTGTTTTTTAAATAAAAAAGTTCTAAACCTCTTAAAAAATCACCTTTTAATTTACAATTTGTGTTTTGAATGCGATATTTTTTAAAAACGTTAAGCATTTGTCCACTTTTAAATAGCAAACTATTTTTTAGTAAGGACAAAAGGGCCACATAAAAATTTTTGATTATGATTTTATTAATCGTAGTGTCCGTAGCTTAGCGGTTAGGTGCATTGGTTGCTAAGCAGAATGTCGTGGGTTCGAGTCCTATTCGTGCCCACAGTTTTTATTTCATCCTTCACGGGCACTGCCTCTTGCGAAGAACTGACAAAAACTTCCAAGAGTATCATTTGTCATAAAAAAAAGTGTTTCTCAACTTTGCCGTTCGGAATCGGCGTTAAATTGTAGGTCCCCTCAATCCTTCACACGCACCTAGAGAATTGTTTATTAAATTATTAATGCAACACAACGAGACATTCAAATAACTACCTTGGCTGTCAATTTCAAGTCAATTACTGTCACTGCATGTAAAACTCAAAGACATGGTATCGATATATGCTGACGATATATCTCAAACAATAAGGCTTGTTAAAGTTACATAGCTTGATATTAGATATGTCATTCATTGAAACTAAATTGAGAATTGGCTGGCTCAAAGCAAATTTCCTATAATGACCACAAGCCATGTTTTTGTAAGGAAGGGTACCATAGTGTTATTATCTGGGAGGTTTGATAGCATATGATTGCGGATCGGAACTGGATGTCATCGATAGAACACACAAAGCATTTTAGTACATTTTGAAGAAATTGAAACTCTTAAAAACCAAGGTTAAAACTATGCTGTTATATGCTCCTGAAATACGGAATTCTCAGAATAATAGGCGTGTTGGGAGACCTCAATCAACATGAGGGACATCAGTTTGAAAGGAAGCCCAGTCTCAAGGTATTCAATAGTGATCACACCTAACGCTAGTTGTAGCTGGTCGGGTCAAGTGGAAGGCTCTATTTGCTGCTTTACGCTTCAGAAGGAGTTGAAGCGCTATTGTATTGTATTTATGTCCTTTTTTATTTTTTCGGGCTTGGATAATATTGGCCTAAGTTCATGATGTAAAAACGCCGTTAAAACTTTTTGTTCTGCATTTTTAATTGACTTCCATCTCGTCCGGATGAATCTAATTTTGAAAATTTTACTTCGAATAGTAAAAATAGGTCGGTTGAGCGCTCTGAGGTGGCAGTAGCCTATTGATATGGTCAAGATGTGATATCACGATTTGGGATTTGTTCGCAAAAGATCTACGGACCATGTTCCGTGTTGTTTGACGCGTCCATGTGATCATTGTGATTCCGTAACACCTATCGTTGACCGAAACATTG
Source organism: Sphaerophoria rueppellii (assembly GCA_920937365.1). Classification (NCBI taxonomy): domain Eukaryota; kingdom Metazoa; phylum Arthropoda; class Insecta; order Diptera; family Syrphidae; genus Sphaerophoria; species Sphaerophoria rueppellii. The sequence goes on along the minus strand of CAKKXW010000003.1, from coordinate 12,418,055 downwards.
TTGTCATTACTTTATGTGGATGCATTTTCTTCTCGACAGTAACGTTCTGGTGGTCAAAACAGCAGATGCTGATTTTATTCTAGGGAACAAACTGACTTGAAGCCAAGTTGACTAGTTATAATTGTTGACATGATTGCTGTCCTCTGGCACACTATGTTTGGTTGGGTTAGGTTTATGTGGCTAAGGATAGAGGATCCACACACTTAGGCGGAATGAAAAGGCCAATTGTATATACCATATGAATCTAGAGAATTACTTTTTACAAGTCGAACTATTTCGAGATTCTTATAAAACAAAGAAGATATTTAATATCCTTGTTAGCTAGTTTTCTCCCAAATAGAAGTTTGCGTATTAGGGAGAGAGCAGGGCATGTGTAGAGAAGGTGAAAGATTGTTTCATCTTCTCCTTCGTCCATACAGCTCCTGAAGAAGTCATTTAAGGCTACACCAAGTCGTAGTGATTTTCTGCCTATTAGAAAGCTAATATGAAATCTGCTTTGAGATAACAAGTCTTTAGAGCGCTATGGGTCAAAGTGACCGCTGGGAAATTATACCCCGAGTTTATTATCGTTAAGGCTGTTTCTTTAAGCATAACGTAGCTATCGGTATACCAACCTTTTTCCTTTCAGGTTAGATGAGTATGACGGTGCCATTTATAGCGAGTTCATGTACCTTGTCAGCTCAGCATCAGCAGCTCCCTCGTTTGCAGGCACATAATTGTGGACTAAAATTCCTAGCATCGTTTTATCTTATGATGTTATGCAATAGCTATAGTAAGTTCTATCTTTTATCGAGATTTATTTCCTACGGTATCCGTCAAAATGCAGATCTTTGAGATCCATGCTCCAAATGAAACGAGTATCTTGCGGACACGATAACAATCCCCCTAAAGGAAATATTGGATACGAATCCTTCTTGGTTTTAAGTTTAACGTTAAATTTCCAGGCTTACGACTAAGACTACAGGAAAGCTCCAGTAGAGCTTTTGGAAGACTTTCGGTCATATCTCTTGTCCACATAAGTATACCCAAACAACATATGCTAGCTCACTGTCCAGACGACCTAGTATTGATGGTTCTTCAAATATTTGAACGCTAGCATAAGGTCGAGGATCATATGACCAGCACAGAGTAGTTGCTTCGATGGCTTTTTAAGCTTCCTTCTTCTCCTTGAACTTTTTCCATAGTTGAGTCAGGTCCTTATCCGCGACTTTTATGATCTGGAAGCCAAAAACTCGCTTCCGGCCTCGTAGTAGTGGTTGACATTCGTTCAATCGCAGGAGTGCTCTGATTTTCGATTGTAGGGTCCGGGTGGTTCTCCCATATTGCATTGCTTCTAATCATGCTGTCGGAGTTTTCTTCATAGCACCTGTTATGCCTTGTACCTTAGTCAAGGTTTTAAGTTCGCAAGCAATCCACCAAACAGTTTTAATATTGGCCTGGTGCCGAAGTAAAAGGTTTTTCAATAAAGACGCTACAAAAGTAGACCGATAGGGACAGCAAACGACGCCATATTTTTTCTCGCTCTCTTGACATTTCTCTTCATTTCATCATGGAAAGGTATACGATCCAACAACGAGTCGAAATTATTAAAATTTACTACCGAAATTCGGAGTCAGTGGTCAACACTTTAAGAGCGCTACTCATCTTCAGCGATGAGGCTCATTTCTGGCTGGATGGCTTCGTCAATAAGCAAAATATGCGTTATTGGTCAGGCAGCAATCCACATGTGCTTCACGAGGCACCATTACATCCCGAAAAAATCACTGTTTGGTGCGGTTTACATGCTGGTGGTGTCATTGGGCCGTACTTCTTCCGTGATGATCAAGACCGGCACGTTACTGTGAATGGGAATCGCTACCGCTCAATGCTAACCGATTATTTTTGGAATGAATTGGATGATATGGACTTGGACGATATGTGCTTTCAACAGGACGGTGCCACATGTCACACAGCGGGCCAAACAATCGAATTATTAAGAACGAAGTTCGATGAGCGCATTATCTCCAGAAATGGACCTGTGAATTGGCCGCCTCGTTCATGCGATTTAACGCCGTTAGACTATTTCCTGTGGGGCTACGTCAAATCTATGGTTTATGCCAACAAGCCAGCGACGATTGATCAAATTCTTACGAATATCGAACGTGAAATTGCAGCAGTATCGGCCGATTTATGCTTGAAAACCGTCGAAAATTGGGTTCAGCGTCTGGACTTCTGCAAGCGTGCCCGTGGTGGCCTTGCAAAAGAAATCGAGTTCCATACATAATGGCATCAAATGTACTTTCACAGGAATAAAATTTTATTGATATCCAAAACCGTTTTTGTTTTATTTAAGAAAACTTTTGTAGCGTCCCTATTGAAAAACCCTTTATGTATCCCAATCCACAGTTTCTATCAAAACTATATGCTCAGGGGTTTTTTTTAGTTGCATTATTTATTTGGACACCAAATAACTTTTTTTTCCCAAGATCACTCCAAGTATAAGGCTTGATCTGATATCTTCTATATGATTGAAAATGAATTTGATAGATGAAGTATCAAAGTATGCAAATCTGAAAATCAAAATTTAATTATTTGATTGTGTAACAAACAAACACACACCCTCCTGAACAACTCCCAACACCAGTTTAACAATAAAATAAATTCATTTTTTAACAATATCATCAAAAGTCATTGTCCTCCCCACTCTAGGTACAAAAACTACAATCGAGTATCAGCAATATTTGTTATTGCTCCCAAGGTCCCAAGAAAAATATTCCCACCCGATAAGCAGAAAAGTACATCCCATAAACTCTAATCACTTCCATTAAACAACTCTTTGATTACACACTGAATGTCATCCACAGAACTAGTTCTAATTTTTATGTTTTCGAATAAAGTCTTTCCGACTGCGCTCTTATGCATATTTAATCGGTTTAATTTTTTTTTATTGACACTCTCCCGCGATAACAAAATTATTCTCACACTCTTAATTCCTACCGTAACTAATTATATCAGTCCTAAAAAAAATCCTAAGCACCAAATTTTTTAACAACTCCAAGTCGTCAAAACAAATCAATTCAACTTCAACACAGGCCAATATAATCATTATTCGACTTTATGACCCCATCATAAGCTATCTATAGGCCTCCTACTCTGTCACACTTGGATGGGACGGCTCGGGCGAATTGAACGCAACCAAATCATAAACAAGCAAAACGAAAGCAATAAATTGCAAAGCATTAAATTAAATAGTTAAACTCATAAAAAGCAATCATGAAGTTCAATAAAACAGAAAAAAAAAGAAATGCAAAATGCTGGAAAATCACGCGCCCGTAACTTCTAACGCCGGCCGCCGGCCGCCGCTACTTTGAACGCAATAAATAAGACTGTAGGTACATTAAAATAATCAACAACTCACAATCAAACAAACTAAAAAACCAACTGAACAAGCGGTTTATAAAATTTAATAACCAATAAATTTCCAATAAATCAAAATGCGAGGAAGCCCAGCGTAAGCGCGCACGCCAGCGCCATCTCTCGCCAATGTGTTAATTATACGCGCGTAATAAATAAATAAAATTCACTCTTTAACTCACAGGTGAATTAATAAAACAACAAAAGCTCATTCCATCAAGTGTTGGTAGTGCCAGCGAGGGGTTAGAAAAATCAAGACCGCCGCGCGCCGCCGTATGCAAGGAAATCAAAAATAAAATTCTATGAGCCAAGGTTATGTGTAAACATTAAAAAATTACCTTCCCATTTCTTTGATATATTATTGCCGTGGTTTGGCATTAAACATCGTCGCAACAACAACAATTTTGACTGTTTTTTTTTTGTTTGTTGGTGGTTGGTTGGTGTGTATAGAGAGATATAGGTACATTAAACCTACCAAACTTTTACAATCGTTTAAAAACTCGTCAAAAACCCCTAAAATTTTAATTTTACGAGGCCACAAAAAGCATATTAGCACCAACATGCACCAATGTCTGTTTTATTTAGTACCCTCTCTGGTCCCCCGAATGATGGCTAGACAGACAGTTGTTGTTCCGTTTTCACTCTTTCACTGTTAGAGTGCCTTTATAGTGAGTGGTGACCTTAAGAAATAAAATAAAAATATATTTAAAAGCAAATAAAACATTGTTTTTTTATGACAAAGTACCTTGTGTCAATCGCAATCGATCAGATTCACTTTCAAATGGCAACCCAGACCCAGAGAGAAATGCTCTGCAGATCAGTTTTTGTTTTGTTCGTTGTGTAGAGGAAGACACCCCTACTACAGCCGATGAACCATTGTGTGTGTGTGGTTGATTAAGTCAGCCATTATTCTTTCGTCTCTTTTTGCTGGAGTGTGTCTTACTGTTCGCACTCACTTTGCTTTGGGGAACGAGTAGAATGAACGATGAGTGAAGAAGAAAGAAGAAACTCAAAAGTGCATAGTGATGGTTGTTTAGTTACCAACGGTATTTGTACGCCATTAATTGGAATGGAGAGTGCTTGGGAGGAGTGAATTCGAGAAATAATTCCGGTTTTGATTTTTTTTGTTGGTAGTGCAAGATTATGGCGGTTTGCGCCAGTATGGTGATTCAGGAGAATAATATGCTCGTAGGTACCTGTTGCTCTAGAGTTTTGCTGATTTTTAAAGGTGTTTTTATTTTTATGTATATTTTGGGGCTATCAGTTAATTGTTGTTCTTAACAATAAAAGCGAACTCAGAGTGATATCATAGTTAATTTTTGTTGGACTTTTTTATCGGGTTGCTTCTTACATCTTCAACTTTTTTATTTACTTAGCTTACTAGGTAAATTGCAATGAAATTAAAAACATCTTTTCGCTCTCTCATTTTTCAAAAGTTGTAATGTGTCTTCAAATATTCACGGTGTGATGTCCAATCACAACTTAGTAGCTTTCCTTTCAACTGAAGAATTTATCTACAAATTCGGATCGATTCTGTAGACGTACGATTTGCAATGCAGTGAACTTTTGGCTTGTATCATGTAAAGGGTTTTTCAATAGGGATGCTACACAAGTTTTCTTTATTCCTGTAGAAGTACATTTGATGCCATTATGTATGGAACTCGATTTCTTTTGCAGACGCTGAACCCAATTTTCGACGGTTTTCAAGCATAAATCGGCCGATATTGCTGCAATTTTACGTTCGATATTCGTACGTACGTAGTTAATGCGCTCATCGAACTTCGTTCTCAATAATTCGATTGTTTGGCCCGCTGTGTGACATGTGGCATCGTCCTGTTGAAACCACATATCGTCCAAGTCCATATCATCCAATTCATTCCAAAAATAATCGGTTAGCATTGAGCGGTAGCGATTCCCATTCACAGAAACGTGCCGGTCTTGATCATCACGGAAGAAGTACGGCCCAATGACACCACCAGCATGTAAACCGCACTAAACAATGATTTTTTCGGGATGTAATGGTGCCTCGTGAAGCAACTGACTGTGGATTGCTGCCTGACCAATAACGCATTTTTGCATCCAGCCAGAAATGAGCCTCATCGCTGAAGATCCGGATCATTTTCAAGTTGTTGCTCAGCCCAATTCACGAACATACGACGCTTCTGGTGATCAAGCGGCTTCAGTTCTTGCGTCAATTTGATCTTGTAAGGATGTAGGCCAAAATATTTTCGCGAAATTCGCCACAACGACGTCACAGAGATGCCTAACGCTTGAGAACGACGTGTGAGAGACTGATTTGGGTCTTCCGCAATTGATGCGCTAGCAGCAGCAATATTCTCGACACAACGGGCACTTCTTTGTCTCACTGGCACGGGAACATTTTGTACTGAGCCTGTGGATTCAAATTTTTTCCACTAGACGCTTAATTGTTGATGACGACCATAAATTGTACGTAGCGCTCTTAAAGTGTTGACCACTGACTCCGAATTTCGATTTGGTAGTAAATTTTAATAATTTCGACTCGTTGTTGGATCGTATACCTTTCCATGATGAAATGGCAAACCTTACTAAAGCGGGAAAAAATATGTCGTCATTTGCTGTCTCTATTGGTCTACTTTTGTAGCGTCCCCATTGAAAAACCCTTTACTTATTGTTCTTTCAATGTATTATTCAGAAGAGTCATAAAATTGTTAAAATTCAGCTTCCATGAAACAGGGTTAAGCTATGGTCAACCTGCTTGGCTGCTTGAAGAACTACTTGAAGAAAATGAAGGCGATAAGCCCGTGTCCCATTTCACAAAAAATCTAAATGATTTCGTATATACAAACGTCAAAGCTATATCTAGACATGTCCAAGTTATACCCAGTGCATATATTACGAAATGCATTGCGAAGTCTTATTAAGTTGAAAATTAATAATTCTATGATCTATACACAACAAATTAAAAACCATTTTCAAGTCATGGTTATGTGGACGGTTGGATTAGACGTTTGTGATGGGATGTTGTAGGATCTGGTATCTTTTCCTACGAACCAAGTTCTTACCTTACATTCACCAGTTATCAACCGCATACTGGTAATATCGCTTAAATATTACTTGCGAAACTTGTAAGCGCAAGTGCAGTCGAAGAAACAACAGCCCTACAAAGTTAGAGACAAGTGCGAAGTTAACAACTTTCTCCAAAAAAAACTTGAAATTAGGAGAGACACGTTGAGCCTCGTATAATTACCTTCAAAAGGTAAGCTGGCCAGGAACAACAACGGATTATAAGCATTGAAATTTGCACTTGGAATGTAAGATTACTCTAGGTCGACTTTGCTGCTGGTCGTACTGCAGTGATAAGTATCATTATGTTTCAAAGACGAAACATCTACACAGCAATCTTGCATATTGAACGTGCACACTTTCCAAGAAGCAAATCGCGAATCTTACCACTTTCTGGTAGAGGAAAAGCTTAAAGCTCGACAAGAAAACACGTACTGACCAAAGAAGGAAGTTCAAAATCGGTTGCCTACAGTGAGCCTCTGAGTGAGAGACTCTCTGCCGTCCTTGCAAATACAACAGATGTCAACACCTTGTGGAATAAAAATCGCGAAATAATAAAAAATGTAGCCGAGATAACCATAGCTTACCAGCCACCCCCGAAAAAGAACCCGTGTTATGATGAAGAATGCGCGTTCTTGAAAAGAGAGACGGAAAATGGACGGTTGAAGATGCTGCAACGGAAAACAGGAGCAGCAAGAGAAGAGTATCGAACAAAAGGAGAAATGATCTAGAAGAGTCTCGGGCCATTAACAACACCCGGCGTTTTTTTAAAAGGTCGAAGCAATTAGCTTCTTTTTAGAACCGAGACACAGACTTAGTCACCGAAGCCCAGGAAATTGTAGATGATTTCAAACAGCACTTCCAACAGCTGCTGAATGCACAAAATGTCGAGCGAGCCAAAAGCTAAAAAATAACAAGTCCCCCAGGTCGATGCCTTGCGAAACTTTTTAAATATAGAGGAGGTGGTGTGATGAACCGCATGCACCTAGTCATCAACAAAGTGAGTGTCGAAGAATACATGCCCACTGAATGATCGATAAGCTCCATATGCCCCATCTACATCTATGTCATGCCAAAACTATCGTGGGATATCCCTGCTTAATATTGCATACAAAATATTATCCAACGTACTGTTTCAGCGTCTCAAACCGTTTTGCAGCACAGCGATAGACCAAATATTCACACTGAGGCAGATCCTGGAAAAGACCAACGAATTTCAAGTTCAAACCCACCATCTTTTCATCGACTTCAAAGCTGCTTATGATTGCATCCACCGCAAAGAGCTTATTATTGGCGATGTCTGAATTCGGGATCCCGAAAAAACTGATCCAGCTGTGTCGCAAGGCGCTAAACAATATGCAGTGCAGTTGTTTCAAACATGTGCAGGATTTAGACAAGGGGATGCGCTGCCATGTGATTTCTTCAACACAGTCCTGGTCCTGGAGCAGAAAGTGCGCAAGGCAGGTGTGAGCACGGAAACACTATCTTCAACACATCAACCCAGCTCCTAATGTAGGCTATGCGGACGACATAGACATCATCAGTCGATTCAAGAGAGCTGAGCTTGAGGCGATTGAAGAACAGACGAATTTAGTTGGTCTTGAAGTCAATTAGGACAAAACAAGCTAAATGCTATCAACAAAGCAGCAATTTCGAGATAGTAAAGGAGTTCACCTACCTTGGAATAAACATCAACTCCACAAACGAGAAGATCCGGAGAAGAATTACTCTAGCGAACTGCTGTTGCTTCGGTTTGGCAAAACAACTGTTGTCAAAACTCCTCAATCAAAAGACAAAGTGTCTGTTATACAAAACTTTAATTTAACCAGTCCTACTCTAAGCCGGGCGCCCGAGTGCTGGACTATAACTAAAAAAAGGGGAATTGATACTGGGCACTTTCGAAATAAAAATTCTTCGAAGGATTTTCGGTCCCATATACGACGATGGCGAATAGAAAAGAAGGTACAACCGAGAACAGTACGAACTGTACCAATATGTGGATGTAGTCCAGAAGGCGAAGAAAAGACGACTACATCGGCTCGGCTACATCGAGCGAATGGACGACAACTTTAACTCAAATTTACACATTTTTGGGGCAAATTTTTTTACTTCCGACATATTTATAGAATATATGGCATAACATAAAGAAGTCGAAAAAAGTGGGTCCGGCGATTCCGTCTGTCTGTCGATAAACTCACTTGCAGTCTTAAGCACTGTTCCGATTGACGCCAAAGTTCAAACTTAAAAAAAATAATAGTCCGATCATCGTTTTTTTTAAGGATACATTTGCCCAAATAATTAATTTAGTTTTGTATTACAGGACAAAAATTTTTTTTTCTTGGAAACAACAATCCTCTATCGATATATATAAAAATAGATGCATGTTTGTATGTCTCTTATGAACCCCGAAATGGCCCAACAGATATTTGTAAGATTTTCGTGGTGTATACTGTTGTATTCAGTGATGGTTTCTCTGAAAGAAAAAAATTGGAAAAAACCACATGGAAGAGTGGAAAAACTGGAAAAAACCAAACAAAGGGCTGGCATTTTTTGTTTGCTTGGAATTTTTGTTTCAAAATGGGTTTTGGAATGGAAAAATAGAAAGTTCTTGATCAATAACTATGAAAACTCGTAGGTTTTCAAAGGAAAAGTTGCATGAAATTGTAAGTGCACTGATCTGTAAATAGAAAAATGGAAAATTTTTGATTGGGAATTTGAAACACTCTGCGAGAGCACGAAGAACTTCAACACAATATCAAGTTTTGCAAGTTCATTCATTATCCCGCTCAATCCATTTTTATAAAATTTTCACTGTAGATACAGCCTGAGTAAAAACAAATATTTTGGACTATCTTACGCGTTAATCAGCAAATAAGGAGGACAGTCGAAAGCTGTATCGAATTCTGATTTTGTGAAATAGTCAAAACACAACAGAAGAACGAGAATTTGTTGAATTTTTAAACGAAGTTCGCATTTCATGCTTTAATTAAAGTAGACAATTACTAGTTAGTTGTAAAGCTTGGAAAAATTCAGATAAGTTTTTATCTATTTGGATTCAAGCAAATCAAATTGCATTTTAACAATATCTGTGTTAATTATAATTATTCTGAAGATGCTCAGCTAGTTTTTTCATGAATTCGAAAAAAAATCAAAATATCTAGTTTTAATTATTAACTAAAATATAGGTACCTAGTAGGAAAAATATATTATGTAAGTTCTTGAATAACCTTGGCCACTGAATTTCCGACTAAAAAACAATAAGAAACTACAGTTATGGCTGCGAGTGATAGGGATTTGTTCCCTTCATATTTTTAAAGGAGTTTCAGCGATGGCGATAAGGGATGCATGGTTGGTTGAACTCACTGAAGCCGCGCGCTGCTGCCGGCTGGGGCCCTTCTTTCAAAATATCTTACATTTTCTGTCCCAAAACCGAAAATTACCTCAACAGCATTGATAAATGAAGTTTTTCTATTAAGAAACTTGAAGTTAATTTTGAAAATAGCTGCTTCAGACTCTCTTTAAAAAAGAAAATCCAACAACCAAAAGCTTTCTGCTGCAATGAACTCGCCCAATCAAAAATGGAGGTCGATGAGAATTGAATAAAACGAGTTCTGTTGTTACGGATTTTCTCCGCTTGCAATTTTTTATGGAATTTTCCCATTCAGCAAATGGTTCTGTAAACAATCGTACACAAATTAACTAGTTATATTTTTTACCTAACCCAATATTTGAATTTCACAAAATTGGGGCCATTTGCTGTTGGCCCGGGGCATGGGGCCAAACAGCAAATTTTAGGGCCAAATCGCCCGATTGGACACTTTTGCACAACGCTGTTCAGAAGCTTAATTGGCACGTCTTGTATTTTCTGTTACAGATACCACTTGTTTCAATTGTTTAAGCAAAGAGAAAATACTTATACTTATATTTTTTCAAGGAAACCACATCTTTTAAACATCCATTTCTACTTCCTTTTACAACATATCGGACTTTAAACCTTTCCCAGCTATATCCGACTCATATGTATATGCAAAATATACCTTTGACTTAACTAATTTTCAAGAAGATTAACAACCTTAGTTAACTTTGACACAATTATAGGTTAGCATAATTGTTTGGGCAAATAATAAAACTTTGTAGACATGTTTAATTGTTTCCTTGTAAATAAATTTGTTTCCAGTTTGTTAACTTCCAAAGCGGCTCGGCTGTTTTTCAGCCGTCTTAACTCTGCATTCAAATAGCTGTGTAAAAATACCTCACATACACGCGTTCATCTACTTGTACTTGATATTTGTCTGTTTTACTTTTAGCTAATTAAAAATGTTTTGCAAAAATTTAATTGCTTGAAAATTGTTGTTCGTACAGTCATGTGATTGTGGGTAAAATAATTTTTGCAATTTTTTTTTTATAATTTTGTAAATTCATTCTTCAAACTTGTTAGTTTTTTATTTTGCATGGTAAGTGATCTACCTACAACTTTTTTGATATTTTCAAGTCTTTCTATGCAGAGAACGGTGCCTTAAAAATTCAAAATTTCTACTTCGCCGAAATCCAAATGCTCGTTTGTTGATATCATGATTCGATACGGCAGTTAAATTTCTATTTAAATTTGATTTGTTTCCCTTGATCGCAAAGTTCAATAATCTCATTGCTGATTGTGGCCCCTATTTCAAGGTTAGATAAGAAGACACAAGACTGATTCAAGCCTCATTTTCAAACGTCCCCAATAATTGATACAAATTCTCTCACCAAATCAGCAAAAATTCTTCGGTTTTCATAATACAGTTCAAGGACGTTTGTTTTCAATAAACAAATTCCAAAAGAAGAACATTTTCAAAATTTTCTTACTACAAAAAATGTACATTACAAAGACACTTGAGTTAAAAATAAATGTTCTACACTCACTTGAAGTCCTATGCAACGGAATTTTGAATTTCTTTTTCGAGACGCCCGCCATTTATGCTTCTTAAGTGCACAAGGCATCCTGTTAATTTACTTCAATCGAGTGCATCTCATATTTATTTCGAACAAATAAATATATGAACTCTCCCACTTCACTCCATATCAGAGCTATTGAACCAAACACCATCGACCAACCCACCTTCCGGCACATTCATCTTTACAAAGTCTATAAATATTTTTCTTTGAAAAAAAAAGTAGAAGAAAGACGAACTTAATGGATTGTGCATGTTTTTCTTTCATCCGTGGCGCTTAAGTACATTTATGATGATTTTTCCATTTTCCCTTATACAAAAACACACATCCAGATCCACGCAACACATTCATATCAACAATGTTTTGTTTAAAAAAAAAATAATAATAATGGCCGATGTGTAAACATCGCAGGGAACATCAAGATGAATATTGTATTTCATTTTTGTTTTCGTTTTTCCTTTGAACAAAAAAAAAAAGAAGGAAAATAGTAATAAAAATGGAAAATTGAATCTCGACCGCATGTGTTGTTCGAGTTGTTGAAATGTTTTTATATTTTATTTATAGAATCAAATTGAGTTGCGCTAATGTTTAGATACATACAAAGCTGTTGATGGAGAAGGGAATCAAAATCGAAATAATTGCATTGGTTTTACTTGTTGTTCGTGTGGTTTAACATGAAGTAAGGCTTAGTTTTTATTGTAGGCTCAAATAGTCAAATACATTGTCGACATCTATGTAGATGTACCTACTGCTATTAAAGTTGCACGAAAGCGTGCTTTTTTGGGAATTAACTCGCAAGTTAATGTGGAAGACTAGTGTTTCCCTAATAATGAATTTATTTGGATGCAAGGAACATTCCTGTTGTCTGTAGATGCTTTCTGCTGGTTTAATAAAACATTGACATGAATTTGGTCTATTAACGTTTCGCTAAACATTCTACATATTTAGAATGGCTTTAGTAGTCTCTGAGCAATGTGAAGTGAATGTTTAACATTGATTGTGAACACGAGACCATTAATTGTTTCAGTTTTTTACGACCAGACAAGTAGTAGTGATTCGTATATGAGAATTATTCAAAATTAATGCGAATAAATTGGACAAATTCAAAGAATATAATTTGTTATCTACTTCTGTGTTCTTTGAACGATGGCTCAAGGCTAAAAGCCTGATGAGATTCGGTATAGTAAAGGTTTTTCGACTTTTCGTACTTGACGACTTTTTTTTTAATTTATAATCGGCTTAAAGTACAATCAAATATTTGTGAATTGAACTTGACTTTGTTCATAAATTGCCATCGTGAACTCGTTTGCAGCATGCTCAGGCCGAAATAGCAGCTTTTTTGCGTCATCTTCGGCTTGTTGGCATACAATAATGACTTAACGCAGCCCTAAAGAAAATAGTCTAGAGGTGTTGAATCGCACAAACGCACGTGGCGACCAATTGACTGACCCTTTTCTAGTAGTAACACGCTCATCTATAAATCGATTGTAAAGTGTGCAGTATGGCTTTTGACGTATTTTTCTTATTGACGAACCTATATTGAGTCAAAAATGAACTTCGTAAATATAAGGCTGATTTTGCGATGAAATTCGTCATTTTGGGACATCTTGTCCAGAGCCCAATCGTAGGATGTCACTCAAAATGATGCATTGGCTTCAATTCTAGATTTATCTTGATCTTGACTGGCTGTAAACCAAGATCCTTAGTGAAAATACGCCATTATGTGGTCTGAGCGTCGTGGAATTGACTGATTTGGATCGTTTGCTACGGACGATTGAACGTCAGCGATATTTTCAACACTTCGACCAACCCGTTGTCACACTGAAACATTCACCAAACGAGTATATAGTCTAAAATGTTTGTACTAAACTTGTTCTTACCTGTCTAATGGGGTGAGAATTATTACCAAAAATTGGAGTTCACGCTCTTAAAATTGGGGTCACTGACGCCGAATTTCGGTACTCGTAATTTAACGTGATGAAAATGTTGAGTCAACTGAATAAATTGACAATGACGATTCGATGGTAAGCGAAAGTGTGTTTTCAGAAATAAATTTCAAAGTTGTCGAGTCCTCATTGGAAAAATCGATACTCGTGAATCTGTCATATCGATATTTGAAAAGAATTATTATATTCATCGTCAGCCTGACCGATGAAGTTTTTACCTTCGTCTCACCCGATCGTAGACGAAAGCTATATGATTTCGCACCACAAGGGTGCGGGGGTCCTATACGTCATAGTTCCAGAACGAATTTGGTTTGCCACGCTGTGTACTTCCATAAACTTTTGGAAGCGCTAAATGTCTTTCCGGAGAAGTTGCTCTTAGCTCAATGAATTGTCCCTGTTCAGTCCACTGGAGTCAATACCTTCCTTTTGTCAATATATCTGCTTCCGGAAGAGTCCTTCCTCATAAACAGGGCCAGTTATTTTTCGATTTAAGGAGCCTTGAAAAGCTTACTTGGTTCTGTTGGCTTTAAGCAGCCATAAGGTTATTGAATCATCATTCTACTTTAAACTATTGCTCCTCTACCTTCGTAGTTGTTGTTTTTATTCAGCAAAGAAAAAAGTTACATGCAACCTGCGTGTTTCTCCGCCTTCTTCTACATCCTGGATAAATAAGGTTTCATAAGTCGGTTTTCATAAGTCAGTAATCGGCTAGACTTGGTGACTACAGAATATGTTCCAGAGTCAGCGATTGCTTTCTCCAACGACAGGCTGAACATTTTGTTAGGCCTGGATAGCAATGTGGATACTTTTTTGGCTTGAAACGTTAGTTATGGGTAAAAGAACCTTCCCATCCCTTCAGAATGCCTTTGGGATATTCGATAAGATATCCTTCTCACTTTCTCAGCCCTCATTGTAGATGCAGCGTGGGGTACTATCCAGCATTTTTTTGGCGGATTGAAAGGGCCCCCTGTCTGATTTGGCATTTAATTGACAACAAGTTTTCCTATATTGCTCTCTTTGGTCTGTGAAACTACCTTTCTGTTTTCCTGGGGTTCTTTTATTCATCCTCGTGTGCCTGGCATTCTAAATGATAGCTACATTGGTCGGTATGCAACTTTCGCGAGTTATGTCGGTAGATTGCATTCATTACAAAGCCAGTCCTACGAATGTTGTCCACAGTGAAGCCGAATATTGGTCGAATAAGTAGACGAAGAAGTCACTCCCAATTTTTGGCGAATTGAGCTTCCACTAGGCGTGCGCGACAGATCGATTTTTGACAAATTATAATCATAACAGTTGAAGCTAAATTTTCATTAATCAATTCTTGTATTCTTATAATAATTTCGTTAAAAAAAAACTCTACAAACCTCTTGAAAACAATGATCTTCTCAACTTACAAGGAAACACGATTTACCATATACTCCCAGTCGTATAATTTAAGCAAATAAACTACTGACACAATTTTTTTTTACTGCCTATAAATTGCTTATGATCAATAATAATCCGGTATTAATGACAGAATATCAAATAAGTCAAACCAAAACCCGCCAATAAAAACATATTAATGGTTCCATCGCATTACTTGAGTTTAACATAGCTTAGCATCTTTCCTCGATAGAAACAAAACACGCTTAAGTTTTTAAGCCATGAACAATTAAAAATTATAATTTTTTTTTTCAAAAAGTATAACAAAGACAGGAACAAAAAAAAAAACAATTATAATTATTTTGCTTTTTTTTGTTTTTATTTTCAGAAGTCAGTAATGAGAATTACTTTGGCGGTGCTTATAAGGTTGGCAGCACATTAATCATACCAAAGGTGAGTCTTATGGTCAGGTCTCAAATAAGAAAAAAAAACTTTCGAGGTTGTTTGAAAACCAAGAAAAAAACTGCCATTCACAGACTGTCTGTTTGTTTATTTTTTTTTTTATTTTTTTATTTATGTACTTTTTTGTTTGATTTTTTTTCTCGTTTGTATTCTTGTTTTTTATTTTTTTGTCTTCAATTATTTCGGGTCGTGAATTTAATTTTTTGTCTTAAATATTATTCAAAGCTCCGCCACCATTCTATCTAGCTATGCTGGTGCCAGAGCACGGAATTTTTTTTTTCAATTTTCTGATCTCGTCATTTTCATCGCTGTCAGTCGCGGTTGACTTTTTGAGTAAAAGGTGTTTATTTTTAGGATTATTTTGTTGTATTTATTCGTTTAATGGTTTTATGTTACTTTGTGTGAATTTCGCGCGCGCATGATTCAAGGTGAAAAAGTCTCTCGCTATTGCGATGGAGTTGAGTTTTTGAATAATTTTAACATTGTTTCTGGTGTGTGCTTATAATTGTAGAAATATAAAAAAAAAAAATATAAGAATATTGGTTTTTAATGAGTGATAGATCAATCAATCGAAATCCCATTCATGTCATGTTGTGGTTACAAAGTTCGCTGTTGAAAATATGAAATTTTATTGATGTTCGTTGTGTTTAATGTTTGATTGAAGAGATTTTGGATTTTTTTTTGGAAGAAGACGGATTTTTCAATGCCTGCATCTATTGTAAGTGAAATTAATATAAATAATAGTGTGCAAGGGTGAACTTCTGTCATTGGTAGATATATGTTAACTTGTTTCAAGAAAATTAAAATATCCTTTAATTTAAGATTAACTGACCATAGATACCAAGAGGAATATGCCAAAGCATTAAAATTGTTGAAAATTAATTTCATTCCTGACTTTTTATAAAAAAAACAGAAACTCCTCTTCGTAAATGTTGGCATAACAAAGGATCTACCCCGGAATATTTGAATGTTTTTCTTATATGCTGATTCCACTGGCGCTAATCACTAGAATAAGCGAAGTAGATTAAGAACCAATCTCGACATTTCATGGAATGTGGGTATACATTAGTAGATCGAGACTAAGAATAATAGTCCGTTTAGTACAATATTACGTTTTCATCTACCCTAAATGCTAAATCACAGAAAAATCGAGATTTGTTCTAAATCTACTTCGCTAAATTTCGTGATTAGCGTCAATGGAATCTGCATTTTACACTAGGTTTTTACTTACTTAGTTATATTGTAATAGTTATTTGAAAAAGCAACTTAGACTATGATGCTAAGGCTTGCGCGGTATGAATTATACTTTTGTATTTGTAGCTCTTTCGCCATTGTACATGTTATTATGGTATCGAAACATACATGTTGTGTGTAGATAGATACATTATAGATGTGTGATATTGGCAAACATTGTAATGTTGGTCTAAAAGACTTATAAATTTGGGTTTATGGTTTGAAATGTGATATAGCATTGTGATAGGAGCGCTAATTTGTAATGTTTTCATAGAGAGTCTGTCTTAAAATAAAATAGAAACAAAAGTTAAATGCCGTCGGCGAAAAAGAAACAGTGCTTGACCAAAATTACATATTTCTCATTCTCAGAATTTGAAGTTATTAGCGTAAAATTTTTAACGGTTTAGTGTGATATAAAATCAAAGTTAGCACTATACTAGGTTAAAGATTCAAACGTTTTTAGTGTTACACTACCTAATTATTTAGTATGATGCTTAATTTAAAACCACAAAGTGGCGTTATCAAATTTTTAGTATCATAATTGTCTTTGGATTTGTTTCAATTTCAAATGAATAAAACAGCAAATAAGTGAATAAAAATGTTTCTCAAGCTTGACGATTTTAAAATAATTGAAGATTCTGATATCTGCAGAAGTATACTTTTAGAGTTAGATCAAAGCCGTTCGAAGATCTGGACGACGGACGTTGAATTTAATTCTCGCTATAGAACAAAAAGCATAGCAACAAAATTCCTCATCGAAACTTTCTATTTCTGCAGAACTGCAAGTCTTAATATCTTTACACTTATCTTTGGAAGAAACGTTCATCAAACATTAACTTAATTCAGTTCTTTAAACAAAAAAATTTGAACAGAAATATAGGCTACTGGCCCTGTAGCGAAATGAAATTCTAATACTAGGGACTTTGAGCTGAGTTTTTATTATTCCGTATACCTCCATTTGCTTTACCGATTTGTTAAAATTTTGCAAAATTATACTCATCATTAGGACCCTTAGTGATATTGGATTCCAAGATATTATTTTAAATATATTCTTGAATAATAAAAAAATCGGAAAAGAATTCATTTTTGTAGTACCTTTTGGGTTTATTACACTCTTTTCTAGATTTTCATAAACGCTCTACCAATTTCTTAGAAATTTTGTCAACACGTTTATATTGCTTTTTGTAATATTAGTGTTTTAATTTTCCTGATTTTTTTCACAAGGAAATTTAAACACTTATGAAATTTTTTGGTATGTTACATTATTAAGACATTGCATATAAACATGTTGACGAAATTTCCAAAAAAATTGGTTCAGTCGTTTTTGAGAAATCTAGAAAAAGAGTGTTATAAACCCAAAAAGGTACTACAAAAATGGATTTTTTCCGATTTTTTTGTTATTGATGAATATATTTTATATAATATCTTGGAATGCAATATCACTAAGTATAATAATAAGTTTAATTGTGCAAAAATTTAAGAAAATCTGTAAAGCCGAAATGGAGATATACGGGAATAATCAAAAAATCAGCCGAAAAGTCCCTAGTATTAGAATTTCATTTCGCTACAGGGCCAGTAAGGGGTATAGATAAAAATATGAAAAAATTAAAGAATTTTTGTTTTATTTATTTGGAGACGATTGAGCTGATGTCTTCATTTGTTTTCGAAAAAAAAGGAAATAAGGACCACCTTAATGTACAAACATAGATCACTACATGGAATATCTTAATCAGCTCTGGGCCAAACCGTAAAAGACATCAAAACGCATTGCTTGTCTCCCACCACATTTTATCCAGTTTCCATCTTCCACTGAGGAATTCAACAATTACAAGGCAGGATCTTATTGCAGAATACATTTTTGCTTCTTGAATACACAATCTTCCTTGTTTTGATAATATAATTATGTACATATGTATTCAATTTTCATTTGGAAAATGACAACAATTTTTCTTCCTGTTTCTATTAGCTGCATCCTTTTAACATTTCTTAATGAAATGGTTTTAGTATGAAACCAGCTATCAGTTTATTAAAAAATGTTTAATATGCCGGAAAAAATTTTTCACCGTGCTTAAGTTGATATGATGCTAACTTATATGACATGAAATCCTCAATTGAAGGTGGACTTAAATTTTGCGTAAAAAAATAAATAAATACAGTGGCGCGACAGCTCTTGAAGAGCCAAGGCCTAAGTGGCTTACTCTCTTCAACAATCCTCTGGGTGCGTGTGAAGAATTGAGAGGACCTACAATTTAACGCCAATTCCGAACGGCAAAAAGCAGAATCACTTTTTCATGACAGATTGATACTCTTGGAAGTTTTGTCAGTTCTTCGCAAGAGGTAGTGCCCGTGAAAATAAAAACTATGGGCACGAGTAGGACTCGAACCCACGATGTTCTACTAAGCAGCCAACGCACCTTACCACTGAGCTACGGACACTAACGTCAATATTATTTATTTATTTATTCAAAATCTTCATCAGGTGCACCTTCCAGAACCCACAGAAAATTCTTTGCTGGATGCTTTGTCTCTGTTTAGCTTAGACTGGGGTCTTTGTCGTAGTTTCGATTTGACCACGCGATTGAAATTGCAGAGCCAATTGAGACATGTTCTTAGCTATATGCTGACGGAGCTTGTATGGTTCCCAATCAAACCTTCTTCTTCCTTTGCATTCCTGTACCGAGTCCCGAATATATCAATTCTTCTATGTATTTTACGTATAAAGCACTCTATTTCTTTATTTCTCTCTATGCAAGGTGTTGTGACGTAGATGAGGAATTCTGAGTTAGCTGTTGCATTTGGAATAACCCCGATGTGACTTTACACTGCGCCCAGACACCGCATTCAAAAGTCCTTTGATATAATTTATATCTTCAAAGTCGATGGAAAAATAATAATGGGTTTCTATTTCTATGAGGCATTCGTAAACATTTCTGGTTTTGAAGAAACGTTAAGGGTCTGTCTACGCAATTTGCGCCAGATAAATAAATAAAAATAAAATAAGTATATGAAAATATATAATAGTAGTGGTCTAGCAGTAATTGAGCGGAAGTGTTAATTTCTAAGCAGCAGAAAGAGTTGCTTCTCTATTCTAGATTCTAGTATTTTATAGTTAGTGCTCAGCGGCAAGATTTGATCACAACCTATTTTTTAAAGTTTTTCTGCACTGATTGATAGATTTAAAATAAACTGAAGAACTGGTTAATTAACCATAACAGTTCAAAGAAGCCTACACATTTTTCATTTTTTGTAAAATATTTCATAGCAGCAAATGAATTTTTAAACATTCCTGAGAAGGATTGCGATTGCCTTAGTCGGCCTTTGTATATTTATCGATTTATTATCAAACACTTGGTGAAATTATCGGAAATATTTCTTTTTTTTCGTGGATGAACAATAACAATTATTTTTTCCAAAATAATCTTTCAAATTTTAACAAAATTTGATCGTTGAAAGTCATTCGGCAACGTGTTCAATAAATGACATCTTCAATTTGAACCAGCTGCTTCCCTTTTCCAAGTGCTAGGTTTGCTGCTTGACGCAGTGTGTGCGTGGCCGATCCCTAAGACACTTGCGAAGTGTGCTGGATAAAATTTGTATGCACAATAAAGCCAGCGATATATCTCAATAGCTATTGCAATGCGGCAAGAGTTTTGTAAGCTCCAGTTTTTTCCGTCAGTCAATCAGCAAATGAGTGGCTTAAGTCGCTGAAGCCTTCGGTCTTAAAGGTTGGCGCATCATAATTTTTTCGTGCGATCAGGTGTTTCCTTCTAACATGCTCTTTTAGTTCAAAGTCTTTAGCGTTTCTTAATAAGTCCGTCACTTGGTAACGTCGCTCAAGGTGAATTAAACACGTTTAAAATTGATAATTCGATTTTTTCTTGACTGTTAGTTTATTTCATTTCTGATTTTAAACTAATTTTTAATTAACTAATCAAAATTTATAACCTAACTCCTGCTAGATGGCTAGAACAATTATGATGACTTTTTTTTGTTAGTGTTCAATGTTTTGTTAAGTTGAATCGAAAATAATTTGAATTCAAAATCAAGCTTCCTTGCGGCCCGTGCACACATTATTTTGTGATAAATTTTTAAATAAAAGCTAAGAAATGGACTCCATCTCCTAAACAGTTTAACCAAAATTAATGAAATTTTATATCTACCTATGTTTAAACGCATTGAAAAATGTTAACAAAATGAAAAGTAACGACTGTTTTTTAATTGGATGTAAATGTAATGCATTTAAACATTTCTACAATTCACATTCAACCATTAGGTATATTCGGCTTACCAGTAAATTGAAATTAAACACAATCATTTTTCCTAAATTTGTTTTTGGTTTGTTTTATTAGATGGAACATTTCATGTAATTTATGATTCAAGTAAAATAATGTTCAAATGGCCACAATTTCTCTCTATTAGCTCATCCGGGCAGCCCAATTTTCTGTTTACACAAACAGTAGATTGTCACGTCCGTGTTTGGCATGTTGCGCCCTCCTGTTGAAACATATCGTCGCCGTCGTCACTATCGACATAATCAATAAATAAAAATTCCGTCTACATGGCCCGAAAGTGATCGCCATTGACAGTAACCGCACGGCCGTTGCCACTTTTGCAAAAGTACAAGCCAATGATGCCACACCAGACAGTGATTCTTTGAGGAAATATTGGTGGTTCCTATAAACCATTTGAGGAAATGACTCACTTCAATAACGAAAATTTGTCTTGTTGACGAATCCATTGAATCCAAAAATTGACGACTGTATTTCGCAAAGAATGCTCTTTGGATAGTTTCCAAGTGTCAAGCAACGTTAAATTGTGCCCACACCAACCGTACTGATGACAACTGACAGCTACGTACCTTTCACTATGGACCATATCGTCCTTTTTGATTAGCCCGATATCTTCGAAATTCGGTAGTAAATACTTAATACCTTATATACAGTACTAGCAAAACCCCTGCCCGCTTCGCAGGGCTTCGGCCCACAACGGTTCGGAAATTAGAGATTGGCAGGATGAAGAATACGGTAATCGATGGATAGGCAGAAATGAACAATATTCTTAGAAAAATCATGCCTGTATTTGCTAATCTGATGAATAATCTATTCGTTTTTCAATTCTTTTACATAATATCTTCCCCAAATTTAGCTCCCTGAGAAGAGGTAAGGTAATTAGGATTTTGACAGCAAGCCAGGTATAGGCATAAGTATGCTTCTAACTCTCTTCAGGATTGCACAATGTTATAAATTTTCTTAAAACTAACAATTATTGGGATATTATAAGTGCTGCAATAAAAATATTGACAACAAAAAACCTAAATTCGATGTTCTAAGCTGTTTTAGATTTTCTCAAGTATTATAAATGTATGGGTTTTTGTTTATCAATGAGATTTTGTTTGCTAATTTTTTTGTTCATAAAAATAAGAAAACTTTATGTTCTTTACGCATTATTTGAAAAAAAAAATATCTTAAAGTCAACACTTTGCTCGGGCAAACAAAATTTAACACCACTTAAATACAAAGTTAGCCTTTTTTTAACCGTCAAAAAGTGATGAAAAAGTAACTTTGTCTTAGAAGGATTATTTTCTAAGAATATGACCAAGAATCACATCCCAAAGTATATGGCAGACAAGTTATAGGATACCCTGTATAGTTGACCATGAGGAAAAACATAAATTTCTAAATCAAAACCACTTATTTTTAAAGATTGACCTTGCGTCTTATTTATTTTTCAGGAAATTCAAGTCGAACAGGAAACTAAAGACGTATGCCATTGACTTCTTCACGGCTAGTCTTGTAGTACTGTAAAGTTTAAGTTGATTGATGTCCCGAAACATAGTAATGCTCATACCATCAGAGTTAAAAAATGTGGAGGCAGTCCTGGTACATAAATGCATAAATGCAAAAAATTCAAAAACTCCGTCTCGTTGTAAAATTTACTACATCGTTTTCATTTGTAATTGTGTCAAACCACTCAAACGACTTGTGGGCAAAAAATTATGCATTTATTTGTCTAGTTCATTTTAGAAAGACTTAAATCTATACCAGCCATTATTGCTACTTCAACTCAATGCTTCAATGCTTGGAAAGACATCTTGAATCAACTCATTCCGTGGATTTGCATTACAATAAAAATTGTTTGGAAGTGAAATTCGGCTTGCAGAATCAAGTGAAATTATTCCATTTCCAATGCCCAATAGTGTCCGTGGCTTAGTGGTCAGGTGCGTTGGCTGCTAAGCAGAACGTCGTGGGTTCGAGACCTACTCGTGCCCAAAGTTTTTTATTTCATCTTTCTCGGGCATTGCCTTTTGCGAAGAACTGACAAAACTTCCAAGAGTATCAAGAATATGAAAAAGTGATTCTCAACTTTGCCGTTCGGAATCGGCGTTAAATTGTAGGTGCCCTAAATTCTTCACACGCACCCAGAGAATTATTGATGAGAGTAAGCCACTTAGGTCTAGGCTCTTCAAGATTTGTTGCGCCACTCTATCTTTAATGTCCAGTAATTGGCCAATGTAAGTTTCCTGAAATAAAAGTTTTTAAACGACTCCATTCATCGTTCCACGCAGTTGACCGTGGTATAAACGACAAAGTTTGGCCTCGAAAACAAAAAGATTCAGAGCTCCAAATTCTTCAAGTTGCTGTTAAAGGCTTCAAGTAAATTTTTGTGCGCCATTGTGCTCTCTTCCCACACAAATATTCGGCCATTACCAACTTTTTTGAAATATTGTAATGTCAGTTTTATGTCTAATAATGTGCTCACAACTCCAGAAGAAGAAAGAGCCAACTCTTTTTTTAATTTCAGATCATATTGATGCTAAAATTAATGATAACAAAAATGATTTCCCCATTCCACCGGGTGCATCACAAAAATAAATACCACCACTCAGACTGATCACACCTATCTATCTAATGGTGTCATACACCATAGGTACTTTTGTTGATCGTTTAACTTCGGCTCAATAGTTTGCGCAAATATTCTGAATCGAATGCAATTTTATTATTGTCCTTAACGTAGTATTGTTGTCAAGCAACCAATTCAATTGTGGCAATGCTTTATTCGCAAAACGGTTTTTTCGTAAGCAACTGGCACATTTCAATTTGAAAGCATTCAATTCCCCATCAGATTGGCATTTGCAATGACTATTGACTCAAAGCTAAATAATGTCTGTTTGTGGCTTAAATTTGAGGACACCATGTTATGTTCAACAACATTCAAAACGTTATAAATAACAAATAAAAATATAATTAACAAATACGTACCCACTAAAAATAAATAAGATATACATACATATTTTCATACTCTAGAAATTTCATATGTCAAACAACTTTTCCCGGGTCAGCTAGTTCAAATATAATTTCCTAGGTTCACTGACATTTTTTGTTGTCGAAGAAAAATTATATTTGTCAAATATTTTTTTTCTTCACTGACATTTTTTTTTGATTTTTTTATTGAAAAAAAAAAAAATATTTGACAAAATTTTCAAACTAAATTGAGTGTTCGTATATGGATCAGTTTTTTTTTGTAGTGCGAAATACAAAATTTTTAACATTTTTTAACAATTGAACCATTTGTGATTTGAAAAGTATACATTTTATTTTTGCTAAACCTTCTACCCTAAAACCTCTTGCATTTAGAGAAAAAATTAGGAAAACCGGTCAACCAGTGTGCCCGGTTAGCGAACGAACACAAAAATTAGGCTGTTCTTTTATATATATAGATTGAATCCTTAATATTTGATTTGTATATCATCATATATTGCTGGAACCTCACATACTATTCAAATTCCAACATAAAATAACATTCAGCGTTCGGCTACTTCTTCATGTTTTTGCACTTTAGAATTGACTTAAGCGCTATCATTAATGGGAATTAATAGGAGATGCTTTTTCAACTGAAAACTGTATGGATAAGTGTTCATAATGCAGTTCTCTTTTGCCTGGACACTGTCTTCATAAAATTATTGTTTTTTTTTAGTATGAATATTTCGTTTTAATTCCTTAGGTATAGGTTCGCTGTTTGCATATACTGTATTGTTGTAAAACAAATAAGAAACTATCTCTTCTAGTGATCAAAATTCAATTAAACTACAAATCTCTACCAACATTTGTGCTTAGTTTTAAATAACCGATTAAGTAAATGATTTATTTTTACTTCCAGATCTTCAATCGCAATCACTCTAACTATCCCAACTTTACTGGAACATCCTACGGTATGTTAATCAATTCTATTCCCTCTTTTTTCCTTTATCTATTAACTTAAGGTTGTACACAAAACAAAAAGGTTTAGTCAATCAGAATTAACATAAACAACGAATGCTTTAACTTTAGACCACCATGAAAGCTCTTCGTCAACGGTTTGGTATCTTTGTTTTCTTTCATTTTAAATACATTGAAAGCAAGTCTAGAAGACCAAAAGGTTTTTCTCTAAAGGAGATTATCTCTTAGACATCCGACGTTGTTACGTTCAGACGTAGTTCCGCCCTTTTCATGGGCGAGTCACGTAAATTGTTTATTTCTAAGAATCGACTGATGGTACCAGAAATTGGTGCCCACTCGATGTTAACGTATTGGAATATGTTTATCTTATAGTGTTTTTTGGCCTTAGCTTTACTTAAAATGCAAACAAATAATTTTCTATTGTAAATTTGCTTGTTTAACACACAAGTAGAACCGCGCTCGCTGCAAAAATGATTTTTTTTTGTGACTTTCAATTTTCAGCACAACCTCCCAGACTGTAAGAATATAATCATTTAAATTCAAAGATGAAAAGAATCAAGCTAAATTAAGTTGCTCCGATTATCTCGATCATAAAATATTTTTTTTCTTGTCTTTTTTTTTGGTTTCTTTGAAACTTAATTATGTGTTCGGGACAAACCAGGGACAGATTCTTAATTAACATTTTTCTGTTTCAAGCTTTTTTATCTTTGTGTTTTTTTTTATATATCAATTTAATAAGCAAAAAGGAATTATAACAGAAAAGCGAGAATTTGTTTCTTCTTTCAATTTGTTAAAGGAAGCGTGATATTTGATGACGATAAGACAATTTAAAGCGAATATTTGAAGCCAACGCAACGGAGTGTTACAAAATAGGGGCGCTATTTACTTTTATGTTTTAATTTTTTTTTTTTTTTGATGAATAAATTCAGCGGAAGGAATCCACTTAATTAAAATAAATTGATACATTTTCTTGGAAATAACAAATTTATCGTCTGTGGCGTATTCAATTAAGTGATTTTTAATACCTAATAATAGTAAAAAAAAAGAATTTATCCAACAGAAGACATCACCCTTTTTATCGTTGGGTGATATGATTTTGTGTACGGTTTCCAAGATTCCAATTTCCAAGCAGTTATTGTTGAAAATTAATAATTAAAAATGTCTTGATGTTGGTGCACAAAAGAACGCCTCCCGTTATGACAAAATCCAAACAAGACTTAGGAAGTATTCTTTGAACTTACATTAGCATGATGCTTCATAACTGTGTTGGCCTCTTTTTATACCTATAACAATTAGCTCATATTTATTATTACTTGTTGAACTTCTGAAATTGGAGCAATTTAAAAAGAAATCGAACGTATTTCTTAAGCTGCTATATAGGTAAATCTGCTGTGCATTTGATCAAACATTGATTTCCAGCCATTTGCATTCTTAGCTAGCCGGGAAAAAATGCTTAGCGCATAGTGACTCAGATTCCCTTCATTTTGCTCACTATCTAAGTCGCAGTCACTCTCCTCTACGACGATGTCCATACAAATTAAAGTCACAACATAACAAGGGGAAATATCCATCCCCTTTTTTGAGCTATACAACTTTCAAATGGAATAAAACAAAAACAATCTTTTTAAATCGACATGAAATTTAATTTCGAAGGATAATCTTGTGGCACTTTAACTTAAACACGATTTCTGTCATATAACCGCCACAACTGGCGTGGACATAGTCTAATCTGGAGGTCCAATTTTTCTATAATTTTTCCCCGCATTCGTGGCTGTATATCGGCAATAACACGTCGAGTGTTGTCCTCTTAGCTTAGGACATATTGGAGTAGACTATAGCGACTTCATAGATCATGGGTCTCCAATTCTCAATCATATGAGATATTACAACTAAGAAGCGGAAATCGTAGGGCTGAAATCAATTCTGGCAAAACAAAAAATCAATATTTCCTCGTCTCCATCGACGACGGAACCTAACAAGTCGTCAACGTCAACGTCGTTCGTTTGGTATGCTGTCATCAAAGTATGGAGGCATATAACTCTCTCACATAAGAACGAAGCTACGACTTTGTACAAATGTCAAATCTTTTTCTTAGGATTTCCAAATATCCAATGAGAAACTTCGTATAGGAGGATAGATCAGGAACCTATTGTCTCTATTGTATGAAAGCGTAAGTAAGAATGGATTGAACAATGGACATACGCTTCGAAACGATTGCATTGCTCGTCAAGCAGTGGAATCCGCTCAAACAGAAAGAAGAAGAGATGGGTGACCAAGAAGCGTTACTAGGTAACAGGTGATGGAGGGAGCTGAAACAAATCTCCAGAAATCGAAAACGATAGCGCGTAGGCGTAGTTTAGCCCCAATGCCCCTTAAAGGGCCCCACGGACTTAACAGTACCTATATAAAATCGCAAAGTTAATTCACGGGATAGTTACGAAACGTTTCTTTCAATAAATCAACTTTGGCACGAGTTGTGTGACATGTTGCGCCATCTTGTTGAAACAACAGCTCCTACACATCATGGTTGTTCAATTGATGAACGAAAAAGTCAGTAATCACAGGTCATAGACCTGTAAAGCGGTCACCATTGATTGTAACGTTCTGTACGGGCCAATTATTGCACACCAAATAGTCAGTTTTGGTGGTGTAAGGTGTCTCAACGTCAACCTATAGTCGGAATAACCATCACTGCAGTTACGGCAATTTTGTTTATCGAAGTATCTATTCAACCAAAAGTAAGCTTCGTCGCTTAACAAAATTCGCTTTTGAAACTTTGAATCACCGGCTATCTACTTCTTGCTAGGTGATCCAGTGGCTTCAAATTTTGAAATGCCAAACCAAACTAAAAATAAATTCGTTGACATCTAACAAAATGGCTGCCAGTTAAAATGGTGTTGCCAATAACTAAAAAAACACACCTTTTTATTGTTGGCGCACTCTAGAGGGTTTATTTTTTAAAAGGTTCCTGTCTGACGGGGTCTTCCATTCGTCTTCGAAATCCAAACCGTCATCGACAGCAGTTCTATCATTTACAACAATGTTGAATTTTTCGTCTTTGCAGAGATGGGTTTGTGCTGAATAAACTGAAGAGGCTTTCTTAATATATGAGTGAATTTCAAAAAACTTCATTCCTGTTATAGAATCTTTACAATCTTTATATTTGATCATTCATGACTATGATGTCAATATTTGACTCTATTTGTTAACCAGCACCCATTATCAGACCAGGGATTTCATTAGAAGCTGCAGAATCCTTGGTGGGTTTTTGAAATTGACATAATTGGTCAGCTATGCTTGATGCAGGCTATATCGTTCCGCGTAGGCATAGTTAATTTAGCTGCAGTCGATTCGTGAGAACGAATTTTAGATGTCTTGCTGCTATTTCGCTTTCGACTCTGACCTTTTCTTACGAATGTCGTCGTGTTGTTGCTATAAATACTCGACTTAACGAAGCTCCAAATGAAATTGGCATATTATCAGGAATGTGGGGGCTAATCGACTGTCCGTTTTCTTCAGATTACTCATCAAACTAACTCTTTAATAAACCGATTGTATGATTTACTGTTTGGCTTGTGGCACCATCCTGAAGAAACCACATGTCGTCTGAGTCCATATCTTCTAATTGGGGCAACAAATAATCGGTGATCATAGCCGTATAACGCCGCGGCACGCCTCCCGTTGGCTTACAATCCGCACTAAACACTTGTTTTTTGTCACCATTTAGATCTATGACCAATACCGCAGATTTTGCTAACTAACAAACCCAATGAACCAAAAAAGACTTTCGTTACTGAATATGTTTTGCGATGAAATTCGTCATCTTTCTTCAGAGCCCAATAGGAGATCGTACATAACTTCAAATGGCCCATCGGCTTCAATAATTGATCCAACTTGATCTTGTAAGGGTGTCTTAACGTTGTCTTGTCTCAATGCTAACTAGCAACACGTGCTAATCTGTTTTTATCAAAATAACGCTTCACTTTATTGTCCTACCCATAATAATTATACCACAGTGCAGTACCACAGCTACAGCCTACACAACTTACTTGTTGTCAATTAAAGATGAAATCAGCCAAACATAAAATATGAATCTTCAAAAGCCTTTTTATCATCATATCAATCATTATAGTCATATAGCCAGCGCGCGTGAATAGCATCTTCGTCATCGACTTGACGATAGTCAAATTATATTTTTAAATATTTTTGTTTACATAACAGAATAGTGATTATTATAACAGAACCTGCCTCAACACATTCAATAAAAACAGACTTTAAGTCGAAGAAAAAACAACACACTTTTAATTATACAATTTTAGTGGCAATAAATATTATATGGGGAACCACTGCCACTGTCTACATCGGTTCTTTGATTTTATTATTTTGGATGTTTGAGAGAGTCATTAAAGAGAGATTATTGAGCAGGCACAATTTGACACATTGTTAACAAACATATTGACAGATAGTTTTATTAGAGTGACGATTAATTTTTTGTTCATACCGGACAAGGCTTGTATTTGTTTTTAATTTTTTGATGATATTTGAATTCGTCAAACAGGAAAACATTGCAACTTTTGTAGTTTTTCCAACAATAATAATCAATTCAAGGTGAAGCACTTTAAAAGTGCCCCCAAATTCAAGCTAGAAAACGGAGGACCAGTATGAAATTGTTTACCTTAGCTACGAAAGCTTTTCAAGAGCTAACAGCTTCATAACAACTCGAACAAGGGACAACTTACGTATCGTATTGGATAACTTTGAAACCAGTCAGCAAGCAAGATTGACAACCACGATATCTGATATGGGTATATACTTCCGCAAACGAGGAGTTCCTCTTTTGTTACATTGGAGTTGTTACAGCTGGAGTAACCGAAGAATTCGAAGTCACAGCAGTGTATTCTAGAAAGGTATTTTGAGTAAATGACCGTTACAAAGGCCTTACTGACAATATGGAGCAATTTTTAGTGAAGATCCGACATCTTCGCCAAATTCGCTTGACGTCGTCTCGCGTCAGTTGTTGTGGTTGAATGAAAAGTGCCTCTCTCCCTTTGAAAGTAGAGACCTGAGAATCTAACTACTACTTAAGAAGAAAGGTTGGTCTAAAACCTCCTTGTACAAGGAAATTCAACAATACCAGTTTTTAGAGGACCTCACAATTGGAATAATTCAAAACGAGGATTTTTGAGGTCAACCCGGCAAATCCTACTGACGGATCACCAGACTAAGGCAGATATCAGATAACACTGCCGAATAAAAAGAAAAAAAAGATGATGATTGAGTAGAAATTAAATTGAAATTGAATAAAAATTGAATTGAAATTGAAAACAAATTGAATGAAAATTGAACAGAAATTTAATTTTAAACAATTTAAAAGAGCTTCCATACGGCTGGGTTCAGAAAAGACATCCAATTAAATTTTAAATAAAATTCAAAACAAATTGAATGAAAATTGAACTAAAATTTAACGTCATATAATAAAAATACATAAAAATAGAAATTGAAAACAAACTGAATTAATATTGATTTGAAATCAAATTAAACTTTAATTCTAGATCATTCGAATGAATGGAAAGAAATTGAATTCAGATTGAACTTAAACTGAACAATGAAAATTAAACTGCTATTCAATGTTAAAAAAACTTAAAACAAATTGAATTGACAAAAAATGTGGAGTGGTGTGAAAGCTGACAGCTCAAGAAGAGCCAAGGCCTATGTCGCTTATATTCTGTTTCCACTGACGCTAATCACGAGATTTAGAGAAGCAGATTAAGTATAAATCTTGACTTTCCTAGGATGTAGGGTACTTATTAGTAGGTTAAAGCGTAGAATAATAGTAGTTTTAATATAAATCTACATTTTCATATCCCAGAAAAGTCCAGATTTATTTTCTTAAATCTATCCAGTGGAATCAGCACATTACAGTCATCAATTCTATGAATGCGTGTGAAGAATGGACCTAAAATCTTCCGCTGATTCCGGTTTCCGAACAGCAAAGATTAGAAGTACTTTTTCATGACAGATTGATGATAATTTGATTAATAAAACTTTCTGCTGACGAGTAGGATTCAAACCCACGCGTTCTGTGTAACAGCCAACGCCCACAACCACTACGATTTGGGTACTTTAAAAATTGAATATATGTAGATACCGAACTTAAAAACAAATTAAATTGACATTGAATGAAAACTGAACCGAAATTAAATTGAAAGTGAATGTAGTAAATTGAAAGCAAGTTGAAATGATGAAATTAAATGTAAAACAATTGCAATGAGCTTTCAGACGGCCAACTTCATAAATGGTATCTATTGAATTAAAATTTAATGTAAAAATCGGAAGCAAGAACAATTGATATTGAATTAAAATTCAACTGAAATCAAAACAAATTGAACTGCAAATGAATACAAATTGAATGAAAACTGAACTGAAATTTAATTTCAAATAAATAGAATGAATAAAAATGAACGTTGGAAACTGACATGGAATTAAATTTGAACTGAAATTGAATTGAAATCGAATTGTAATTGAATGTAAGCAATTGGGAAACAATTTGAATTTAAAATTGAATTGAGAAATTGAATTGAAATTAAACTGAAATTGAATTGAAATTGACCTGAGGCTTAGAATTTAACCTAATAAATCTGCAAATGGAAAGAAATTCAATTTATTTTCACTTACTTACTTTTGATCTAGTAGAAACAAACCCCAACAAATTTTTAACTTCAAGAGAAGTAGCGTAGTATTTTATTGTCAAATCCTTCATTTCAATGGTGCAAGCATATGAAATAACTACGGTTGCCCGCGACTTTGTCCGCCTATGCCTCATCTACCGGCCAGAGGTACGTCTTTGACTTGTTCATCATGCCCGCATGGGAATTTTGTTCGGAAGTTATTTTAAAACAGTGAACTCCCTCTTAATCGAAATTGTTCTTAACTCGAACCTTCATATACATAATGTTTCCCTGTTTTAGCTACAACTTTCACTGATACCTTGCTTATTGATATTCGTAACTTATAAGCGTAACGTTGTATAGCTAAAACACTTCCTCGATAAATGGATTATTCAATACAAAAGGAGTTGCTGAATTTTATTTAGCAGTTGCTACGATAAGCGCGTTCAAACAATCAGAACAATGAATGGTTTGTTGACGTTTTTTTAAACATTTTCCACTTTTTTTATATAGCCTAACTCCTGCCTTAATAAATTAACTATTCAACACAAAAATAATTGTTCGATTTGATTTAGTAGTTCCTGAGATCAGCACGTTCTGACAGACAACATAAGCCTTCAAAAATGAATATTTTTGCTATTTTTTCTTCACATTTTTCACTGACGCTTCGCTCCTATTGGTCGCATTATAAAGTTTCAAGGCTTCTACGATAAATTGACTATTGAACATTAAAAGAATTATTCAATTTGATTAAGCAGTTCATGAGATAAGTGCGTTAAAACGCAGAAAAATTAAAAATGTTTGCCGTTTTTTTCCATATTTTCCACTGATTCTTCGCTCTTATTGGTTGCAGCTTAATGGTAAGTAGCTAAGGCCTTCCTCGATTAATTTTCATTCGAACCAGTAGTTCCAGAGATTACCGCGTTCAAACGAACAAACTCTTCAGCTTTATATATATGTATAGACATAGATAGGTATATATATGGAGAATGTTTTCTTTTCTTAATAAAGAGCCCCGATGTTCCAGTTTCATAGAAAACACTCTACAGGGAGCACCTTCATAAATTAAGCTCATCTCTAGCTGACTATGTACGCCTTCCAACGCCCAAGAAAACGATCTCATTTCCATAAAGCCGTTCAACGCCCTCAGATTCTTTCATGCCAATACAAAAAAGGTTTGATTCACTAAAAAAAAAAGAAAACATCAAAATGCATTTAAAAAGAATACTTCGTGGTTAGTTAAATTCCTTCACAGTCCAAAAAGAACGCAGTAATGTGCAGATCAGAATGATGACTCTTTTAGAATTCCACACCCCACCTTCGTTAAGGAACATAATCAGAGAAGCGTCCACGAATTAAGTAGGTACCTGTATGTAGGTGCTCTTGGCATCAAACTGATGATGGTTCGAATTCGAATCGAATCAGAATCATGCACGGTGAATTTATTAATTGAAATAAATTCCACATTTTATTAACATTAAACTGCTATTCAATGTTAAAATATAAAACGAATAAAAACCAAAACTGAAAACAAACTGAATTGACAAAAAATGTGGAGTGGTGTGAAAGCTGACAGCTCAAGAAGAGCCAAGGCCTATGTCGCTTATATGCTGCTTCCACTGACGCTAATCACGAGATTTAGAGAAGTAGATTAAGTATAAATCTTAACTTTCCTAGGATGTAGGGTACTTTAGTAGGTCAAAGCGTAGAATAATAGTAGTTTTAATATAAATCTATATTTTCATATCCAGAAAAGTCCAGATTTATTCTTAATCTATCAGTGGAATCAGCACATTACAGTCATCAATTCTATGAATGCGTGTGAAGAATCAGGGGACCTAAAATCTTCCGCTGATTCCGGTTTCCGAACGCAAAGATTAGAAGTACTTTTTCATGACAGATTGATGATAATTTGATTAAATAAAACTTTCTGCTCACGAGTAGGATTCAAACCCACGCGTTCTGTGTAACAGCCAACGCCCACAACCACTACGATTCGGGTACTATAAAAATTGAATATACATACCGAACTTAAAAACAAATTAAATTGATATTGAATGAAAACTGAACCGAAATTAAATTGAAAGTGAATGTAGTAAATTGAAAGCAAGTTGAAATGATGAAATTAAATGTAAAACAATTGCAATGAGCTTTCAGACGGCCAACTTCATAAATGGTATCTATTGAATTAAAATTTAATGTAAAAATCGGAAGCAAGAACAATTGATATTGAATTAAAATTCAACTGAAATCAAAACAAATTGAACTGCAAATGAATACAAATTGAATGAAAACTGAACTGAAAATTAATTTCAAACAAATAGAATGAATAAAAATAAAAGTTGGAAACTGACATGGAATTAAATTTGAACTGAAATTGAATTGAAATCGAATTGTTATTGAATGTAAGCAATTGGGAAACAATTTGAATTTAAAATTGAATTGAAAAATTGAATTAAAATTAAACTGAAATTCAATTGAAATTGAACTGAGGCTTAGAATGTAACCTAATAAATCTGCAAATGGAAATAAATTCAATTTATTTTCACTTACTTATTTTTGATCTAATAGAAACAAACCCCAACAAATTTTTAACTTCAAGAGAAGAAGCGTAGTATTTTATTGTCAAATCCTCCATTTCAATGGTGCAAGCATATATGAAATAACTACGGTTGCCCGCGACTTTGTCCGCCTATGCCTCATCTACCGGCCAGAGGTACGTCTTCGACTTGTTCATCATGCCCGCATGGGAATTTTGTTGTGAAGTTATTTTAAAACAGTGAACTCCCTCTTAATCGAAATTGTTCTTAACTCGAATCTTCATATACATATGTTTCCCTGTTTTAGCAACAACTTTCACTGATCTTGCTTATTGATATTCGTAACTTATAAGCGTAACGTTGTATAGCTAAAACACTTCCTCGATAAATGGATTATTCAATACAAAAAGAGTTGCTGAATTTTATTTAGCAGTTGCTAGGATAAGCGCGTTCAAACAATCAGAACAATGAATGGTTTGTTGACGTCTTTTAAACATTTTCCACTATTCTTATATAGCCTAACTCCTGCCTTAATAAATAAACTATTTAACAAAAAAAGAATTGTTCGGTTTGATTTAGTAATTCCTGAGATCAGCACGTTCTGACAGACAACAGAAGCCTTCAAAAATGAATATTTTTGCTATTTTTTCCACATTTTTCATTGACGCTTCGCTCCTATTGGTCGCAAGTCTTCTACGATAAATCGACTATTCAACATTAAAAGAATTGTTCAATTTGATTAAGCAGTTCATGATTTAAGCGCGCTAAAACGCAGAATAATTAAAAATGTTTGACGGTTTTTCCACATTTTCCACTGATTCTTCGCTCTTATTGGTCACACCTTAATAGTAAGTAGCCTAAGGCCTTCCTCGATTAATTTTCATTCGAACCAGTAGTTCCAGAGATTACCGCGTTCAAACGAACAAACTTCAGCTTTATATATTAGTATAGATATAGAATGTTTTCTTTTCTTAATAAAGAGGCCCGATGTTTCAGTTTCATAGAAAACACTCTACAGGGAGCACCTTCATAAATTAAGCTCGTCTCTAGCTGACTATGTACGCCTTCCAACGCCCAAGAAAACGATCTCATTTCCATAAAGCCGTTCAACGCCCTCAGATTCTTTCATGCCAATACAAAAAAGGTTTGATTCACTAAAAAAAAAAAGAAAACATCAAAATGCATTTAAAAAGAATACTTCGTGGTTAGTTAAACTCCTTCACAGTCCAAAAAGAACGCAGTAATGTGCAGATCAGAATGATGACTCTTTTAGAATTCCACACCCCACCTTCGTTAAGGAACATAATCAGAGAAGCGTCCACGAATTAAGTAGGTACCTGTATGTAGGTGCTCTTGGCATCAAACTGATGATGGTTCGAATTCGAATCGAATCAGAATCATGCACGGTGAATTTATTAATTGAAATAAATTCCACATTTTATTACATTCGGCATTTCTTTTATAAGCTCAAAAACATCACACTGCTCACATTGTCTGCATGCTCTACCTATAGAAGCTGGACATCGGTTATTGCGGTGTGGTGCTGAATCCTTCTTGTACCTTGGGTTTGGAGCATATCTTTTCCCTAACCACACGGTGTCTTTTTGTGCAGGTTGAATATTGTAAGAAAAAATGGTAATTTCCTTGTAGTTTTTTGTTTTTTTTTAATTTACGGTTTGCTTTTTAGCTGAAAACCCCGGCCTGATGGCCGCTTTTGTGTATAATACACATCCAAGCAACGGCCAACTGACGGGGCCAGCCAAACCCCTCGTTGCGATATAATTGAGACAAACAGGTATTTGCTTTTTGTTTTATTAATGTCCTAACACAAAGATACGAAGCCAGAGATACAGAACAAGTTCATATACCTTCCACACAAAAACAAGACACTCAGTGAAGAATATAAGACCGGGGAATTGTGGCAAGTTCTTTTTGTTGGTTTCTGTCTTTTTTTTTTTGGAAGAAACGAATGAAACAATGGACACGTTGACGTGCCCGGAAATTTATTCGACTGGGCTTTGTTAGCCTTTAACAAGTCGTTGTCCTCTCTTGATTATAATTTTCTTCATCTTGTATTTTTTTTTTTTGTTATTCTTTGATTGCCCTTCTTCCCCCTTCAAAATGACTTTCTCTTCATGGAAAACTGATAGAGTCATCAGAAAAGAAAAACAAATTTGGTCCCTTTCTCTTGTGTGTATGGGGCGGGTATTGGCGACGACGGCAGTGGTTGTGATGGTGTCCAGAAGAAAATTTATTAAAAAGGTAGACGATTCGTGACGGTGGCGGCGCGGCGGCGGAGGAGGAGATGAGTTTCTCATCCCCTATCAACCTGATGTAATCTCTTTGATAATCCAAAAGGTAGTAAAACACATAAAACTAATGAAGATTTTTTGTTACATTTTTTTTTACTTTTTTTCATTGTGAATAAAAAATATTTTCTGAGGTGTACCTGCCTTCTTTAAAGAAATTTCTCAAGCTACCTTATGTCGGTATACCTATCTTACCTGTTTGGTTGAGGCGACTTACAGTTCGTCTTATAATGGCGATTGTCCAGTGAAAGGTCTGGGGTTGATTTATATTGAGATGTCTCGCTGCACCTGACGCGATTGAAATAATAATTAATTTCGTAGATTCCTTTCTCTAGTGAGTGTTCGATAACCAACAGGGATTTCTTTTAAAACTCAGATAAGCGCAGCTGTACGAAATACGAATACACATTTTTTTTTGAACTTAGGCGCTGGCATGTGAAGAAAATGGATTCTTCTGATCAACCTGTTGAGCGCATTATTTCTCGTTTTGATTATAGTTCCATTTAGTGGACCATCTTGTGGTTTTTTTTCAATGCAGATTATGTATCGAACTCACTGCTGTTTCTCGCTGAAAATATTATCAGAGAGTTGGTATCATATCTGAGAAATGAATAGTCATTTTACGTTGGAGGTACATATTGAAGTCTTTTTCCACATTGAGTGCCTTGTAGCCAAACAGTGCATCTGTTTTGCCCGAAGTTAAGCACCTACCACTTCGTTTGTACTTAAGTTTGGGTTAAAAGTTCGCCGGTGTTGGTTCGCACGTACAAGAACGTGGGTGCTTTAGCAGAAAAAGTGTGATTCACATCAAACACGCCATTAAGCCGTACTGCAAAGAAGGACACTAGCAGCTCGTAAGATCTACGAGCAGAAAAGGAGAGAGGAGCATAAACTTCTCAGAAAGAAAAAAGGGAGCATGAAAATCGCGCGATCGTGGAGATGGAGGTATCTCACAACAGGAACGAGGTTCGAAAGTTTTGAAAAATCTGTAACAAACCTCCAGGACTTACCCCAAACCGAAGCCTGAAGAGACATCATGGGAAACAAAACGTAGTGGAACTATAGCCAGTGCTGAAGATATGGAAAGATAACTTTTCGAAGCTGTATAATGGCGATGACGAGAAAAAACTCCGCCATTAATGCAGAACCATTCAATTTGCAGCAGGCTAACAGTTCCACCCACCCGACATTGACGAAGTGAAGATAGCGATATCTTAACTTAAGTCAAACAAAGCTTACAATTCTTGTCTGCCGTGCTGTGTGAACGTTTGAAGTGAAGATAGGTCCTTATCCCTGTGGCTTCAGACCAGGAAAGTTAACCACTGATCAAATTCACTCTAGCAGATCTTGGAGAAGATCCGGGAACTTAAAATCATTACCTACCACCTTTTCATCGATTTCAAGGTCCGTCCAGCTATTAAGATACGCAGGACGACATTGACATAATTGGAAGAACAGCATGATGTCAGTGGAGCGTTTTTGAGTCTTCAGAGGCCAGGAAGATGGGTCTAGCGGTCAACGGGGCAAGACTAAGTTAATACTGTATACAAAACAAGAAAGCACAACCAATATCGACGTCTGGGAGCAAACGTCAACAGATCGACAGATCGACAGATTTATCTTC
This sequence comes from Sphaerophoria rueppellii, assembly GCA_920937365.1. NCBI lineage: Eukaryota > Metazoa > Arthropoda > Insecta > Diptera > Syrphidae > Sphaerophoria > Sphaerophoria rueppellii. Next base: position 12,380,322 of record CAKKXW010000003.1, on the reverse strand, counting down.
GAGGTAGTTAAGACTTCGTCTACCTAGGATCCGCTGAAATCAAACGAAGAATCACTCTTGCCAATCGCTGCTTCTTTGGGCTTAGAAGGCAATTAAGTACTAAAGTTCTCTCCCAAACAAACTAAAGTGACGCTCTGTAAACTCTTATCATACCGGTCCTAATGTATGGTGAAGATGCATGGACCATAACAACATCCGATGAAAATGCTTAGGGTGCTTTGAGAGATTCAACCAAGAACTGTACGAGCTGTTCAGCGACACTGACCTAACCAGAAAAGTTATAAGGTCCCAACGGCTTAGATGGTTGAGATAGGTATGTAGAGCGAATGGAAAATAATGTTCCGACTCGAAGAGTCTTCGATCCAAACCGGAAGGACGTCACAGAAGAGAAAGACCGCGTATCAGGTGGAGCACAGAGGTGGTAGAGGACCTGAACCAACTTGACATGAGAAACTGGAGACCGAGCTGGCTGGAGACGTTTGTTGGATAAAGCCATTGACCGACCTGGATTATAGCGACACCCTACGTAAATAAGTAATACAATTGGCCCGAGGTGTCTACCTTGAGGAACACCAGAAATGGATTAATTGGATTAGGCACATGATTTTTGATCAAATCACTTTATAATCGAATAGAGAGGTACCTTTGATTGTATGGAGCAGTTGAAAATACCAGGAAACTCTAGCTTGTCAAGTATAAAAAGAATGAGGTTATGAAATATCTTGTCAAAAGCTTGGCTGGAATCTGTGATGGAGTTCGAAAAGAAAAGAGAGAAAATGAAATATAAACTGGCTTGTATAGTTGTAGATTTTTTCATTAAAAGCCATGTTATAAGAACACTTTTTTTTTTATAAAAAAACATGAATTCACAAAGAACTTAGGAATACAAGAAACTTTTTGAATTGGTCTATAGGTCGCAGTATCTGCGAGGACACATTCAAGAGTCTCAATCTGTCATGAAAGTACTTCTCAACTATGCCGTTCGGAATAGACTCAATTCTTCACACGCACTTAGAGAATTGTTAAAGACGATAAGCTACTTAGGTCTTTGAAGAGCAATTGATTTCTTTATTTTCATAGATCGCAATGTAGTTTTTCGGCCTGTTTTGCTGGATTGGAACAAAAGATTCCTACCACATCTTAAGACAGAAGCAAGTATAGAGATTTATACTTAGAAAATGGAATACCTTATGTGTAAGTGATAGCAGAGACAGATAAGACATTTTTTTTTTTTTTTTTGGGTGTAAGAAAGCTTTCGGCTCGTTTGCTCACTCCAGACAAAAAGCGCAGTTGTGAGATCACCTCAGAGCTGTTTAAGCTCAATCCGAAGGAGTTTCTGGGTCGCGTCGTTTTGTGAAAGTCGTCGAAACATAGATCTTGTACATCCCGGAGACTAAGTAACCGTCGAAACAGTAGACTTCAGCCCGCCAATTTACTCCGAAGAAGACAGAGACTCTCCCATTGGCCGGAAGGATGATGATGCGATTCATAAGATTTGATCGACATCGACATGGTGAAATTGAGCTCCAAACTGCTACCCAATCCACCGTATTCTATTTATTTAACTCCATCGATGTGTCCGTTTTCGAGAATATTTCTAAGTCCAAAAAGTGAACGAAGAACCAATAAAATTTGCTTAAGAATCATATCCTAGGCTTGAAGCTAAGGTCATATTCTTCTTACGTAGTGACCATACCCTAGCCATGTTTCGTCACTTATAAAAGCATCATTCTAATGGCCGTCATGTTCTCACCCTCACCACTTCTACTACCGTCGTGTCAGTCGTCGCAACCACTTTCGGAAATAAAACATCAATAAATAAAATAAGTGCCATAAGCCAGCGTTGTGTGAATGAGAAAAAGTATAAAACAAAAATTAAGTATCCTCATATTACAACCATGCAGAATGAATAAAAGACGCTGCGCTGCGACACAACACGACGATAGAATGACGAAAAGTACCTATTGACGATTCGCCACTTAAGCACTGCGTGCTCCATCATGTTGCCATTGATTCAAGCTGCCCGTCGTCTTTGTAGAAAGGGATTTCGAGTCCTGTTGGTGGGCAATTCTCAAGCTCCTCAAGAGAATAAGTGCTGCGGTGTTGCTTGATGTTCTTTTTTCGAGTGGCGTGGTAAATCGGAAGTTAAAATAGGTAATAAAAAGCCGCAATAAAAATCTATGAATGACACATTAAATCAATCGCCCAAAATCACATAAATAATATCACACCCAATGAGGAAGAGAAAGAGTGTGAAAGAGTCAAAGTGTTGGCAGTAGTTGAAGAAGTATCCAATTTGATCCAGTCAGAAAAGGTCAAATTTTCTTAACAAACGTCGGAAGCAGTTGCTGTGTACTTGTTCATTTCATTTTTAATTTATCGTTGAAAACAAAAAATGCAAATTTCTTTTTATCAGCCAGACAAAAAGCCATTATGAATAAATTGTAGAAAAATTAAGTTCAAACGCGTTTGATTTATTTCAAGGTTTATTTTTTCGTGAGATAACAAAAATATTTATAAGGTGACGATGTGAATTGATTTATAACATTTTTCCGTGCCCAGCAGACTCTCTTACATGCATTATAAATATTTTTTTAACAGGCCTATAAAACTAAAACATTTTTTTGTCATAAATCATTTGGCAAAAGGTATGAGAGAAAACTGTTATTATTATGGAGAATGGCATTGTTTTTGTTCTTTTTGTTGTGGACCATGAAACAATAGTTGTTTTGGAGGACAGTTTCGTGAAATAAGTAACTTTTTTCTTCGCGATATTGATCTTTGAGTTTACTTAGCTGCCATTTTGCGCTAGAAAAGGAAAGAAAAGAAGCTCATTGCAGGATTCGTTCCAGGAATGCTTTCCAGTCGAATAGAACTGCAGCAACGTACATTATGTCCGATCCTCAAGAGAAGGAGATCCCCTGAACTGCACCAACTACAGAGGCATAAGCCTCCTGTACATCGCCAATAAAAAATCAAGTCTGGAGTTATTTTTTGAACGTTTAAAGCCTTTCATCAACAACCTTAGAAGCCCTTATCAGGGTGGCCTTAGCCCTCGGCAGATCTTTGAAAAGACTTGGAGACTTTAAATCAGAAATCAGAAAAACTCGTCCGCCTGTTTTAGATGATATTAGAAAACCCACGCTGTTCAACATCATAGTCGGAGAAAACCACACGGGTACATTGATGTCAAAATAGATTTTAAACTAGAATACACCGACGACCATGGCCGGATTTAGGGGCGGGCAAACGGGGCTACTGCCCGGGGCCTCCACAAAAGAGGGGCCCCCACAATGAGACTACTACAAACAAATATAGCTTTTGCTCAATAATTGTGTATGCAATATTTGTACAGCAATAACCCATTTATGTTACTTTTACTACATTTCAATTTTTTACTTGTTCATACATCACTTTTTTAAATTTAGTTACCTAGTTTTTATTCTTCTCTATATTCTTAATATCATAAATTATAATATAATATCATAAATTATAATTTGTCATTCTGTAATAATCGCCTGAAACATTCACTTGCATAAAGGCAAATAAGTATTTTGGAAAATCAGGGGCCGAATTACCGCATCCGTCATCGAACAATAAGTTACTGAACTGTGTGTGTTTGGCATTAGCTCTCACGAGATATCGAGTTTCTACTTCTAGTACAAGGCTTAATTTCATTTGACACACAAACAGCTTACTGATGGAGCAACTTGCTTAGAAAAAAATAAATTTTTTTCTTTGAGTTATTTTATGATGAAATTGTAAGCCAATAATTTAATAAGGTCAAGATTTTACCTCTCCAAAGCTTCACCAATCTCGTCTTTTCATAACAGTCAAACTGTGTTTTTTCATAAAAAAAAAGAAAAATAATATTTCTGCCTTCACTATTTCCCTCAAGTTTTATTTATTTATTTGTCAAACCTCTCAAAATTCCATTAAAATAATCGAGACTCGATAAAAACTACTACAGTTTTGAATTCTCGAACGATACGTGACCTAACGAATGTCATCATCCCAAAATATTTACTCGTTCGTTCGATCACTGATGAGATTCACTCACTCGATAACGGATGCCGTAGTTCGACCCCAGATTTTTCTGAAACAACAAACAAGTAGGTACATTCTACGGATTTAAGCTGCCAATTCCCGTGTGCATACGACGGTAACAGTTTTCCCCTCGTTTTTTGTCGGGCTGAAGCTATGAAAGCCATAGTCGACGGCTATTCGGAAATCGTTGAAGCTCTTACCAGCATATCTTCCGATAAAGAGCAAAAAGACATCACGAGAAATGAAGCAGCGCACCTTCTACAGAAGATGAGTGGTGTCGAAACCGCTTTATTGGCAGTCTTTTGGAACGATATCTTGGAGCGATTCAACGCTACAAACAAAGATGTTGCAAGATCTGAAAATGGTTCTTGAATCGCTATCGCAATGCGTGCACAGAGTCATTGAAATCATTCGTGGAAGCTAAAAGAAATGATTTCGATAAATACGAGGACGCTGCCAAGAAAATATCTCAGACTGACGAATACGCCCAGTCCCTTGACAGGACCAAAAGGGGAAACATGAGGTTGAATCCGCTCGATTACGAGAAATACAGGGTATCTGCCTTTATTCCAGTGATCGACCAGCTACGCGTTTCTCTTACAGAGAGATTGCAGGGTTATGAAGCTGTACGTTCGAGGTTTGGATTGCTTAATCACATTGAGGAGATACGAGCTGCAGCAGAGCGTTTGGTGAAAGTTTACGAAGATGATTTAGAACCTAGTCGTGGTAATGAATTAGTTCAGTTCGTGTCTATGATCGATTTATACAAGAAAGACTATGCTAAAAACCAATCTCCGGAACTTTTTTATTACCAAATCCTTGAAGACCAAAATATCAAAGCTACATTCCCAAATCTTGAAATTACATTGAGAATGTATTTGGTTGGTATCGAATTGCACTGGAGAGCGCTCATTTTCAAAAATGAAAATTATAAAAAATAGACTTAGAACGACGATGGAACAAAACCGTCTATCCAATCTTTTTCTAATGAGTGTAGAAAGTAATCTTGTACTTATTCCAATTATATTCATCATATGCTTCTAAATAATGAAGTAATAATATATTCTTGGTTTCAAAATAAATTAATATTTATTAAAAAAAAACTCGACTGTAGAACTGTCCGTTTTAAATATTTTTGAAATAAGTTGGGGCCTCCACTCCTTTGCTGTCCGGGGCCTCCACATCTCTTAATCCGGCCCTGCCGACGACGTCATTATAGAAGAAAACAGCATGGTCTATAACTAGAGCGGTTATGAGCCTTGAGACGTAGGTCAAGGCAATGTATCTGCGGCTTATGAGGACAAGATCAAGTTAGTACACCCAATATCGGCATATTAGAAACAATATTAGGATAGACAGATTTAAATTCGAGCTAGTTAAGGACTTTGTCTCGCTATAGTTAAAGGAAGAATCATAGTTTCCTTAAAGTTAGAAGGTAATTGAAATTGAGTATGGTTTAGTCCTTTCCCGAATCCTGAGAAACTAAAAAAGTGTTTGTCTATAAACCCTCATCATCCCAGTGCTCCCGGTGAAGAGACATATGGACCTTGACAACATCGGATTAAGCCGCTTTGGGTTGCTTGGAGAAAAAAAATGTTCCTTGGATTTTCGTTCCTGTCTACATGAGTGAAAAATGGAGATGATGATCTAACCAAGATACATGATGTTTGCTTTCTGATTTCCTGATTTGTCGGTCACTTTACAGAACCTGATATTTTGAAGGTACTACGTGGAAGAGGTCCTATATATTTTTGACCATTCTCTTTTTCCTGTATACATAGTTAGACATCAAGTTTTTAACATATCCTTCTATTCTCTCGTCACAAATGTATTTTTTTCTGAGCTTCATTCATTGCTCTTTGCTTTTCTTCTAAGCTGTTGTATATAGAAAATTCAATAACATTAGTACCATTTCGTTTAAAATGTTCATGACCACAACCTGGTTAGCCGGGATTGGGAGCCCCAGGGTATAAAGGTCGGGAGCGGGTCGTTATTCTGTATTCCAAAATACTGTATTCTTTATATGAATAAAAAATTCTGTTTGAACATAATTCTGTATTCCATTATTGTGCTTTTCTATTATTCTGTTAATTTTTTTCAAAATTCTGCAAATCAATTATGTATTTTGCTTTTAAAAAATCCTGTAATTTCGAGACTCACAGTAGTTATAAACAGGTTTTTTTTGGCCTGTTGAACAATTTTTATAAAACTAACAAAAAAAGAAACAGTAGTTATTATTGGACTTTATATCACGATTACCTTACTTAACTTTAGCTATCGAGCGCAAAATGTGTTATCAATTTAAACCATATGCAAATTAGTTGGCGAAAGGTTGGGAACTATACTTCAAAGTTCTAAAAATAAAAACATCAAAAATCTGTACTCCAAAATTCTGTAAGTGATAAAAGAAGAATTTTGAATTTACAGAATTTTAAAATTCAGAATTTTGGAATCTGAATTTCGGCACAAACAGAATTTTGATTCCAACTTATATAGGTCATATCTCCTTTATTTAATAAACCGACTCTTGTTTAGATCAATTCCCTGTCAGTACTAAATGTTAGGGACCTCATTTAACAATTTTTTTAGTAGAAATAATAATCTTAAAGATTATATTTAAATTTAGCTGATATGTTTTAGGGATTCTTATACTCGCACACGACTTAGTTACATACAATAGTGGCGATTAGGGCTTCACGATACGATACGATACCGATATTTTTCGATTGTATCGGTATCGTATCGAATAACAAATTATTTTATCGTATCGTATCGATATCGGCGATAATTTTGAGACAAATTTATCGTATCGTTATCGACTTCGATACGATACCGATACGATACTCGATAAAATATCGAAATAAGAAAAAAATGTTAATTACTATTATAGCGAGGCAAAAAGTGAAATGCAAGCTATTCAAAATTAATTTTATTTGATTATAGACTATCCGAACCCCCAATTTTAAATCGACATTTGTCGAAAGCTCACAATCCCATAACCGTTCTAAGAGAATAATATAGAACGGTGTACCTTTTCGCGTTCTGTTTTTCTGGTTCAGGCTTGATATTCCAACCCCTTAAAGACTTTATTTTTATAGGTGCATTTATATACATATATGACTATAGATGAAGACAACCTTTCAACCATCTATTATATGGAATAATTATCAACCGAAAACAAATGACGCGTTTCGTTCCAGTATCGATGTTCATCGGGTTCTTAAAAAGGACGATCGACAACGAAAGCACGAGCGAACGCGTAAAAAAACAATCAAATATGTGTATTACTGCAAGTAAACTACTATTAGTAGGTACATGCTTTTGAAAGAAAATTCGAATTTTGCGCACGCAGTGTCGAAAATAGAATTCTTTCAGTCGATACGATATATTCGATAATTATCGGCCAGTGCTTATCGGCGATACGATAATATCGAAAATTTTATAAACACGTTTATCGTATCGATAACGGTATCGCAGGTACTGGATATCGTGTCGATTATCGTATCGACTTCCGATACGATACCGATATTTTTATCGAATATCGGGAAGCCCTAGTGGCGATAAGCTTACAACATTTTTAAAAAAAAATGTCAAAATTTCTAAATACCCCAAGGTCTATTTTTTTTTTTCTAAAAACCTTGAGTCGAAAAATTCCTCCTTCAGACGCCAATTATTCTATTACAAGAATGGTGCCCGTCTTCCTCTCATCTGTAGGTAGCACAAAAATTATAAAACACAAATTTCATAGGACTGAATTTTGTTTCCTGTTCCTTTTTTTAGATAAGAGGAGTCTTTAGAAAATAGTGTTATTTCTGGCTTAACTTCCTCGAGCTTAGATTTGTTCTTGTTTGGCAAAATGTTATGTTTTTTTTGTTAAGGAGTTATTTTGCCCGCCAAACCTTCAATTTTTGACAGGAAGCGTATTACCTTGTCTTGTCTAGGTTAGGTTATATGGGCTGACAGTTGGTCTTGTTACCGTCACACTTAGATCCATGTAGATCCTTTGTGATACCCTGAAGTATTGTAACTTCTGACAAAGTTCAGTAGGCGATTGTCTGGGAGTTCTGATAGTTCTTCTAATGCATTTTAGAAATAGTTGCCTTAAAATTTCTATCTAGTTTGGAGGAGTGCTGGACAGTGGCATAGGAAGTGAGCCGTGTTTTCGTGCTCTTCTTCATTGCCGCAGCCTCTACCTACATTTGTCGTCTATGCTAAGCCCCATCTTATTTTTGTAGATTGTGTCCCGTTATCACGCTTATGAGGAATCTTTGGAACGTTTTTTTAAGAATTAAAATCCTATCCAGAGTTTCCTTTTTTTCAGAGTTTTCCTGTGTTACCGCAGGTTTCTAGTAGGTTCCATCTATCATTTGCTTTTTGAATGATATTTTTACTAATGTTTTGTTTTGATTCGCATTGAGGGATTCTGATGTTCTGGTCCAGAGAGAGGGATCGAGTATTGAGCCTTCTCTTGCAAGCTCATCCCGCTGTGACCGGGAACCCAGCAGAGTCTTACGTTGTGCTGCATACCAAGAACCCTTAGCTCTTCGCGTCAGCAAGAAACAAGCTTTAACTTGATTTGAAGGGCAGAGATTCGCTTTTATTGCTACCATCGTGTGATATCGCCATCATGGAAATTTGATTAGCAGCGTTTTTCATTGCCAAGATCTCGGCTTGGAAGGCAAGTCTGAATGTACTGGCAAGGTAAAGATTTTTTGATTAGAAACCTGCCCCTACTCCAGTAATCATTTTCAAACCATCAGTAAAGATAGTAAAGTTATCGATTCATTAGTTTAAAGGACACTGTTCTCCCAATCTTCTCTATTAGGGAAGCTGGTAATAAAGTTTTTATTGAAGTCAAAATAAGGGATCATGTAATCTGTACAAACGTTATTGTCAAAGTATTTTGTAACAATCGTGGCATGGTCTTGTTGACTAGTCCTCCAGATCTTGGTTTGACTAAGTCGAAGAGCGCTGTTTGCTGCCGATTCTTGTACAAATAAGTCTATAAAAGTGAAATTTAGGATCGTTTCGAGACCCACAGTTGGGGTAATCCTCATTGCCTCCGTAGTGCTAGTGCATGCCATTCTTTGTTTTTTTAAGTTCTTGGATTTCTCCAGAGCTTTCCAACAAACCAAACAGCCATAAGTTAGAATGGATCTAGCAATAACGTGATTATCTTAGGATTCGGCCACCAATACCTTCCCAGAATCCTATTACACGAGTAGAGTTAAACCATGGCTTTCTTGTATCTTTCTTGTATGTTTAGACCCCAGTTGAGTCTCTTGTCCTAGATAGCTCCAAGGTATCATGCTTTTACTGAAATCATAAGTGGATTGTTATCAATTTTTGGTATTTCAAAAGAAGGTATTTTCTTCTATTGGCAAAAAGTACGAGTTCTGTTTTCAGGGGTTGACTTTAAGACCGCATTCCTGCTCCAGTTATTGCTTGTCTTGTCTTATAACTTTTACTTTATGGGACACAAAAAAAATATTTTCCTTCTTTTTCGCCTCATGATTTTGAGAGCGTTAGTTTTACAGTCCCCCGTAAATCACGAAAGCTTGTCCCCTGCATGGTACCGTCATAAAGATAATATAATTGAGCACGAAAGCTAGCCTCAAACGTGTTACATCAAATTTTGAGAAAAAATATCAGAAAGGACTCTCTTTCTCTCTCTGAAATCCTTTGGTAAGACAACAACAAATTTGATTTTGACGTTTCTTTTACTTTTTTTTACTCTGTCCATTCCACCTTACATCCAATCAGCGAGAAGTTCAGAGAGAGAAAGGGAGTCCTTTACGATCTTATTTCTCAAAATTTGACGTGAAGACTCCATTTTTAAATATCATTCTTTTCTGTCGTTTTGGCCTTCCAAGTCATGTTTCTACCTCAAAATGAGCAACTTAGTTTAGTTTAGTTTTATTTCAATTAAATGCTAACACATTAAGACTTAAAATATCTTATAGCAAGTGAAGCTTAAAAATTTGATTGAGTATGAGCGTTTTTGCCAGCAACATACGTTTTTTTGTGGAGTGTAACTATGAGACATCAAAAGTTTCTTAAAACATCTTAAACTTTGCCATTGTAGAATTAATGTGGTAATTCCATGTAAGGGTTCTATTAAACACTATTCTTAAATTTTTTGCTTTTTCAACATAATTTATTTTTGAACCTTTTGAATTAATGTCAGGAAAGTAGGAAAGATCCAACACCTTTTTGCTAATAACTAAGCATTTTGTTTTTAAAGGGTTCAAAAACAATCCATTTTCTTCAGACCAGGTCGAAATACTATCCAAATCGTTATTTATTGCATGCACTTCATCTTCAATCATACCTAGAGGACAACTTTTATAGAGTTGGACATCGTCAGCATACATATGGACAGAAGATAACACTTTAGAGGGAAGTTCATTCACATACATCGAGAATAAAACTGGCCCCAGAATTGAACCCTGGGGGACTCCCCTAGTAGAGCAAAGAAAATCAGATGTACTGTTCTTCACTGAAACCGCCTGCTTTCGATGATTTAGATAAGATAATATAAAAGTTACAGCTGAATTCGAGAAACTAAACAGAGATGATAGTTTGTTGCACATCTTAGTATGGTCAACAGTGTCAAATGCTTTTGAGAAGTCGAGAAGAACCAAAAATGTTACCTTATCTTCATCCATTGACTCTCTTATGTCATCTACTACACCGATTGTAGTTGTTATACAACTGTGGAGTTTACGAAAACCCTGATTGCATTGGAGTCAACAAACAGTTTGAACGCAATGTGAATTTATTTGCCTCTGTAATATTCGCTCAAAAACCTTTGAAAGAAGCAAATTAACCGGTCTAAATCATGCATTATGTTTCTTAAAAGGCAGTATCTTAGCGATTTTCCATTGGGATGGGTAGCAGCTACATGTTATAATATTATTGAAAACATGAACTAAAAATGGAAGAATGACTGGTAAAATTATTTTTACAAATTTAGGATGAACTTCATCAAAGCCTACGGCATTTGATTTAAAAGATATCAAACAAGAAACAATTTCAACATCGTCTACACATTTGAACTCAAATGTTGGAACAGCGGAGTTAACTAGAAGCAAGTTTGTCGTATCTACACTTACAGTTGGTAAATCAGAATTAGTAAATTTTTGATTGAGTGCATTTAAATCCAGGCTTTCATCGGGGATAGAATTTTGTTTTCCAATTCCTATATCATTTAAGTTTTTCCAGAGCTGGCGACCTTGAAGCGATGGACTTAACTTGTTGCTATAAAATATTTTTTTAGATGTTTTTATTTTTTGAACCACATTATTACGTAAAGATCGAAGCACCTGTAAGTGACTGTCTAACCGATACCGCTTCCAAAGTTTATAGGCTTTATTACGTTGCTCCATAAGAAGTCGAATTTCATTTGTAAACCATGTCCATATTTTATAATTTTAGTTTTAATTGGTACGTGTGCATTAAAAAGAGAACGTATATTCGTGTTTAGGAATTTTACTTGATCATTAGTCGATGACATGTATAACACACGGTCCCATTCGACTCGAGTATCCATTTCCAATTGACTGTAATCAATTGCATTGATTAATCTCAGCAACACTCTAATCCTACTCTACTAAAGAGTGCTTTCGGATTCATCAGGGTGCCTTAAACGAAGCGCGAATTCAGGCCCAATAGGTATACTTGTTAGACTATACAAAAGCAGCTTGGGAATGTCGGTAAAGCTTTTGGCTTAAGAAAGTCTTTACAAAACTTCTACCGCCACTCCTGTATTTCTTTCTTCCAAATTGTTATTGGCAAATTTGTATTTCTTTGAAAGTTATCCTTCTTCTACAAAAGTTTTCTATACAGATGGGGCTACCGTGTAGATACTTTAATTTTTCTTCATGTACCTAACCTTGGTTGTCTTTTGCTAAGATGTCGATGCTGTCTGCATAAGATAACGATAATTATTCCTTCTGTGGATATTCACGAGTGACGGATTGCTTTTTTTCAACATTAGATTGAACAGGAGGCAAGCTAGTACCCCTCCTTTCCCCGGCATTTTGAACCATTGGCCACAAGGAAAGCGTATATGGTCTTTTCATCATATTTTTGATGCTGAATTCTCTAATGGCGTTCTTTCATACCTCATACCCAATAAATGCTTTTTTTTCCAAAGTTTCAAAGACTGAAAAAAGTGAAACTGTTCTTTGTTTATCTTAAAAGGATATTCTTGTCAGATTGTTTCATCTTAAAAGAGAGGTAAGAAATCTGTTAGTTTTCTAATAAGTAACGGGTGATTTTTTTAGCTGGTTTGGTTTTGACAGCTGACGTGTGTTTAGTACCTTGTGTCACTGTCAAACAGCTTCAGTTTGGTTTGCAATTTAACCATGGATCGTCTTATAAATGAACAACGCTTGCAAATTATTGAATTTTACTATCAAAATTCGTGCTCGGTTCGAAATGTTCATCGCGCGCTGCTTCCATTTTATGGTCGGCATTCTTGACCTTCTGAGCAGTCTATTCGGAAGATTGTGACCAAATTTCGCACCAAATTTACTTTGTTGGACATTAAACCACCAACACGTTTACGTACTGTGCGTAGTGAAGAAAATATTGCGGCCGTATCAGCTAGTGTGACAGAAGACCCGAAATTCGATTCGGCGCCGTTCCCAGCAGTTAGGCCTTTGTTACAGCACTACGTGGAAGGATTTGGGCGTAAAGCCTTTTAAGATACAGCTGGTGCAAGAACTAAAGCCAGCCGACCTACCACAACGCCGAATTTTTGGTGAATGGGCTCTTGGAAAGCTGGCCGAGGATCCGCTTTTTTATCGAAAAATTGTGTTCAGCGATGAGGCTCATTTTTGGTTGAATGGGTACGTAAATAAGCAAAATTGCCGCATTTGGAGTGAAGATCAGCCAGAAGCATTGCAACAGCTACCAATGCATCCGAAAAAGCCACTGTTTGGTGCGGTTTATGGGCCGGCGGCATTATTGGGCCATATTTCTTCAAAGATGATGCGAATCGCAGCGTTACTGTCAATGGTGAACGCTACCGAGCGATGATAACAAACTTTTTTTTGCCCGAAATGGAAGTTCTTGACCTGCATGATAGTGTTCAACAGACGTGCCACACACAGCACGCGAAACAATGGCGCAATTGCGAGGCGAGTTTGGTGAACAGTTAATTTCACGTTTCGGGCCGGTCAATTGGCCGCCTAGATGGTGCGATTTGACACCATTAGACTATTTTTTGTGGGGGTATGTCAAGGCTAATGTCTATAGGGACAAGCCCGCTTCGATTGACGCACTGGAAGCCAACATCCATGCATTCATTTGTGAGATACCGGCCGATATGTGTGAAAGAGTATGCCAAAATTGGACTCAGCGGATGGGCTACCTGAGACGCAGCCGCGGTCAACATTTGCATGAAATTATCTTTAAACATTAAATTGCAAGGTTCAAACTATCGATTCAAATAAATATTTCATTCATTTTTTCGAATGTTTTGTGTTAACAAAAAAAAAAGTTCTAAACCTCTTTTATAACAGCATACAACAGTACTTTCTTTTACATCACTTTTAGTCACTAGTTTCTTGTAAAAAAAATTCTTTCTAACTCGTATGCTGGCTTTGTATCTATGTAGGAAAATTATTATACACACAGTTCTTGTTTTTCTACTTTCCCACCAGAAGAACAACATGGTTTTCTTTTACAGAAATCAAAAACATGTTTCTGTTTTTTTTTTCTTTACATATTTTCCACTCTTGTACCCAAACCTACTCAAAGACCAACTGCCCTGAATTTTTGAAGTGGTTCTTGTTTTCCTGGTGTTGCTTATTTTCTTCCAACCATCTTTCTTTTCTTTACATAGGAGACACATCTTTCTTTATGCACATACATATTATGTTGGCCCCTGTATAAGAAAACAACTGCTATTATGTAATTTTTCAAGCAATTAGCTTTGTAAAAATTTCTAACATCTCTATCAAGATTTGCATATCAGCCATGAAAAAAAAGAGTTACCTTTACCTTCAAGTAGCCATTCAGCACAAAGCATGATTTATGACATGTTTGACTACTGGCTTTTCCAAGTTTCATTTTTATTTCTTGTAAGGAGGACGTTCTTGTTTATCAAGATCATTATAGGCCACCAGGTAGCAAGAAAAAACAAAAAAATAAATAAAATAAATTCCAGCTTACCTTTCACTAACAGCATCCCTATTTTTATGTTCACTACTCGTTTCTGTGACGAACATAAAAATAAAATAATTATCACTTAAGCGTAAAATTGTCATGTTATCCCTGTCACCAAGAAAAAAATCGAAATTTCCATACCTAACACTTCCATGCTGCTATAGCTACCTATCACTCTTCTAGGTAAGAACAAAAATCATAGTTTTACGACTTTTTCTCACTCGCTGGCAATTCTGTGCCTATTCGACAGGCAGAAAGAAGGGACTTGTATTTATAAATAATTATTATTTGTCAAAGAAAAACAAACATAATAAAATCTTTTAAAAGAATTGCAACAATAGAAAATTTCATACCCAACGTGACAATAAATTCGCAAATTAAAAGCAAAGATTCGACATTTATACAAAAAAGGGGTTGTTTGCTTGTTTAGCAGAAAAACCATTGTTTGGGTACGTATTCGGCACAAAATTTCAATTGAATTGAGAGTAAATTTGTCTTTTGGGTTGGTCGACGTATGAGATGAGGTGTTTGAGGATTGATTTACTGATTGAATGCCCCACCGCTAGATGGGGTATGTCTTCAAGAGAAGAGAAACCCCATAGCAATTATACACACAATCAAGCATGCGTGTTTCGGGTGTACATACACGGTACACTGTGTTGTCTATCGGCAAAGAGATTTCATGAGTATCTTATTGTATTAAACATGCATGGAAATTTATGAAATTTTGTCAGAATATTATTTGGACAATTTCCTGTAATTTGAGATGAATTTCAATTTTTCATGTTTACTCACAGACCTAAAAGATACTCGTTAAAAATATTTTTATTAAAAAACATCGACTCTTCGAATTTATTTTCAAAAGAGAAGGCATTCATGGCCCTATCGGTGTGCCTTCAATTGTTCTCTTTGACATTTCACCCCCACAAATTTTGTATCTTCTCTTCTCTCGTGTCCATGTAAGTACACTGTGTATCTTGAAGATACAAAAAAAAAATTAAAATTCAAGTGGATGGGTTTTGTTCCTTTAGCGCGCGCTCAAAAATAATTTTCATTCTTCTGTAGAAAATGTTTGTCATCTCACACAGATACACACACACACAATGCCAGATAAAATCATATGCGCCCATGCATTCGCACCAGAGAACAACTGAACCAATAGACCTCTATTCTATACGAATACGATGTGATGATGATATTATTATTCGTTTTTCGACTTGAACAACAGCGATACGACTACGACGACGTCGACGCAGGGCACACGTTTGTTGTTTCTTCTTCTTGTTCGTCGTCGTTCCATCGTGTTGTCGTGCGACTCTTGGTCTTATTGGGGGTTTCAATAATATTGAAGCGTTTTACGTGAAATCTCTGTTTTCAGTGTAAATTGGAACTTCGCGGTGTACGGTTGGGCTAAAGTCACAGACATACCCCCACGATAAGAAATTTTCTACTCCAAACTGAGATAAAATATTCTCGCTGTTTTGAGAGAGTCAAAAGCGAAAAAAAAAATTGATAAATTGAAAAACTTGATGAAAAACCGTCAGCTTAAGATTTGGAAAGTCGTTCAGATTCGTAGAATTATTTTTTCTAATTAGAACTGCAAAAGACCGTTTCGCTGATTTTCAAAAAAAAAAAAAAAATATGAAAAATTAAGAAAATTACAAATTTTTTGTTTTTGTTGAAATTTTTTATGTGCAATAAAACAAAAATGTTAAAATTTTAAACAACTAAGTTGTGTTGAAAGTCATAAAAAATATTTTACAAGAGTGCAAACCATTTGTTTTGAATTTTCCTTCGTTCCTTGTTACTCTTCGTTGATTTGCAAATTTTTGGGCCACATGTGATAGTTGAAGTTTATTAAGAAAAATATTTTTAACAATTTTTGTGTACAACCTTATTTAAGAAAAAATTGATAACATTGAAAATTTGTTTAAAACTAAAAAAAAAAACGATAACTAAACAAAGTGCTTTCGCCTTTTCTATTGTGTTTGCTTCCATGCACCTCCAACCTTCACCATCCCACATCACAACTCTATCCCATCAACGGACTGTGTTTTTGCGATAACAACTTTAATTTTTGGATTGTCACGACGACGACGACAACGGTGTCATCTGGAATAATAATTTATTTATCAACAATTTTCCAAAAAATTGATCTCAAAAATAATTTATTTAACAAAAAATTTAACAAAAATCTCGTCGAAAAAATTATTTCAAAAAATCATTGACCTGTGAAATTTTTATAAAAAAAAAAATCAAATTTAATTAATAAACCAAAAATAAAACATAAATATCCAACTGGCTGCTCTTCGAACAAAAAAATTAAAAAAAAAAAAAAACAAAAAATCTCTGCTCTTTGTTCGCCTCTCACTTCATCAAAATAAATTCAATCTGCTTCTCCCCTATTCATTCTCTTAAACATTTTTCGCTCGTCCGTGTGTATCGATTTATCACAATCGTCACATGTGTGTGCGCGCTCGGTGCATTCGCTTGTATGCGTGTCTGGTGTTCTCTTCAATTTTCGCCGGTGTTTAAAAATTAAAAAAAAAAACAAATCGAACTTGGATCAATCCCAAATGCACCTGCGACATATCGGTGGACTGAATTCGAATCGATATTCCCTAAATTGAAAATCGAAAATTGACAATACAAACAACTCGTCGACATTTAATTGAAAACTCGCGTTAAATACATTATTTTTATTGATTTTTGGTTTTGATAAAAATCGTCCAAAATAACCGTAACTATTCCACCCCTCCCTCAAACAACCATCCCGCTGGCGTGCGCTCTATACGACCCCCACGATGTCTCGGCAGGGTCGCACGCCGCTGCCGGGACTTGGTGGGGGGCACACCATCATCATCATCACCATCCGACAACCCACAATAATCATCATAACCATCCTCACGTGCAACTTACAACGCATCAACAAACAACACCGACACATTCCACCCCGGTTATGTATGAAGATCCTCCGATTATCGTCCATCAACAACAACAGCAGCAACAGCAACAACAACAACAACAACAACACCAGCAACATCAGCAACACCAGCAGCAACAACAGCAATCATCCCAGCTTACCCAACAACAGGTTACACCACTGGGTGGTCAACGAAGTCCGCAACCTTCGCAACAGCAACAGAACGCATCACATCTTACGTCACCCCATCATCAGCAGTTATCAACATCAGCGACAGCAGGTGCGACAATATCCGCATCCGGTGCGAATTCTCAGCAACAACAAACAGCAGCTAGTGTACAACAACAGCAGCAAAACACAGTGGCGTCCGGCCAAACACAAATTGTTGCGCCAACAACGGCGAGTGTATCACCAGCGAGTGTCAGTTCACAACCACCAGGTGAGATTTTTAAGTTTTTCCAATTTGTCAGAATCGATAAAATTTTATTAGTTTTTGAACACTGAGTGCTATAAACGCTTTTAACGAAAAAGACATGTCCATTCTTGCAGGACCACTTCATATACCCGCGATACGGCCCGGTTTTGAGGCTGACGCTTCGGTGAAGCGACATCCGCATGCTTGGCCATATGATGGCGAAAGTTTTCCCCAATACCATCATCAGCAATATTATTTAGATAGAGATCGTAAGCCTGTGTTTTATCCGTATCCAGATCAATTTCAGGTGAGTTTTATTTTTTATTGCTTATTCAAACTGGCAAACAAAAAATTGAGAAAACAATTTTGATGCTCTCTGACGTTGTAGGAAATAGTTTTACCTAATCATGTATTTCAATTTTTTTTTTTTAATTTAACCAAAACAAAATAATATTTTTTAAAACAGGATCTACCAGTGTTCACTTAATTTTTTTTGTTTTTTTTTTTTTAATTAAAGAGAGGAAAAGGTGTTACCTTTATTTTAGACATACAATGATTATGATCATAAAATGAGGTAGATCTCTTGAAAGATTTTTCATTTAAAATTGAAAGTAAAATGAAAAATCCAAATCACTTTAGAAATTTCATATTAATTTTCTTTGGGTACAAAAATTCAAAATTTTTTGAAAATTTGAAAGGTGTTTCAAAATTCATCCAACAGCTTCTACCCGCCCAGCAAAATATGGCTCACAGCTGTAAAATCGAAAATATTGGTTCGATAAAAATTGAACTAAAAAGCTATGAGAATCTTACAAGCAATTTTTGTTTTGGTTTTAGTTTCCGATAATAATTTCCATTTTGATTATTTTTCTCTTACTTTTGTTATTGAAAGTATTTTTCACAAAATAAAAATGTAATAATTAATTTCTTTAATTTTAAAAATTATTATTATTATTATTAATTCAGAATAATTTTTATAATTTTTATTTTAATCATCAATCGATAATCACCCCATATATTTTCCAAATAAATAATTTTGCATAATAATCGTTCTCTAAACTTTTAATACTCCTTAAATAAATATAAAAATATAAATATATAAATTAAAAAAACAGTGCACGACTGGGTCGAGCGAACCTGCTCCTATATTCCAAGACTTAACTCTCGAAAGATATTAAGAAAAAAAAATTGTAGTTAATTATACTAATAAAAAAAAATTAAATTGAAATTGTTTGAACACATAATATTATTTGGGAAATATACGTATCTACTTTCACAAAAAAACGGTTTTATGAAAAATCCGTTTTGAGCAATACAAATATTTTTTTTTTTTGATAAAATACATCATTGTTAAAAAAAAAACTTCGTGGAAATTGAAAAATTCCATAGGAGCCGTTTTTGAGAAAATTTAAAGTTTTTGGTTTTTTGCTAATAAAAAAAAAGTCTGTTGGCTACCCTGAATTCTGATTTTTGATTTAAAATAAAAAAATAAAAAAAGTTTAAAATGATTCAAAAATAAAAAATAAAAACACGGTCCACGTGAATTTGCCCAAACCTGACCCTTTATAATGTTTAACCTTTTATTCAAATACTTTTTTAAAATAATAAAAAATAAATAAATAAATAGAGTTGGCGCGAGAGCTCTTTAAAAGTCAAGGCGTTAGTTGCTTACTCTCATCAGCAATTCCTTAAGTGAGTGTGAAGAATTGAGGGGACCTACAATTTAACGCCGATTCCGATTGGCAAAGTTGAGAAGCACTTTTTTCATGACAGATTGATACCCTTGGAAGTTTTGTCAGTTCTTCGCAAGAGGTAGTATCCGTGAAAGATGAAATAAAAAAATATTTTAGGCACGATTAGGATTCGACCATATCAATTACTTTCTGTTAAGAAGCCAGCACACAACCACTAAGCCACGGACACTATCCGACTATCGTTGTTTTGACAGTCAACAAATCTTACTCCAAATCTTCAATTCGATTTGAGAAAGTTTTTTTTTTCTAACTCCTCGTAAATCTAAAATGTGTCATGAAATATTTTTGGTTAAGTATCCAGATCCAGAGTGCTGCGAGTTTAAAAACTAGAAACTCAGGAAACCATTGAAAAAAAAACCTAAGAACCATCATCAATTTCATTATAAAAAGGTTAAGTTTAGGTAATACGTCATGTCTCTTCTTAGACAAAACCCCGAATTATCAAATAAAATGATATAATTATTCAAATGACCACACTTAGAAGATAATATAAGAAAAAAACGGCAGTGAGGATTCAGAAAAAATTGTCTGTTTTTGTTGACGAAACAACGTTTGTCGGGTCTGCTAGTCTTAAATAAACACTTTTATAGTAGAAAAGTTAATTCTTCTTAAATAAGATACAAATCTATTTATTCCTTTTTTTTTAAACCACTTAATAACTTTTGTTATTTATTGAATTTGAAACTACTCAAAAGTTTCCCTAACTTGAGTTTTTTTAGGGAAACTTTTGAAATGAAGAAATGAAATTCTTAAAAAAAATAAATTTTGACAACAAACATTTTTTTTTACATTACACTAAAATTATGTGTTTTCTCCAAACTGCTATTACCGTTTTTTTTTTTTTTTTAAATTAATTGTTCATTTTTTTCTCTAATTTCATTTAAAAACTTTGGAGCACTAATTTTTAGTAATTTTTTTTATAACGAAAACAGGTTCCTTGTAGAGTAATCAAGTAAGGAACCCCTAATTTGTAATTTCCAACTAAATTTAAGACCTTTCACGAGATACTAAGTTTTTAAAAATTTACTTTAATTTATAAAAAACCGTTAGAAAAATATAAAAGTAAATACATTTAAAAAAATATACCTAAATATATCAATATGTACATAAAAAAGGGTTCACTGCTGTGCAGGAACACCTCTGACTTATAAAGCTCTCCAAATCTTCAACAATGTGAAATCGAGTGGCCAGAGTATTGGGAATTCTTAAGGCTTGAGAAGAATACTGTCGGAAATTATAAAAAAAGACTGTCCACAGCAGTGTCAATTTCTTACTTTTGGGCTAGAATATTGAAAGCAAGAGGTTCCAGCTGCTTCATAGCTAGAGCCATCGCATTGTCTTGGATTTGACATGCCAATGTATAATCAACTTCCCGGAAATGTTTAAGAATCTTTTTGCTGTTTCTTTACATATAAAGTTTTATGAAAGAGAACAATCCCTTAGCATTAAACTCTCATTGAAAATTCAGGGTTAGCTGAATTATCCGTAGTTTGATGTGCCATTTCGTCATGAATTGACAACGGATTTGAAGCATCGAGTATTTTTCTTCGAATTGTTGCTTGCTTCAAAGAATATTTTTAATCAATTTCATTTTCATCGGAAAATAGTTCTACTCTGGACGTACTTTTGGCTTTCGCTTTTCTTAAAAATGTTTTATCAATAAGGATTTTGTGATTGACTGAAAAATTCAAAATTCTAATTTGTTTGACTATCATAATACCGAATTTATGAATACCTACTCCTATTCATAGTAGTTCTTAAATCTAAACTTGTCAACAAAATTGATAGTTAAAAACGATAATACCGATTCACTAATTTTTTGTATAAATGTCTGTCTGTCTGTCGGAAAGTTTACAGGCTTAACTACTGGTCCGATTGACTTCAAATTTGAAAATTAGAGGTTTGAGCAAAAACTCATATCCCAATTTTCTTATTTTTCTTTCAAGATCAAAATTTAAGGTAGCCACCATACGATTTTTTTTTTGGACAAAAACCAAAACTTTCAATTTTCTCCAAAACGGCTCCTACGATTTTTTTAAAACTTTCTCGAGTTTAAGTTTTTTAAACATTCATGTGTTTTATGTAAAAAATAAATGTTTGTATTGCTCCAAAACGGTCCCACCCTCCCATAGAACCGTTTTTTTGTTATCAGATTTTCTCGAAAACTGAAAGTCCGATCAGCGTAAGTTTTTTTTCGAGAGTACGTAAATATTGTTCAAATAATATTTTGTTTTCAAAAAAATTTCAAATTTTTGTTTGGATTTTTAAAAAATATTTTTACCTTTTTTTCAAAATTCTGTATCTCCAAAACGGATCAGTTTTTAAAATCCAAATTGAGTATAATATGTATATTTACATGGTCTTAAAACTGCTACCCAATTAATTTAGATTTTTTGAAAAATTATATATATAAAAAATTAATTAAAAAAAACGGCTCCGACGATTTCAAAAAAAAATTCAATAATCAAGAATTAGATTGAATTGTTCGGCATTTAAATTTTGAATGAATGTATATACATGGTAAAATTTTAATAATTCTAGTTATATTTTTTTTGTTTTGAGTTAAGTGTGTAAGTAAGAGTGAAATCAGAATTGCTAATTTTAACACTACCTTTTGCAATTTAAGTAATCATAAATATTTAGTTTTATTATGCAGGAGCAAGTTCGTACGACCCAGTCGTGCACATTTTTTGAAATAAATTTGAAGTCTATCCACCCATTGCACTATTTCAAATGTGAGGAATTGATATACAATTTTATGCCGAGTGGAAAATACATTTCCACGCTAGGCTCAAGCCTTGTGCCCATGAAAGATGAAATAAAAGTATTTATGGCACGAGTAGGCTTCCAACGTTCCAACCAAAGCTTCTTATGCATCTGATCAATGTACATAAGCATTACTCTACGGTTATATGGAAAATCTGATCATTAGATTGCATTTTCGTTGAAATATGTACCTGTAGCAAGTTAAAATAATTGATTTATCAAAACCAAAAATACACACAAAATATGAGTAAGTGGTCCATGTGGTCCACACGACTAACTTCCCAGTGTAGAAAAATAAGTGAAATAAAAGACAACCTTTGAAATTCATTTTCAATTGTTTAAATCAAACTGTTGTTAATTATACCACTGAAGGCTTACCGATTTAAAGTCATAAAAAATATTCTCTTGCTATACTCATGTGGACTGTTTTGCCTTCACTGAACCAAAAAGGTACGTAAATACAATGTATTATAACATTGTCTACATTTTTTTTCAGCCGATGTGGAAGTACATTAAGACAATAAATGTCACTACAATAATCAATAACCGCGTTCATTAACAAATGTTTTTGACATTGAGACAATGTACAAAGTGCTAAGAACTGACAAAACTTCCAAGAGTATCAATCTGTCATGAAAAGTGCTTCTCAACTTTGCCGTTCGGAATCGGCGTTAAATTGTAGAGAATTGTTGATGAGAGTTAGCCACTTCAAGAGCTGTCGCGGCACTCTATTTATTTTATTAGGGTTGTCTTAGTTTTTTGACCTCCATTAAAAAACCGCTCAGTCGATTTTGCTCAAAACCTAATCAATTCTTAACATGGCAATGTCACGTCGAAGGAGACCAATTTCATGGAAACACGATGAGTGGTTCGCTGGATAATCAAGCAGAAAAAACGTAACGCACATTCGCAAATACGAACATAAGTAATACACACACAGACATCATGATAAAAAGGGATGATTCGGATTATAAAAACCTCGAAACATGGAGATATGCAAAAACTAGGATCCACAAATTCGGCCCCATTACAATATTTTATTCTGGGCAGTTAATAAAATAATACAAGTTTTTAAAAATACTGAGATTACGATATAGGTACATTATAGACAGGGTGATTTGTACAAGTTGAGATAAAAAGCTAGGGACTGTAGCTGTAGGTTGGGTCGAGGCAAGGATTTTTTTTACGTACAAGAAGAAGTTTTCTTTTTTCTCCTTAAAGCTGGACGGTATAGAGACCCCTCTCTCCTCAATTTTCTAAAAGCGTTACATAAATCGAAAAAAACGTATTTAAAGGTCTTGAGAAAATCAAAAATAACTAAGTTTAAGGAACAAGTTTTTACTGCTCATTTTTGAATGAATCTCTTACAAAAACTGAAATTAAGTTTCAGGTCAAAAAGTTTTTGTCCAACAACGCAGCTAAAACGCTCTTATTTCTTGTTAATGGGGATTGCTGTTACGACAGTGATAAACGTAAATTGTGGACATTTCTAACTTTATCTCTGCAAAATTGAACATCATCCGTCCAGAATATCCTTTCACAGTAATTATCTTCAGTTTCAACTCTCAGCCAAATTCACCTCTCTCTTTTCAAATAAGTTACTGGCGACTAGTGGTGTTCAAAGTTTTAATTTTCTGCAATAAGAACTTCTGTTTAAACTGTTGTTTGGGGTGAATTAATCATGTTTGCATAAGTGAGGCATTATTTCCTAATATTCCCGAAATTCTTCCGTTCAAAATCTTGAACACATCAAATTCAAACTTAAACAGTTAAAGTCTTAGTTTCTCAGTACGAATCTGTATACAACCTGAGTTAACTCTAAAGCAAACTAATTCTAATCCCTGGGTTCACTGTTTCAGCAATTTTTCAGTAGAAAGTTAATTTTAGTATAAAAATGAATTGCTAAGCAACTGTCAAAGGTATTTAAAGCATAATTAAAATATATTTTGAGTCTCAACTGTTTTAACTTGGTAAAATATATTTGGAACGAAAGGCTTAAGAGTTAACTCCTGCTCCGATTTGATCTCGCTCTGAAACTTAAAATAAATCCTGCCAAATTTTAAGAAATCAAATGAGTCTTTTTGGTACGAGTGAAATGTACCTACAGCCGCAGACTCAGGCTAACCAGGCACGCAAGCCGACATCAATTATTATGAAAATTAAACTTTTTTCACATTCTTCGAAATGTTCGTTAAAATTTTGCTTCTTTAAGGCCCATCTATAATTGCTCAAGTGAACTAAAGCTATAATGTCAAGAAACCGGACGAACATTTTCTTAAGTAAGCAAAAAATTATGCTTGGCCTTATCTTCTTCAAATTGTCAAAATCACTTAAGCAATAATTATCGAATTAAACTGCACTAGTAAATTGGAACGAAAGGTTAATGAACGTCGCTTATGTACATATGGTTTGCTCATAGGATTCGTGTGTATTCGGTGGTTCACTTAAGCGTGCTTGCGTGAGCAAAATCGTATTATAGTTCAGCCTTTAGGCAGAGGATATAAAAATGAATAGTACAACAAAATCTGAGAACATGTTTCCAACTTATTTGTTTTTAAGGGAGTGTACACACTTTGGCAGTGGCACGGGCCTACTGGTTATGTGCGTAGCGCACAGTTGCAGGTGTGTGAATTGAAAAATCATTAAGTCATAAGCTTGTAGGTTAATAATGAATTAGAATTCATTGAATTCACAAGCTAAAAAGTGACTTAAGAATAAAAAAAAAAAAAAACAGAAAATAAGGGAAATTCATAAGTAATGGGCAAAATTATCGATTTGTAAGGTATCAGCAGAGCCGCAAATGAATGCGATTATTTAAAACTGCAAATACTTGAATTCATTGCTTTCAAGATTTGATTCTGATTCAAGTAAGATATTATCTAATCATTCAGTTTGTAGTCTATGAATTTTAAGCTTGTGACTTAAATTGTTTTTTAATTCATAAGTTAATTACTAGCTTGGGGAATATTTTCAAGAGTTAAGTTATGAAATGACTTAAGCGTTTGCAAATCGTGCGTGGCTAGATGTTCTTGTGGACTTTCAGGTGCTCACAGAGACCTTTTCCACTCATCTGCCAGTTAAAATTGTACTTAAATTTACTGAATTAGCTCCGCCAACTCCTATTTTGAAAATACAAAAAATTAAATGGTTTGATAGCAATCTGGATCTCTATAGGCGTAATCTATTGAATGAAACCAATTCTTGTATCCCTCTTCACGATCTCTCAAGTGAACAAATAATGGACCGTCTGATAGATATCATCAAAAAATCCTCTCCTAAAAATAACTTTAAAAGTAAGGCGTCCAAAGAAAAATGGTATGACTGGGAGTGCATAAAATATAGAAAGAAGTCCTTCTCTCTACTGAATCTTTTCCGTAAAACGCATAGTACTCATTTCAAGAATCTCTATGTCTTAAGTAATAAAAAATATAAAGCCATTTGTGCAACCAAGCAAAGTAACTACTTTAAGAGAATTGCTAATGAGTTACTTAACTGCAAACATTCAAAAGTTTTTTGGCACAAAGTTCGGAAAATAGGCCACTGTAAACCGTCGTCAGCTATTGCAGTTGAAGCAGAAACGTTTGGATCATACTTTGGTCGACTTCTGACAAGAGGAATTTCTCCACTAATTTTCCAATACGCACTTCCTAATGTTGTTGATGAAGATCTCGATGCGCCAATCGGATTAAATGAGTTGGTCAACGCACTTAACAAAATGAAAAACAACAAGTCCTGTGGACTTGATGGGATACCAGTTGAGTTTTTTAAGAATAGCACTGCGAATTTTCATGATGCTCTTCTGATATTTTTTAATAACGTGTTCTTACACGAGGACGTTCCATGTCTATTCCTAAAGTCCCTTATTTTTCCGATTTTTAAAAAGGGTGATGCATCTTTAGTTGAAAACTATAGGGGTATATCAATTCTTTGTAGCCTAAGAAAAATATTCGCTCAAATACTTTATAATCGCTTTTCCAGTTGGGTTGAACATAATAATCGGCTTAGTATCTTCCAAGGTGGCTTTCGTCCTGGGCTTTCAACAGTCGATCAAATTTTTGCTCTGGAGACTATAGCTAGAAAATTTATTACAAGAAAGCAAAAGCTTTATGCTTTCTTTGTGGATTTTAAGGCTGCCTTCGACACTGTTAACAGAAACTCACTTGTATACAAGCTTAGCTTGATAGGTGTTTCTACGAAATTCCTGAATGTTTACAAAAAACTAATTGCGAACACTTCAGCTGCAGTTTGGAATGGTAGTAATATGTCAGACTTTTTTGTTACTGAAACTGGAGTTCCACAAGGTTGCGTCCTCAGTCCTATTTTGTTCGCCCTATTCATTGACGATGTATCTGAAAACTTGCCAGGCGGTGTTGTAGTAGGAGATAAACACATTAAAACACTCCTTTATGCAGATGATTTAGTGATTTTAACGGACAACCCCGTTACATTACAGCTTCAAATTAATAAGCTTAAGAGTTATTGTGACACTTGGGACTTAAACATTAACACCTCAAAATCTAAAATCATGATCTTTCAGCACACGGTAGTTAGAAGACATCCGAGAGAAAAGTGGCAACTGGCAGGCCAACCTATAGAGGTTGTTAATGAATTTAAATATTTAGGTTTCCTGCTATCTTACAATCTTAATTTGCGACAACATGTAGAAGAAAAAGTCAGTAAGGCAAAAACTGCAATCAATCTTATGTGGCCTAAATTCTATTGTAATAAAAACGTGGATACTGCATCTAAATTTAAGGTCTTCAATGCAACAATCAATTCCTGTCTTTGCTATGCAAATCAAGTTTTTGGTTATAAGAAAGTGGAAGAATTTGAGCGATTACAGTGCTTTTTCTTTAAACGTATTCTCAAACTACCTCCCTCAGTTCCCACTTATGCTATTCATGTAGAAGCGGGAATACCTCAAATCTATTGTAAGAACCTCAAAGCAAATGCTGATTTCATTATAAAAATAATGAAGCGCACAAGCACAAATCTTCAGAAGCATTTACTTACGTACGCGTTTAGACGCAATCTGTCGCCATTCAAAGAGTGGTTGGATTTTGCTACGGAACAAGGTATTGTACTTGATTTAACACTTGAAAACATAAATGACTGGCAAAACAAATTTTACGAGTGCATTGCGCAGATAGATGAAAGTTTTTATGAAAGTTGTTTAAACCGCGCGCGTTTATCTGAATCTAGATGCTTATATAGGAATTTAAATCACTGTCTTGGTCCAAATAATTATTTCAATAACAGCTTGTCAAACTATCAAATCAGTACTATATTTAAAATGAGGACTGAAACTCTTTACCTCAATTGCATGCCGCACAGACAAGACTTAATGGTGACTTGTAGTCTCTGAAGCCTAAGAAAAAATAATCGAACCAATTTTTACAAAACTATTGTATACATTTTTCTCAAGAACGACTTCAACGATTTGGTTTCTCTTAGAAACTTCATCATACTTGTGCTCCAAAATGAAGCGCACCCTTTCACCTATTTTCTTATTACCGATTTTTTATATATTTGTTCAAGGGTTGATAATTCATCTAATATTATATTCCACTGGTTGGGAATACACAACTAATTTATTCATGAGAGTTTGCAACTGATTTTTTAACTTGTAATAATTGTATATTTTTAATTTTTTGTTTTGCAGCCACATTACTGGAATTATCGTGATCAAACCTCATATCTGAACGATGATCGGCATGCAACGGTGACAGCCGGAACTGCTGCTCGTCAATCAGTCGAAGGTGGTTCCCAATCCAGTTATGAAACTCCGACTTACTCATCTCCTGGTGCATTACGGGCATACCCAACTGATGCGTTTTCAAGTGCTGGTAAGTTCACTTTGACAACTTTTATATCCAATAAAATAGAGTCCCAATAAAAAAGAGCTATTAGCACCTCTTTTTAAATACTGCCATTTGAATACCAAAAAGAATCATGGGCCCGTCATAGCCAATAGAGCTATAACTGATTTATGCTCTATCTTGTATACAAATCAAGACAAACCGCAAAATAAGCTGAAAGGTGTTAATTGGCTCTTCTTGTTCTACCAGTATGTGTTAACTAGAATAAATCTATTGAATGAGTTCACAAAAAACAAAATCTTATTTGTTCCGTATTGCAAAAACTGATATTGTAGGCAAATATTTGTTTATGATATCTTCATGTTGATAAGCAAAATAAGGTAATAAAAAAATCTTATCCAAACTTCAGCTCATAAATTAACTAAAATTCAGATTGTAGCCAATGTCGATCTATAAAAAACCTAAACCAGTATCACAAACCTCTTCGTCAACATGTTCATAAGCAAAATTTAGATACAGATTGTCATTTATTCACATTTGCGATAATTAAGACGTTCAGCAACCAGTTGAGGTGCAATTAAAAGAAATATCGAATTTGTATCTGAATCCGGTTTAAGATTAAATTAAAAATTGAATGACGTTCAAATGTGGGAGAGATTTAAAATGCAAATTTTTGAATTCATTTAAGTTCGATAAATTATTTTTGACTTTTGTGATAGATTTTGATTGAGTATTATGAGATGGCTATTAAAATAAACGAAATTGAGATATTTGATGTCGAAGAATAAAAATAACAAATGGGGTACTTACTAACTTTTTTATGTGGACTTTATTGGGAAATCATTCGGAGACATTGGTCTTTAACAATTAATTGCCCGTGAAATGTGATTGTAAAGACAGTTTTTTGGGTTCATCAAACTGAAATCTATTTTTGATTTCATTGCTATGCAGTCAATTGGTTTACTTTTTCTTTTCTCACATAAATTAATGGCGAACAGGTGCGGTATGAAATGAAATGCGATTTTTCATTCGCTATGAAATTGAATTAATGATTAAAAGTGTTGGTTTGCCATGTGCCATGGTTATGTAATTTTTTCATGGACTTAAAGAACGAAGGGATTTTTATGAAGTGATCCAAAAACTATACCATACTGAGCTGGAAACATTAGAAAAATAAGTTCCATTATTAGTCTCATCACTGCATGTTTAATCAACAACAAGATACTGTTTTACATAAAAACAAAAATAAAACAAAAAAAATCATCCACCACAATATTGCTTCAGGTTACGAAATTCAATAGTAAGACACTGTGGCGTATACGTACTATTTACTTGCGACATAAAAAGATTAGGTTTACTTTTATTAATATATAAGACGTTAATCAAATATGGCAATGTCATTATAAGAAAGTCCAAAATAGCGGTTAATTCCGTCTACTTGGCTATCTGTTTGTTGTCTCATCCACGTGACGATCATGGACTTCAAAATTAGACATTATTAGTTAAACATAATTCACTCTAGCCGTTTTTGGGTTTTATTTTTAAGCTCGAAACTAAAGGAAGCTCCATACATTTTGATTAGATTCAGAATTGATATATGTGTAAAATAGTAATAAGAAAAATACAAATACAGGAACGAAATGGTGCTTGATGTCAACGTGTTTCGCTCTGCATGGCAGACTCAGTTCTTGGCCCGATTTTGAGTGTTAAGAATGTATTTACGTATTATTGT
Organism: Sphaerophoria rueppellii; assembly: GCA_920937365.1. NCBI lineage: Eukaryota > Metazoa > Arthropoda > Insecta > Diptera > Syrphidae > Sphaerophoria > Sphaerophoria rueppellii. The sequence goes on along the minus strand of CAKKXW010000003.1, from coordinate 12,350,690 downwards.
CGGTGTACCAGTTTCACCACAGCCGATTTTGATGATAAAACGTCTCAGGAGCAAAGCCTCTTTTGAAGCTGAAGAAAAATCCAAGTACTCTGCCTCTGTACTGCTCAAAGCTACACACTTCTGCTTCTCTGACTTCTAGAAGAAAGCTAGAAGAATTACTTAACCCTTATGTGATCTGGGATCATTTAAATCGGCACCCTAGTCAGCGTCCAGATATCCTTGAAGTGCGTGACCACATGCAGATTTACAACTCTTTTTATCGCAAGCCACTTGAAAACCTGAATCTAATGTCGTTGCCAAAGGTTGGGACTGTTGCATTTCATGTGCCTTTAGCATACATTTGACATACAGCGTCTGATTCATGATGTATCGCATATTTGATCATCTCGGACCCTTATCGGCGCATTCGAACTTCGTTGCCATCATTGACTTCATAAGCATTAGATCTGCTTTTTCCTGGAACGCTATGAGTAAACCATCCACATATATTTGTAATAAACAGAGATAACCTTTCATATCGTGCTTGTGCAAGCATGTCTCGTTCTATGTAGCGTTAATTTTAGAGTTCAACTCCTTTTTTGCTTCCTTAAGGCCCTATTTTCTTCCGACTGCTGCATAAAGACTTAATTCGCAATTCAAATAAGATGAAAAAGGGTCTATTTGTTGTAGATATAGCTTCAGCTCTACAAAAAAAGAGCTAAGATTTTATACCGACACACAGGAAAAATTATTTCCTTACAATTTACTCCTAACTTTTACGAGCAACCTTTGGCTACCAAACGTGATCTGTACCAGTCATTTCTACCATTGCTGTCGCTCTTGATAATGTATACCCGCTTTAATAGCCTGTTGGCCCTTGGGAAGCGGGTCTACCAGTTCCCACGAACCGTTAAGCCATCAGCGCGTGCCTTAAATTCGGAGTTCATATCTGCTGGCTGGAATGGTAGCAGTTACTCATCGTCATCGGCATCATGGACGGCCTGTCTTTCCAGTCCTGATGATTTTTACTAAAGAAGGTTACCTCTTCCCGTTTCTGCTTTGGTTTCTCTGCGCTAGCGCTCAAGTCACCTTCTTTCTCATCATCATCCACTTCGTGGTCTAGACTCTATGGCATCATTGTTTGATGCATTCGTTGACGGTTTGTCTACTTGTCTATAAAATGTCATCTGATCGTGTATTGGAGCAACTTTATATGACTCGTCAAACAAAACATGAGTTTTTTCTATGTGTGTGTTTCTTCATCGTACAATCTGTTTCTGTAGGCTTTCAGTAATAAGTATCCCGTGAAATGGCCACTGAGTCAAATACAGGTACGCAGTTTTGTAAGGTACATCGGGATTCTCATCACACTACGCTTCAAACGATGTCACGCCAGTCAGGGCTGTAGTTAGCGGTCTGTTACGTTTATAGCACTCTGTCTGCACTGCCTTTTGCCCAACGAAATTCTTCCATATGTGAGTGCACAAGCAAGCTACTTACCATCTCAACCAAGGTTCGATTGGCCCCTCCTGCTGTGGGCTACACGGAACTGTGAGTTGGCGTTGTATGACATTCTACTTGAGAAAGTCGTTGAAACGCTGGTTGGCGTACTCGTCGTCGCCGTTATTGCTGCGTATTGCCTTGATCTTACGAAAAGTCTGACGTTCTGCCATATTCTTGAACTCCACAAATTTTGCAAATACCTCGTCCTTGGTCTTCAAAAATAAGTGAACATTTGTAGTGACCATATCATCGAGAAATGCTAAAAATAAGTTTTAACGCCCCAAGCGACAGTTTCTCAGATGGCCACGTGTACAACCACGTTCTACGCCTAGATTGACTGAAACGAAATTTTTTTTCGTCCCAGGAATATACAAAACGCTTTCCAATTTCAACTTTTTTGAAGTCACCTCTGACTATTGCACGTATGACGTAGTCACGCTAGCACAAAGTCTTTCGTGCTCAACGTATTAAGTAAAAATAACTTCACTTCAGGTCCCAACCGGCCAATGCAATGCAAAAAAAACATGGAATAGGAATAAGTGATACTTTTCTTTATCTCCGTTTGATTTCAAATTCTCTTAAAAAAAAAAAAAAAATAGGGAACCTAGGTACGAGGGCTTCAAATCACAATGTATGGTGGTCAATTGGATTGGTGGTTGTTTTATCAGGCGATTTCCATGTCTCCTTAAGTAAATGTCTCTGACCGAACTAAATTTGGTCGAAATCAAAGTAATATCATGCAGGCTGCCCTGGATGGCATTTAGGACGGACGGTCTGAATATGCAAACTTTTACATTGAACAGAAAATCATCGAAACACCTTGATCTTACGAAAAGTCTGACCTAACATTGAACAGATAAATTGATATATTCACAAAGACCTTACTCAGATATCTTCCTCTCGAAACGATGGTCTTTCCATATTAATAAACATTTAACTTAATTAATTTTAGGTACTGGTTTAACAGTGGGACCTGTTGGCCAATGCACACCCCCAAGTGCAATGGAATGGACAACTCAAGTAACTGTACGGAAAAAGCGTAAGCCTTATTCAAAATTCCAAACAATAGAATTGGAAAAGGAATTTCTCTACAATGCCTACGTGTCGAAGCAAAAACGATGGGAATTGGCTCGAAATTTGAATTTAACAGAACGACAGGTGAGCTCAAAATTTGTATTTTCCAGCAAACAGAAACTTTTCATATTTCGAATTTATCGTTGAACCAAAAAATAGCAAAAACAAACTATAATTTAATTTTCAAAATTGTTTTTCTCTTATTCATTTTTTAAGGTCAAAATATGGTTCCAAAATCGTCGAATGAAAAACAAGAAAAACTCTCAGCGTCAAGTGAATCAGCAAAACAATAACAATAGTTCAAACAGTAACCACAATCATGGTCAGGCGCCACAGCAGCACCCTAATGCACACCATTTGAATTTGGGTCTCGGCATGGGCCACCATACGACCAAGATGCATCAGTGACCTTTGGACAACAGCAGTGCCATGGGATTTGCAACCTACTAACACACAACGAATAGTTTTTAATTAAAACTCAAACAAATACAGAAACACCTTGTGTTTTGACGAATTAAACATCAAGAGAGTTTAACTCCCTTAAAAAAAAAACAAAATAAATAAAAATACACACAAACTCAGTGCAAATAATATAGAAATATTATTTTAAAAAAAATCGAACTTGCAATAAGCTAAAAAAAATCTAATTTCATGAACAAACAAAATTCGTCCATTCCAGGTGAATGTTGAAAATAAATTTCGCAAATCCTAAAGTAAAAGTACTGCTGATCTGAACTTAAAAACAAATTCAAATGAAAAACGATGAAAAAAGAAATATTTAAATACAACGTTTGAAAAAAAAAACGGAAAAGTTATTTTTGCTTTCATGATTCTCTTCCCGTCTCTCTAATGAAAGATTTTAGTTAATTTTAAAAATAATCTTAAGTAAGATGGTAAATAAAAAAAAAATAAATAAACATTGTTTTGAATTGTATAACAATAGACTTATATAAATAATTCATTAAAAATTCAAATAAAACTTAAATAATGTGTAATTATAATTTTAAGTTCCTGTATATAATAAGTTAATGAAAAAAAATGTATTATTTTACGAATTAATTGGCAAAAACAAAACTAAAATTAAAATAAACAAAATTATTCGAATAGCGTAAGTTAAAAAAGATAAACACTCAAAAATTATTTAAATTATGTGTAAAATTTTGCTTATCTTAAATTAAAATAAAAAAAATATATAAGAATAATGTAGTTGTAGTTGTTCAAACAAGTATTTGTCGCTGTCCAGATCTTGTAAACACATTAGTTTTCATATAGTGATATAAAAAACAAAAACAAAAAAATTAAAATATAACTATTAAAATAAATATACGTAGGTGTCCATACATTATTACATACAAAAATACATAAATACATACAAAAAATAAAAATTAATACTGTAAGATTGTGTGCGTGTTAATAAATCGAGGGCTTTTGAACAGAAAAAAAAATATACACAAAAAACTATTTAAAATCAATATTTCATGAAAATAACAAAACCAACAAAAAATTAATTAAACACAGTGAATAATTAAAAATTAATTCTTACATTATAATTGAAAAGAAAAAAAAAATAAACGAAAATAAACTGAATAGTAATTGCTTAGAAATGATATTATTTTTTAAAATAATTTTTGTTGATGTTTTATTATTATTATTTAATTTTTAATAAAATAAATTTAATTTAGTTTATTTTTGTCTTCAATTTTATATTATTATTATTAATATTATTATTTGATAAAAATGAGCCTCCTGAATATGTTAAATATACAATTTGAAAAATTTTAAAAACAACAAAAAATGTTTGTTTTATTATTTAGGTGAATATTGTTTTGTTTATTTGTGTTGCAAATGTTTTATTAATGTGAATGCAGGGAGGGCAACATCAAAACAATTTTCAAGTAGTAAAAATAGGCGACGTGTTTTTTTTTTTTTAATATCACACCAAACCTATAAAAGAAATATACAAAATTAAACGGTGTTCTTGTTTTAATTAGAGGAATGAAAGCAGATATTGCGTTGGAGATTGAGCAGGTGAGTATTCTTACCCTAAATTTTGGTTTATTATGGTTTCGTAGTACTAGAAAGAGTTTCTATCAATAAAGATGTTGTTGGGGATTATGATTTTTTGAAGAAATCGTTTCAACCTATCAGTTTCCCCATAAGAATAGTAGTGTCATCATTTATTTCAGTCATGATTTTGCTAGTAAAATTTAGCAACCGTTTTGATCGCTTACAAGTGATATAATGTTTCTAAAATTTCATGCCGTTATTGCTATCACATTTAAATGTTTGACGTCATTAGGGAAGAAAAGTGCTTTCAATAAGCATAACTCTTGAAATGGTACAATACACCATCAAAATCAGAAACAAGTTAACATTTCTAGGCATCACAAGTCAAATTTTTTGACGAAACAAGCAATCGATTTTCTATATTATTAGTCTAGTCATGCCTTTCGCAAGAGCCATTCGAAAAACAGCCGCATGAAATATTTCGTTATACAAAACTACGCATTTTAAAGAGATTCGAAAAAAGCATTGCCAGATTGAAATAATAAAAAACGAAAACGCTGACCACCAAAAAAAAACATTTTGCATTTGTCTTATTTTCCAGTCATTATGTGGCAAAAATCAACACTTTTTACATTGATAAGAGCGGCGCGACAGCTCCACTTTCACTTTTAAAAAAAATATACTGGTGAATTTAAGTAAATATCTAACTGTAATAATTTCCCATGACAGATTTTTGTTAAGTGAGCTTGAGGCAAAATATGATTCATTGAGCTAAATAATTTTTATTCCTCATAGCTTCTCTGGCGCCATCTAAGGGTGCAAAAAAATTGCTTCTCACTTTAGCCGTTCGGAATAGATAGGTATGTCTACCCATAAAAAGTTGCACTTCCTTTCTACTTCTTCAAACGCAATCGAAGGATTGTTATAGTGACTGAGGTTTTGTAAATTCAGAGTCGTAACAACTTCTGTTATTATTTATGGGTATGGAGAGAGTCAAACAATTGGGGTTGTCTTGTCATCCGCATAAGGTCTGTATATATGGAAATATTTTACTGTGTGGTAGTAAGTAGCGATCGGGAACTGTTATCTCATGCAGACGACGATAGTCTCTACACGATCACCATTCGCCGCTTGGAAAATAGATCCCAACTTGACCATTTAAATGAACTATTCAGTTTGCTTACTTGAGGCGTTCAGAATTCAATCTTCGAGCTTCTTAAAATTTAGGTTGACCATTTGTAAGGATTTGATGATGGATATTCGATGTCTTCAGTGTTTGTTTGTTGAAAATAGGAGTCATTGTATCATCTTTGAATTGATCCAGGATACCGGCATAGTCATATCTGGAGCAATGGTACCCATGGGATTGTTATCTTACTTACTTACTTAAATGGTGCTACACTCCGTTGTGGACTTGGGCATCAATCAACAGTTTCCGCCAGCCAGCTCGGTCCCTAGCTAGCTGTCTACAGTTTTGTACTTCAAGTTGATTGAGGTCCTCTTCCACTTGTCTTCCTCTCTTTCTACGTCCCTCGTGAATAGTGTCGAAGGTTTTCCGGGCCGGAACATTGGTGTCCATCCGCTCTTAATGACAGAGCCATCTGAGTCTATGGACTTTCTCCATTCCTCATCAAAGCACACGGGCAAAAGATGACCCGAAGAATTTTCCCCTCGAAACAGTCTAAGGCAAATTCATTCGATTTTATGAAGGTCCATACACCATACCTACAGCAGGACAGGGATGGTGAGGGTGTTGTACATGTACAGTTCTACCTTAGTTGCTAGACTAGACAGCGCGCTTTTCCACTGAATTGAAACTGCGATTAGGAAGAGCTATTCGTCATCTGATCTCGGCGCTGGTGTTATTGCCCGTGTTAATAGCGAAGCTTAGGTAGACACACTCGTCTACTGCCTCGAAGTTGTATGCATCTATTGTGACGTTCTTACCGAGCCATGCGTCGGTGATGGGTGTCCTTCCTCGAAGATTGAATATACGTACTTCGTTTAGCCCTCATATACCTCTAAACCCATTTTTCCGCTTCTGTTTCAATTCTCACAAAGGTGCCATTGACATCACAGAAAGTGCTTCTGGTATTGACGGTGGAGTTTTGTTCTCAAGAACGATGTTAAAGAAATCGCATGACTATGCATCGCCTTGTCTGTATCCTTTTTTCACATCGAATGATTCCGTTAGTTCGTTGCCAACCTTTATGGCGCAGCGTGAGTTCTCCATAGTCATTTTGCACAATCAAACGAGCTTTGCGGTGATGCCAGAACTATATACAGCACTATACACTTATACAGTTCGTATAGATTTTTTCCTGGATCTGCCGCAAAGTGAAAACGTGGTCGATGGTTGACTTTCCTGGTCTGAAATCACATTGATAAGGACCAATGAGATTGTTGACGAAAGGTCTAGATCTAGATCGTCGCCGCCTACTTTGAACAGCTCGGCAGCTAGACCATCTGCTCCAGCGCGTTCTTTAGGATTTCAACCGTGATATTGAAGTACAGTTAGCAAAAAATTGTTTGCAGGAAGTTCTTATTAACTGCGTTAACTTGAATTCTTCTTCTTCCCATAACTTCAAGCATCGTATCAGCAATTAGTCAACCCTTATCTAGTTTGACTTCGGACACGGAAACTAAGGCTAGGATATTTTCCCATAGTAATGATCTTTTCATCATTGGTCAGGTATGTATATAGTCGGCTATGTCGCGTATTTTTCGCAGCAGGAGGAGGATTGGGGATGATATAAGAAGTAGATTCTTGAACTCGAGCGTTGAAACTACGTGTGATTCCAGAACTTTGAAACTGATCTTCCATTCGAAGAAAGTAAAGGTCAAGCTCTTCCTTCAAAAATTGGACTGGCCTCGCTGCAAGATGGTCAATGGTGAACTTCGTTTTTGTTTTGATTCCATAAATAAACGTTGACTTGGCATTTCCTCAGTAAAGACGATGAAAAAATTGGTTAATGTCGGGTTCTCTCAGGGTCACCAATGTGAATTCTTACCTCAGGAAGTTAAACAAAGCAAAGTTAAAGTTGAAAGCAAATCAATAGAATTTTTATTGATGATTTAGTAGATTAGTAGATATTCGTTATTCACTTAAGGCTACATTTTAGAGAAACAAAACTAATTAAAATTTTATTATCCTGTACAAATCAATGGGTGCAGAAGATTCATCTATCCAATTACCCAAAACTCTAGTTGAATTGACAACTGAAGAAATTTCTTATAGTTGTGTATCATTTTTCTACAAATAGTATAAATGCATGCAACGATTTGTTGCAAACTGAATCGCAAGACTTTGCTTTTTCGTACATGATCTAACAGAAGTACTGACTATTGAGTTATTATGGACAACAAGTGAAAATACCTCTAATGACAGAGTTGAATTTATTCACATTTATCCGACGCCGTAATCAACCAAAACAAAATGGAATAGGTAGATATGCTATCAACAAGTTTAGCCTTGTTCACATATTGTTTAATCACCGGAAATACATACATTATGAATAGACACATCGAACGGATGCAAGTCCGCCTATTCTGGGTGTAATAAAAAAAATGGCTAATTATTTCATTTGAACACGTCTTCCATGTTTCGTTTCAGATTGTTTAAATGGCAATTCGTGTCAATAGGAAGGTAGAATGACAAATTCTAGTGGTGAATATGTAGGTGTCTCTAAATTGAACTTCAAACTTAAAACTTGAAAAGAACGCGCTGATTGTTTTTTGAAAGGAGGATGCGGCATGAGACATTTATTTGGAAAGCCTTGGTCTTTTACCTATACCTATTTTGCTTAACTTGAGACACAGAGGCATTATGGTATTTCTATTTCTTAAAAGCTATGTTAAAATTTCGCATGAAAACTGAAGTCGAATCAACACCTTCTCTGTCTCTAACTGGTGGAAGTTTCACCATAGTTCTTACTAAACGACCGGCCGCTGTAAAAAGATCTGACCCTGATAAACGCTAAAATATGACCATCACCTCCCTTCCATGTAAAGTATGGCCTGAAAGGGGCTATAGTAACCTGCCCCTACAAAAAAGCTAAGTCTTTCCAGAGTTGGAGTTAAAAAGTATACCAGAAACTTTAATTTTAGTCAAGTTTTTATATTAACTTCTATTAATTACGAGGGTTTTGTAACAAATCATTAATCTAGCATTTTCCAATTCTGGTGGCCTGCGATCCTAGCCTGCATGCTATTTCCTTCGATCATCTGCTTTAGTGGTCTCCTTTATTACAAGTTAATATATGCGTAAGAAGACGCTCTATTACCACTGGTGGGCGGAATTGTATGTCCTGTCAGCATAAAATTACAAACGCATCTAGTAAATCACGGACGAATCCGATAAACCGCGGAAGTATCCGGTAAATCACGAACAAATCCTGTAAATTTAAGATGAATCCGGTAAATTGCAGATGAATCCGGTCAATGAACAGAACAAATTCTGGTTCTTGGGTTAGTAGCTAAGCTATATGTGTGTGTGTGACAAGACCTTTTGCCATTGGTTGGGGGGAGTATACGTCCGTTTTGTATGGTTTTACACTTATCTGTCTGCAGCACACGTCTGCTCAGCCTATTTTACTGGATTCAACTGCTTTTCTAGGGCTGTTAGCTGGATTCTTTTAGGCTGTCTGCCTACGATTTTACCTGGACGGCAGCCGGTTGGCAACTGACTGATGTTTGCAGAATTCTGGTTAGCAACTGGTTTTCTTATGATTGATTCGGTAAGTACCTGGTTTGCTTCTGGTTTGTTTTTGATTTGGTCGGCGAATGGACGGAGACTGATGTTGACTACTGGTCGGTGATCTGTCGGCAACAGATGTTTATTGCAATTTCGAGTAACTTACACGACGAAAGGGTGGCCTATCGTACGACTAAGTCATTTATACTTTACTAGACATAGCTTTGTACAGTTCGTCTCTGTAGATGCTGTCATACGCGCCTTAAGAGTGTTCCGGACCAAAACTGCATTTTTTTCAAATGGTATTGTGAAGCGATTAAATGTCGTATTGAAATGATTATGGTGTCATTGTGTAGACAAAAACTGTTTCTAAAAAACTATTGGAGCACAATTTCAATTTAGTACTTCGTTACTCAGTAGTAAAGGCTCAAAAACTCCAAAATGGCCAAAAATCGTACTTTTTCAAAGAGAATTCCATCAATACAAAAACATTTTTCGCTAACATTTTTAATGAGCATAACATCCGGAATTTAAACTGTATAACTATTGGAGCAAAAATTATCTTTTTAAACAAAAAAGAATTAAAAAACTATGAATAAAAGTTGTATTTTTGATAAGCAATTTTTCTTATGATGCGATATTTATTTCTTTTAAATCTCTTAATTTATTTAGCACGTACTTGTTCTCAACACAGCAATCAAAAAATTTTGAAAAAAACTTTGATCAAACACATTTTATTTCAAAATTAAGGGATAGCAAAATCTGCCTAAATTTGAAAATTCAATTCAGTAACGGCTGGCGGAAGTCACGATTCTCATAGGAAGGCGATTCTCTTTCTCTTAGTTATATGCATTTAGTTCAAAATTTGTCGTCTGCAGTTGGGTGGAGCTTTAAGCAGTAAGAATTTTCAGTTTCAGTCCGGAACACTCTTAAAATCGATGAAAAGGTGGTGGGTATCGATTTGGAGTTCATAGTGTCTGCACGACTTAGACCAACTAATTCAATTCTGGCAATGCTTTATTCGCAAAACGTTTGTGTACACAGATGTACCAGTTCAATTTGAAAGCATTCAGTTCTCCATCAGATTGGCATTTGCAATGACAATGACTATTGACTCAAGGCCAAAAAATGTTTGTTTGTGGATTACAATTGAGCACACCATGTTATAAAACTATATTAATGACATATTCCATCAACGTTCACAATATTATAAATAAGTCTCTACCTCTCACATACTCATATACCAGAAACGAACTCACTAAAAACAATAAGATATACATAAGTTTTTTCATACTCTAGAAATTTCATACATCAAAACAACGTTTGCCGGGTCAGCTAGTTCAAATATAATTTCATATCTTCACAGACATTTTTTTTTCGATCGAATAAAAATATTTGTCACAATTCTCAGACGAAATTGAGTATTCTTATATTGGTCATTTTTTTTTTGGAGTACGAAATATAAAATTTTTTAGCATTTTTAACATTTGAACCATTTGTGATTTGAAAAGTATACATTTTATTTTTGCTAAACCTTCTACCCTAAAACCTCTTGCATTTAGAAAAAAATTTGGAAAATCGGTCAAGCAGTGTGCCCGGTTAGCGAACGAACACAAAAATTAGGCTGTTCTTTTATATATATAGATGAAGTGTAAAAATAGACGCATGGCGGGAACTTGTATGGAATCAAACAAGACCCGAAAACAATCGCAACACCTAGATTTATTCTAAGATGGAAAAATGACTAGAATTCAACTACCCAACATAAAACAACCAATTCAGTGAATCGTGATTGCTATCCTTACCCGTCAAGATGTTTACTGAACTTTTACAAGGACAAGACCTCTTCCTTCGAAGCTTCTGCTGTATAAGATTATTAGTCTATGCCGAGACTCTTAGTCGTTTTCGAGAGAAGAGTAGGTATTACGAAGAAAAGGTGACTCCATTTGTTAGGAAGGACGAAAGACGATGTAACTTTATCAAATCTACCATGCAGCAGAAAAAAACAATAATGAGCTGGACACCTCGCTCGTATGAGCGATGAGAAGGATGGTGTGGACTAGGACGCCCGCTCGAAGCCTTCGCAGTGTGAATATGATTGCGTGCATAATTTAATAGAGCAGATTTTGCCGAAGGATACTTGGATTGAAATATTTAAAATTTTGTGTCCCCACCATAGGTTTTTCTTGCCTTAACAAATTGATAATTCTTTAAAGAAGATACATCTCTTTCAAAGGCTGTCAATTTACTTGAACACTAACGCCATCTCCTAGAAAAATCTCGAACCAATGAACAAAAATCCGTCAACTAAAGGAAATGAAGCAATAAAAAATGCAATAAAACCTTGGTTGGCACCATAAATGTTCATTGCGTTGTTGTTCTTGTTTTTTTTATATATGTAGGTACTTTGTCTAATAAAACTCATCGCGTTTATCGCTTGAAAGGTACTCGAGAGCCCCAGACACTTAGGTTGGACATAACAAGACGAGCAAGCCCAAATGTCACTTATGGGATGCCATTAAATTCACTAAATCACCATTGAATTGATTGATTCTGTCTGCCAGGACAAAACCAAACCAGACACGACGATGAACGTTGACCAGGACATATCTTATCATAAATGGAGACATGAGGCATGTTTGTGTGTCATACCAAATGTATGGAAAAGACAATGTGATCAGTCACACATGAGAATGTCTATAGCAATTGTATAAGATTGATGCAACTGTGGGCTTAGTAAACGTTGAAGAGGATGCGATTTTCTGACGCTGGCTTTTTGCGTTAATTGGCATTGATTTTAAGTGGTTGAGGGTTTTCTTCCCTCGCTCGGTCAAACAACCACTACTCAATTCTTCTCTAATGGTTGATGTTTGTAGGGCTGAAAACCATTTAGAAATCAGTTCAATGACCGCAAAGTTTTTGGCAAAAAAAAAGAACAAAAAAAGTGCACAGGTGTTTCAAGAATTGCAATAATAGCAGGCTACTCTCATGTCGTTTTCAACCCCTGGGTGAAGTTAATTTTCACTAAAAGGACATTAAACCCATGTATTCGTTCACTGATGTACACACACAGATGGAGATATATCTCTTTCGAACCATCCCAGCTATACCCTTCTCACACTTCATAGTGATTTATTTTTCCGAAAGAGTGTCTAAAGATGGCTGTGAATTTTGCGGCAGCGCCTAGTCATGCGCAAAATGATGCTAGAATCCCTTTTTTGGTATGTTGTCTTTTTTTGCGTATTTTCGTTTTACAATTGGGGAGAGTAATATGGCTGCTTAGGAAATGGAATTATTTAAAAAATCAGACCATTCTCAGAAAATTAAAAAAAAATTGAAATTCGAACTAGAAACGACATTACGATGATAGAGAAACCGTACAACAAGTTGGAGCATGTTTGAGTAAGCTGTTTTATAGTTTTATTTTTATTTTTAGAATAACACTTCGGTGAGTGCCCATCATAGGTACACATTTCTTGGGAAAATATCAAAAATTCGAATTTTGTCAAAAACTTGAAGATCCTCTAAGCAGCACCAACTTAAGAGGATTCAGCCTTCTTAAAATCGCTTATGAAATATCTCTTGCGTATTATGTGAACGTCTGAAGCCTTTCGTCAACAATTTGACGTTGCGGCTGACTCTGGAAAAACCTATATGAACTCCAAATTGACACCCAGGCTGCGTTTGACAGCTCACGTCCTGATATCCACAAGGGGACATGGAAATCTCCTGATCAATCAACCGTCAACCAGATTGATCACATCACGATCGACGCACGACACTTCTCTAGCATGCAAGATGTACGCATATTCCGAGGTGGCAACACCGACTCGGACCACTACCTTGTTGTATCCAAGGTACGAATGCGGATATCCCGATCAAGGCCAACACGTGAAAATGTTTGGAGAAAATTCGATGTCAAACGGCTACAATTGCAAGAGATTGCTAGATCCGTGTCCGATCGTGTCTCCGAAAACCTCCTCAAAAGTTTTTTGCTGCCAGAACAAAATGTAGAGAGCCAGTATGGCAACACTGCTAAGCAGCCATCAGAATTCCACCTCTGAAGTGGTAGGGTTTACACGACTACCACAAAGAAACCCCTGGTTTGACTATGAGTACCGACGAGCATATGCAGCTTAACATGAGGCGCGATCGAGGAGATAGAGGGATGTCACAACAGGAACAAGGTTAGGTAGAAAAAACCTAATGGACGCATTTGATGTCAAAAAAATTTAAGACGGACGATGCGATGTCATACGATTTCCTCAACATCATTCTTGAAAAGATTGTTCAAAACTCCAACGTCAAAATCAAAGAGATATTGTTTCAAAAGTGCGTCTAGCTACTAGGATACGAGACGACATTGACATAATTGGAATAATACAGCGTGATGTCAGTGCAGCGTTCGTGAGTCTTGACACGGAGGCCAGGAAGATGGGTCTAGCGGTTAATTAGGGCGAGACCAAGTTAATGCTTTCAACAAAGAAGGACAACCAACATCGAACCATGCAAACGTCAGCATAGACAGATTTAACTTCGAGGTAGTTAAGTACTTCGTCTAACTAGGATCCGCCATGAACTAAAACAATAACACCAGCGCTGAAATCAATTGAACAATCACTCTTACCAATCGCTGCTTCTTTGGACTTAGAAGTAAAGTCCTTTCCCGAGCAACTAAAGTGACGCTCTACAAAACCCTATAATCATTCTGGTCCTAATGTATATGGTGCAGAGACATGGACCATGACAACATCAGATGAAAACGCTTTGGGCTGCTTTGAAGAAAAAATTCTTCGATTGGTTTTTGGTTGTGTCTGCATAATGAAATGGACGAGATTCACAAAGAACTGCAGCGTTCACGACACTGACTACAGAAACTTAGGTCCAACGCTTAGATGGTTGGGACATGTAAGCGAATGGAATCTGCTCGGTCGTAGATCTTCGATCCAACCGGAGACGTCGCAGAGAGACGACGCGATTCTATGGGGACCAGGTGTAGGACCGAACCACTTGGCGTGCAAAAGTGGAGACAGCTAGCTGCAAACGTTTGTTGGATGAGGCCCTGGTGCGACCTGGACTGTAATGCCACCACAAGTAAGTGAGTAAGTAAGTATGTGCCGCCCTAGGCTGTTTCGGGAGGAATCTTCGGGTTATCTATGGCCCCGTGTGAATTAATTAAGAATGGGGAACTATAGATTCAACTACGAGCTTTACAGGTTGTTAAACGACGCGGACTTAGCCAGAGAGTCAGTCCGTACGATGGTCATATAAAGCAGTGACTCATGCCTCCGAAAGCTTTCGGACATCCTGATTGCAAGTGTAGAGGGTGACCGGACTCAGATGGCCACTCAGATCTCTCGACTCTGAGTGCAAAAATGGAGACGGTTAGCTTGGACTGGTTAAGCTGACTGGGAAACTGTTGGTTTGAGCCTAAGTCAACAACGGAGTGTAGCGCCACCTTAAGTCAGTGAGGTGAACCGAAGGTTCTTGAACGGTTCAGCTCCCCCAAGTATTGGTTTTCCTTCATCGGCCGCCAAATACTTGTAGTTGGATTTTCAACGGTTACTCGCAAAATCGTATCGGTGATGTCCGGAACGGAGGCTTTGGTGTACGGTGGATACCTTTGATAATCCAAGTCCCTCACTCGGAGGTGCTGATTCGAATGAATCTTTTAAATACCCGTGCTTGGCCATGGCTAGTATGTATTATTGGAATGAAAACTTTTAAAATTTTAATTCAGATGAAAAAGTCAGTTTTAAAGTGCCTAGTTTTAGCAAAAGCATTGATAATCAATTATTTTTCGAATATCTACAGTAGGCAAATATGTACCTAGATTGTCCTTGCCAAATCCAATTGCAGGGTGTACCTTCCCCATTGTTTTTTCTTCTTTTCAAACAACATCATTTTGAATTTTTATCTTTATGCTTATCTTAAGCAAAGACCCAGATATTTTCTTCATTCAAAAAGCACACCATAGGTATCTAAATCTTCAGCATATTTTATTAAGTCTTTAAGCACAATATCCCCTTCTCACACCAACGAAGACAAAGGATATCCCTCATCGTTATTCCAACTGAGTTTTCATATCTTCTTAACCCCGCCGCAAGTAAAACAGCTCATCTCACCAAAAGATTACTGCTCGAAAATGTTATTTTAAATCATATTTAAGCCCATATTGCTATGCAAATATACGAAATATCTCAGAATCTCCCGGTAGGTATGCAAAGTAGATATATTTTTCAGCTTATTACATTTCCAATGTTGAATTCACAGCACGAGCGATGAAAATTGCTTTTCATATAAATCCCCAAAAAGCCCTCCTTTATTTTTTTTCTTTTCAGTCTTATTTGATTTTTTTTTTATCAGATGAAAATCCCTGCGCGAATAATATAAACGTCCTCCCCTCGCAAAACAACGAAACTTTTTCAAAACGCATAAATTTCATTTCAAACAATTTCAATTGCCTCTGGGGATTGAGTTGAAGGCAAACATTTTCGCAATTTTCCAACTTTTCTTTCCTCTTTACACAGCACAAGCACACAAAACATAAAGGATTTGGATCTTAAGTTTGCAAGAGTATTTGTGTGTTTTTGTTGGAAAAGTTTGCATTTTGCTTTGCTCGGCACAAAAAAATATCCCCTTTTGGAAACAAACACCCAATCAGAAAGTCAAATAAAGAAACCTTTGACTTGCGTTTTCTTTACCCTCTCCTTCAGGCTTCCGATGGTTTGGGTTTTTTTTTTGTGCTATCCCGTTTAGATGACATGTCATGGTTGGGTCGGATCGGGTTGGTTTTGGGAAGAAGTGAAAATATACATTATGCTTGCGCCCGAAGGACTTGGAAGGGAAAATACACAGCTTGAATGTGAAAAGAAACATATTTAGATACAAAAAAGGGACGAGGTATAGATACAGTTTTCCTTTGCTCAGAAATAGATACACGAAGACATGTGAATTGTTTTTTTTTTTTTTGGGTCGATATGTACCTACCCTCTTATGTATAGAAAATGTATCCTTCTCCAAAAATGGAAAATTTATACATAAGGACTATTAGATACACAGCGCTGAGGGGGAAATGATTTCCAAAGGAAAATTGTTTGCTTTAGTCAAGAGGGTTGGGTTGGGGTCGTTTGAGAGGAAAAAAAAATAGAGCAAAGAAGAATATTCGATAAAAATTATCTGGGGGGAAGCGACTCAAGTGAACTGGCATGATTTCTGAGAGATAAAATGGAAATTTTGACTTCGAATGGTGATTCTTTCTTTTCCGAATCAACCTTTTTGCCAGCCCCGCTCCGCGTCACGGAGAGGGAATGTTAATTGTGTAGGAGGATATAAGAAAAGAGACGTGGGATGCTAGAGACCGTATCAGATGAAGTTCGAAATACTTCATTAGAATTACATTTTCGTTTTGGACAAAAAGGAATATAGGACTTAATTATTTCTCATTCCATTATTCCAAGGCGCACACATACTTTTGCACAAAGAGTAAAATACCTTCAAAACTTATTATTCAGAAGGTATATTATTTTGTGAGAATATTTGAACACATTTTGGGCATAATTAAGATAAACACACTTTTGGGAAACTGGGAATTAATGTTACTTGCGATGGTAGTCACCGATGGGGTATAAAAACGTGGTAGAAAGGATTTCAGGAGATAATGTACGGGAGGACAAAATTTAATTTTAAATTAAAAGTTGGACAATATTAAATGCAAAATGTGAACCCTTAAACATTTCGATATTTATCAAGTTTCCTTTTTTCGTGTATACCAACTAGCATTTCAGTTACGAAGGCAATGTCCCGACGGTTTATCGAAGTATGGATTCAGTATATATCTAGTTGTCTTCTATATTGATGAATTGAAAAACTTGGGTTTTAAAGTATAGCTTTCCGAATGGCAGAGCTGAGAAGCACTTTTCGAAAAAAAACACCAAAGATGTAGAAAGTAAAAACCCTTATATATGTGTAGTATATTTTCAAACCACCTCAAGCGTTTATAATCATTAACTATTATGTTAAGGTCATCTGACTATAAAAGATGACAATGGAGAATCAAAGATGTCCGCTTTATGGTGGAAAAAGCATAAGTGTCCCTTTGACTAGATATGAAGCCAGGAGTTGTCATGCTGCGATAGTTCCAAGTCAACACTATGGATGCAATCAAGACAAAAGACATTATAGATACTTCGGTCATTGGTGTTATTGCAAAAACACAGCTCGTCCTGATGTGACTGGTGTGTTTGTCAGTATAAAAACCGAGTCGTATCAGGATGAGTTTAAAAGAAAATCAGAACAAGACAATCAAGATCATTTGGGTAAAAAATACAAAAAAACGGCTTTACCTAAAAGTTAAATGGAAACCTTTGCCTATCTGTGATCCAACAACGACACTAATCCTGCAAGTGATAGGTATGAAAGAAAGCCTAAATCGAAGATCTCGAAAAGCTAAGGAGTCTGGAGTTTTCGCACCATGTGATTCTTTTGATATAGTTGTAACCTCCTTTTGCTCATGACAGGTGGTATCTCGGCCAAAACTTGAATAATGTTGTTGTTTTTTTTTTAAACGTCTAGAGTTCGGGACTATTTGCGTAAACACGGTCTTTTAAGAAGCCCCGCAGAAAAAAATCTAACGGTGTCAAATCGCATGATGTAGGTGGCATGATCTTGGACAAATGACCCCTTTCGACCATAGAGCACACCAAACACTAACTTTTTCTGGACGTAATGGCACCTCTCCGGCCATTGTGGGTATTCTGAGCTCCATACCCCATAGCCCCAATTCATACCCACCGAGTGAGAAATGCCCCTCGTATAGAAAATGTTGTTCAAAAATCGGTATTAATTTTATGTTCTTACAACACCCATTATTCGATCGTTTATCTTTATCGTATATGGTAAACATTCAATGGTTAAGTTTGACAAGTATCAAAATGGCAGTTCTACCATTTTGAATCCAAGAAATGAACGACCTTTTATACATGCCCTCAGAGATACTCCAAGGCTTTGGAATGGTTACGGAGATGATTTCACCATATAAGAGAATATCCGTGAAGCGTTCATAAGGTACATTCTATCTGCTATATGTAGGTAAGTACCTTCAAAAGTTGGAAGACCAATTAGACCGAAAAGAGAAGAAGATGTGCCTAATCCGTTAACACCTTTGTGTGCTCATAGCCGAGAATATCGATCGAACCGATCGTCTGATGCATTGGACTACGATGGGATTTCGAGACGCTTTACAAAATCTTGGTACTCGTAGAAGAATTATAGTTCGTCAAAGCAAATTAAACAAATACCTATTCATGAATGATTCATGACTACTCCCACGACTACCTTTCTGAGACGCTCAGCTCGAACTACAAACAAAAGAGGCCCAAAACGAACAATTCACATCAATCGCTCCCACCTTTCTGTTCTATCTGGGGAAGAAACGGCTTATCACAACTGCTTTCTGAAACCAGTGACGATTATTGATACACCGTCGACCGGTACGTTCGGAGGTATATATAGACGTAAAAGATCATGTCTGCCAAATCGCGTATACACATTCTCATCGAAGACTTTTGTCGGAGGAACTGTCACTCCAACTGTCCTGAAGTTCGAGGATTACTCTTGCTTAAACGAAGCAAAGGATTAAGTGTATTATAAAGACTTCACTGTTTCACACACTTTGTTACTATTTGTCAAAAAACAAATGTCAGCTTCGAGACGCTGAGCAAAATCCAAAATCGAATTTTTATGGAAAGCCTTAGTTTCGAAGAAAAGTGGCCCAATGATACCACCACTCATCAACACCCAGCAAACCGTCTGTCTTTTTCCCAAGATTCTCGATAACGTTTGGCGTTTCTGAGTATCAATTTGATCCGCCTTGGCAATAAATTTAACTATATTTCAAAAATCGTTGTCTAATTCATGCTACCGAAAGGTCGAGCTCCGAAGCGATATCGAAACGGAGCTTCGTGCGCCTTTAACAGCTGAGTCAATTGACCTAGAAAGCGAATCAAATCGAAATATTAAAATATTGACAGCGATGGATCTATACATCCCTCGTTCTCCTGCTTCACCTTGACACACCGTTCAGACAACTGCAATGCTTAACAGAAGGAGCTTGATCTGTCTTGGGCGAGGATGTCTTGCTTGAGAAGGAGCGAGCAGTTGTCCCGCATCTTTTCACCTGCACGGTATAGATTGCTGGAATCATGTACTATGTACATATATCTGTCCTGCATCAGCCCGCGTCTGTCTAAATCAAGGAATGCCTGTTTTGAAATGCAGCTCGCAAAAAGATCAATTATTTTTCGAAAGTATACTAATGTGCCCCCAAAAAATAGTTAATACTGTTGATCAGTTCATGGTTGTTGTTCATTAGAAGACTCCGATAAGGGCAATTAATATGAGACAACCTTGAACCACACTGGATAAACATAACTCGTTGACTGTCATGTAGCAAAAAATCACTCCAACTCTGGATTTAAGACGATTGCTGTATAACAGCCATTTCCTCGGAGCGAAGGCTCCTCTGCGCTTAGTCAAAATAACAATGTTATATGTCTGTAAAAATACGTAAAAATACTGATCAAACTAGGTACCTTTGTTTTTTCACATCACTTTTGCTTAATTATCGCTGTCCATAGGTAGCCATCTTGCGAGAAGTCTTGTAAGTATCTTTCGTAATCGTAAACAACGAGGTCCGGATCAAGGATTCGCTGATTCCTCTCGGAATCACGTTGTAAGAGATTTCTAATTATTTCGACCTTTGGGAAGCATATCGATGTCCGACGGAGCTTCTCTTGGTGGCACGCACAACAACACAACATGATTGCATTGATAGCTATATATGATTATGGATAAAATATTGATGATTGGTATCGTCTTGAATTGGGTGTCATCGCTTAAAATGATTATGGGGACCGCACAATTGAAGAAGCCTTGCGCTAATAGAAGATCCATTTTGGTAACTATACGTATTTATCAGTTGCATTATTTTCCAACTCTGTACCCCTCCATTTTGAATAAATGTCAATTTGACAGATGTAGCTTCAAAAGGATGGCACCTAAGACATCGTCGCTATGAGCCACTTCTATATAGCTTGCAAAAGTTTAGTAAAATGCCTCTTTAACTTTAAATATATCTTAACTGCATAGTTTTCGAAAAATACTTGAAGGCAACCAACATCTTCTATTTTACAATAATAGATATTTAAATTTTCCCCGAATTTATCATTCGTACACATAACTACCACGTCTTCGAATAAAAAAAGGCAAAAAAAACCTTTTTGACTGCGTTCACACTAAAAAAAAGAAAAAAAACAAAAATGTCTCATCTCATATGAATGTAAATAACAACTGCACAAAAAAATAATTCCATCTCCCATGTCACTTTGATACAATATCTCACAAAAAAAGAAAACCAAAATGTTAATTTTGTTCAAACGAAAATTCATTCAAATTCGTTCAACAATTTTCGTTCCCTTCGTTATTTCCATTTTCGATTTTTTGTCAAAGTCGTGTCTCCCGACGATTTCACTGAAAGACACTTCTAATGCATCGATTTCCTGTCACAGATACTTTGCCCCTTAGTACGCAAGTGGACAAAAAATCCATTCTATCTATATCCTTCCAATAATAAACATTTTTTTGTCGACTCTATGAAGTTCATAACACAAATACACGCAACGCACTCATACTCCTTACAAAATGTCCCATAAAAAAATAAAACTCTCAACTTGAACTCGAAGCAACAACAGCAGGATGGTACCAACAAATGCAATTTTCCAATACGAATGTCTTCCCCAGCTTATACCAACCAAGAGTCACAGAACTTCTATATCTAGGAATAAGCATATACCTAACATGGCTTGACTCTGTCATTCCTACCTACTCGTACCAACATGGATTTTCGAAAGTCTTTTAATGGGATTTTTTTACGTTATGTACAGAGCGAGGTTGTGCCCCAGTCGCAGTCGTCCTCACTTCCACCACTAAATGGTGTAAATTCGGACTTTCTTCTTCTTCTTTTTTTTGCCAAAATAATGCTCTTCGATTTTTCATTTTATTTTACATGAATTTCAAGTGTACCAGCCTGTAGATACTTTTTACCTTGCTTAATAGTTCCGTCATCATCATTTTTATATTTGCATTCGTGCTTGTTGGTATTGTAGATTCCCCTAAGACCCTATCAAGGCCCCTAACGAATAAGCTTATTAAAAGTAATTTTGTTTCGCTAAAATAACGCACAAAATATTCAAATAAGATGTCAAAGATACTTTTGTATCTTTCCACCACCAAACGTCGAACCCCAATTACCAGTTCCCAAAAAAAAAGAATATTCCTATCCTTGAATCGAATAATTTCCGTCCTCCCAATGTGCCCTATTCGAGGTACGGGCATAAAAAAAGTATCTAGATAGTCCTTTTACATAGCAGATACATCGAATCCATTTGTAATGTAAATGACGAGTGTGTCGAACGAGATCAAATATTATATACACGCCGCCGTCTTCGCTCGTCGTTCCCAAAGCGCACGCAGAGTGTGAAGAGAGAGAAAAACATTTTTATTAGATTTTTGGAAGTCTGAGTATAAATTTTATATCTTTTTTGTTTTTTTTTTTTTTTGCTTTTTTGTTTTTAGCTTGTTGTTTCTTTTGGTTCGTTGGTTTGTTCTTCGTATGGTTTTTTCGCCTTATTCATTTCGGTTTCAAGTCGCTCGACGACGACGATGGACGACGACGACGACAACAACGGCGGCGGCGTGTGTATATGTGTATGGATGCGATGTGCGAATGTATGCATGTGAATGGTTGGACGGATGGATGGATGGATGGATACTGCGAGGTATATGCTGGAAGATACACGGTAGACACACGGTACTGGGGTAATGGAAACAGATCGCCAAGAATAACACAACAAAACACAGTTTTTGGACAGTTTTCTATCAGAAGTCCTTCATTCTGATGCTATCTTCAAGAATAAACAAGAATTATTTGTTCGATTCGTCTGATGAACATCCTTTTGTTATAAGAGTTTTCTATTTCAATCGATTTTGTTGTTGTGCTTCTCTGCTCACTCGTTTATTTACTAAAAATAATTTTGCAAACAAAAGAAACTACCTACGCGTATAAACGTATAAACAAAAAAATGAAAAAAAAAGTGAATTTGTAAAGACCTTGGATTTTTTGTCGAATTGCTAAAAAAAGAAACAATGTGAATGTACTCGTACTTGCTCGCGGTCTTGTGTGCAAAAAATTGCAAATTAACTTTATTTTCTTATAAACAAAAAGAAAAAAGAAACACGACAAGTTTAACCAAGGTGAAATATTGTTAAGTCTAATTTTGTTGTATGAACCAAAAAAAAAAAAATACAAATGTCGCGTGTTTGTGTCAGTTACCCTTTCTAAAACATATAGACGCGGAGCCGGCTTCAAGTTCGAATATAGCATCTACAAGTGCCTAAGTTCCTAAGTGGTTTTGTGTTTTTTTTTTTTTTTTCAACTTGAGCGAGGCCATTTCGTGGTTATATTATGCAAATCGTTGTTCGTTATCTTTCTCGTCTCCATCTCCATCCCATCTTTGTTTCTTAAATCTCGGGTATCGGTTTTTTTTCGGAATTTTTAGAATGATTTTTCGGACATTTTTTTGTATTTCTTGAATTTTTTTTCGATGTGTGTGGTTTTAGTGAAAATGAAGTTTCCATATGGTATGGAAACCTGTATGACTAATTTAGAATATTGGACATCCAACATTTTGTTTCAGCAAGATTGTGTACAGTTTCAAGAGGTGAGTTAATTTTAACTGTGTTTCGAGTGTAGAAAAATTCGTTTGCTTTACCAAACTCAAAGCAATCAACAATTATATTTATTTAAACAAAATATTTACAAGTCCAGACAATTCTAATAATTTGATTTCATTTAAAATTTCGGAACCCAACTACCTTTTGAAAGTTACCATGTGTAGGTACATTGGCCCATTAATATATTCTTAGTTTAACAAAGTGAAATGAATTACAAAGAACGTTTACTAAGTCAACAAAATATCCAAAATTAAATTATTTCAATAGGTATTCAATATTAAGTTATTAACCAATATATTTGGTTTAAAAAAGGGTTTTCCAGAAGAGGTGTTATTTTGATATTCAAAGAAAAATGGCATTTTTTGAGATAAATGAATGGATGGTTATTTCATTATAAAGAGGAAGGTATGGAACACAACATCAGCCAAGTGGCCGCCACGACCACGCTTACAGGACCATATCCTTTTCATGAAATTTTCCATAACCAAATCGCAAAGTGGCTGCCCTATGTCCTCGATGTCCTTCCATCATTGAGGTCTTGAATCGACGCTGGGGCTGTTGGCTTAGGCCTTGTCTTAAACGTGGCAGCAAAGGAAGAAGTCGCAAGATGTTAAATCACAAGATCTTGTGGCCAATTGTTATCTCCTCTTCGAGAGATAACGCGGTCTGGAAACTTTTCCCGTAAAAGATCGATAGTTTGATTGCTTGTGTGGCATGAAGCGCCGCCGTCTTGTTGAAAGTAAACATTGTCCAGATCAATACCATCCAATTCCGGCCATAAAAAATCATTAATCATCTCTCGATAGCGTAATCCATTGACCGTAACTGTTGCACCAGCCTCATTTCCGAAATAGTAAGGTCCAATGACCCCGCCGGACCATACCTAAACCGCACCAAACAGTCACGCGTTGAGGATGGAGAGGCTTTTCAACTATAACTTTTGAGTTTCCCGAGCCCCAGATGCGACAGTTTTGCTTGTTGACGTAGCCTAGGAGGTGGAAATGGGTTTCATCAGTCAAGATGATTTTTCGATGAAATTCCGGATCATTTTCATGCATTTCAAGGACCCAACGTTGTTGATGATCAGCCAGCTTGAGTTCTTGTGTTAACTGAACTTTATAAGCCTTAAGACCCAAGTCTTTATGCAAAATACGGTGTAATGGCGTTTGTGGAATGCCTTATTGCAAAGAACGACGAGGAATGGACAAACCTGGGTTTTCCTCAGCACTTTGGGCTACAACAGCATTATTCTCAGTTGTTCTTGAGCGACGTGCACGGGTTTTATTCTTCACATCACTAATTTGTCCACACAGCTCGAATTTGTCCACCAATTTCTGTATTGCGGTCCGACAAGGTGCTTCACGATGACCCAAAAATATTTTAGTTTTACGAACCGTCTCTGCCAAATTTTCACCATTTTTATAGTGATTTTTAATAATTTCAGTGAAGTGTGTATCGTTCCAGTTTTATGATTGGCGTTGTTTCTACTTGTCAAATGTCAAAAAATGACAGCTTCAAAAGTGACAGCTACCGAAATAGTGAGCTATTCAAAAAAACACCTCTTATTGGAAAACCCTGTACTTTTGTTTGCACTGGGGGTCCTATTTTTCCCAAAAATACGTGAAACTGCAAACAAACGGCTTGTTAAAATTGTTTTGAGCTTAATTTATTAACAGCCAGCAGCAGGCTATTTCTATGCTCGCAGTTTCTATAGGTATCGACAGAATTTTGTCTTCCCGCGAACCTCGACACCCCGCTTTTTAGTGGAGTACTTTCTCACACAGTTGTGTACTTATTTCCCACTAAAGTGGGAATTTATTCCACTTTTTAAAGTGCAATTAATTGCCATTTTGAGTGGAGTAAATTCCCATGTGCAGCAGATTCCCGTGGAATTTCCCTGCACCGTAGGGAACCCATACTCATGAGCAACAGATCGTATGCCATTTCCTTTTGCGAGAATAATTTTTGGACGTAGGCTCCAAAACTGATTTTCAGTCGTCTCCTTGTTGTTTTTCTACTGGAAATTACGAAAAACAAGTGAGTCTCGATTTACCCCTAACAAAAAAACAAGCAACTTGAACCGATGGGTCTTTCAGCACTTAATGATTTTTCTTCAGTACTCAGAAATCAAATAAATATATAATGACTAGATGTTGTGAATACAAACACTCACTTGATTTTATTCTTTAAACAAAAAAATTGACTCTAAGATCAAACACCTTTCAGAAAAAAAAAAAATGAAAAGAAAGCAAAGAATTTTTTTTTTCGCAATAACTCGGAACGGCTTTCGACTTCATCAAAAGAAAACATGTTACTGAGCAGGCTACTGTGGTTAATGTAATCACAAGAACAAACTTGAAAAACTTGTTTAGTTTTAAAGTTTATGGCAGTTAGTCTACTTACCGCTGAGGCCAACTATCGCCGATTACCCCTAATGATGCTAAAACCAACATATGACTAAAAAACAAAATTCATACATTTTTGTCATTTTAAACCAAAATATTATTTACTTCCCAGAGGAAGTTATTGTAATGGGTCCGATTTTGTGAATCTCCACAGTCACTTTTATAAAGGATATACGGTTCATTAATGAGTCAAGAAAAAGGCATTTATCTCCATGTTTCGAGGTCACTAGAATCCGAAATCAAGCGTTTTTATGATGAAGTCTGTGTATGTATGTGCGTTTTCGCTTATGTTCTTCGTTTACACGAATCAGTAATGATTCGTTTCTGAAGGAATTGTTTGCTGGGACGTTTTATTTAGCTCAATTATCTCGCAAACCACTCATCGTATTGTCATAAAATTGGTCTCATTCGACGCGGTATTATATTGTTAAGAGCTGATTAGGTTTTGAGTGAAATTCGGCTTAGCAGTTTTTTAATGGAAATCCAAAATCTAAGACAACCCTAATATAATGAAAATTATGATAATTCTGGATTAGTGCAAAAAATCTTATAGTTAGTGGAAAAAAACAATTTCAGTAGTATCATACTATTTGATTGCTAGTGACCCACCAACGGTGCATTGCCTATATATGATTTTCGGAGACAATCGTTAGAAAATTGCTTCAACAATGAAAACTACAATATTCAGGAGCAAAATAGGCTGTATTTTACTGTGCAAAGTAGTTGTTAATGAATCCATGAAATGGTAAGATCAACTTTTGGCAGATGGCACCACTGGTATTCAATAAACTTAATGTTTTTCATAAAATCATCAGTTTTATGGAATTTGACTTTGAACCAACGACGTGCGTGTTCAGCTACAACGGGATGTATCGGCTGAATATTTCGCAAAACAACTATGTTTTATGTATTTTTCTACTCTAGGAAGTTAGTCGTTGGACTCCATGGGTCGCACTCATATTTTTTTTTTATTTATATTTAATACTTAAAACCGTGGATTTCTGGCAAATTTCAGACCTATGCCGATTTTCTTTTTAATGTTTCTGGTCAATCATGTGAAAAAATCTTCCATCCATGTGTTAATCAAATTGCAGAAGTGCATTACAAAATCTTTTGTCTCACTGCTTTGTTCTGTCAAATTGGCTGGAAATTCGAAGAGGCCCTCAAAATCTATATTTTACAGTTTTGTACAATTCGTTTGTTCTTAAATACTAAATCCATCCACAAAATAAATAACAAAAATTAGTTTTACTAAGAATATGTGATAAAGGGCGACTGTTAACCCGATTCCTGGTGAATGAGGATTTTTGTGTTTTGCTCGTTTCCTAGGAGCGCATTGACTTCGAAATTAGGCAATGGCAACTTGCGATTTTTAAAATTGATGTGAGTTTCTATTATTACACTTGGGTAGGTATTGTCATTTAAGTTCTTGATGTGATCGGCCTAGCTATTGCAAATAGGTAAGGTAATCTATCTCCGCCAACAGATGATGCTGAATGTTACCTCAGATTAAGGAAGGTACTATAGAAGAAGTTTGCTATCACATATTCTAATAGGTACATACAGTGTTCCACAAAAGTCGTATTGCAGCATACATTTTTAGTCATAATACTCAAAAAACTCCACAACAATGCAAAATTTCAACATTTTTCATTTGATAACAACTCATTTTTATCTGCATATATTTTTTGAACATGAAAAGTAACCACAAGTGGAGCATAAAATTAAATAAATAATATTTGGCAAGTGAATTTACTTCCACAAAAGTCATGGTACACCTATGAAAAAGTGAAAAAAATATCTCAGAATATTTTTTTTGTGATTGTAAATTGACTTTTGAGTATATAGCTGGATAAACTTTCAATAAAAATGGCTTTCAGTTTGTATTGAATTGACTAAGTTTTCAGTGTAAGTATGTTCAATATTCTGCTTTTCCTTGACTTACTGCGTTTTGTTGCGATAGACGCTGACTCCAAAGCTTTTTTTCAAATTCTCAATTGGGTTCCAAGTCCGAGTAATCGGGAGGGTCCACTTAAAGGAGGGGAGTGTTGTAAATTAGCCAAATATGCATTTTTTGGGCAGTATTTTGGAATAGGTAACTTGAGCATCCGCCAAATAACTTTTTTTTTAAAGTGCAATAAGAAAAACTATTGAATATTTTCTCAAATTTATTTTTTATTTGAAATTTTAATCCTTCCGGAAAATAATTTAATTCAAATGGATGCTTCTGCTGGCCATGCAGTAGCCTACACGATCGGTCCAGTTTTCAAGCGTCAATTGTCTCTGGCTTGGCGGCGTAACACTTATCGGTGTAAAAAGGTACAAAATCAATTTACAATTACTATTTTTTAATCAAAGTATTTTCTCTATCGTATTTTTTATAAACTTCCTGTTGACAACTCTTTTTTCCTTTTTTAAGTTTCCGATTAAAGCACCTTACGAAGAAGGATTTATTTTTAATGATCCACAATATGGCAGTTCAAAAATCTTTCGCATTCAAAAACTTGAGTCATGGTTTTATTACAAGCGGACATTCTGTTCAAATTGATTTTTAATAAAAAACAAAATAACATGAATTATTTTCATTAACACTCTTCATCACTCTCCTAATCACGTACAAATTGAGACAACCTTCAATGGCTTAATTGAACTAAACATGGTTATTCGGGACAGCACCCCTATCAAAATCTTGATTAACTAATTATTTAAGAAATAAAATCAAACCCATATAGAGTCAACTACAAATTAGTACAACAACAAAACCCCAGTCAGCCATACACATAGATACCCAAACCTGCTTCCATATTTATTAAGCGTCAAAACATCATGGCGGATGTTATGATTCTGGTTTCCGCTGTCGGATATCAACCTACCAATTATATTTTTGCAAAATTTTAGAGTACCTACCAGTACGTGATTATAGGTATGGCCGTGGCTGATGGTAATTGCGCGTTTTTTGTTTCAACTCAATAATTTCAAGACAATAATCAAAGATAAAACAGGTTTAAGACTCTGGCAGTAGTTGTTGTGGCGACTGGAGACTCACATTCCCTCACAACTCGCAAGCAGTCATGTTTCATGTCAAAAAAATGCCCGCACTTATCTCTTGATCATCGTTTTTTCCATTTTGTGAGTAAGAGGTTATAGAACGAGTTTAAGTGGAACTCGAAATGCATTTTTATATCTCCTTACAGCAACAGACATACCAATCCCAGCTTTTCTCGACTCACGTCCAAGTCTGATGGGCCCCTGCACCCATCTTCAAGCCAGACATAATCCAATAATGTGGCCATGTATAAGACCATAAAAAAAATGTTCGATACAAAATGCATCGATCGGTTTTGATTTAGCGTATCTCCCCACTAGCCCCGCGGGGACTGTTAAATTATCTCGTTTTCCTCAATTTTTATAAAACGTTAAGCCTTAACCATATTGTGGTTTTGTTTTTACGAATCCTTTAGCCTCCAGGTAGGTATTTTGAAAACACTTCCTCCATGGAAGCCTAACAAATTTGCAGTGGCGATTCCCAAAGCGACTGGAACGAAATGCAAAGCGGCACTTTGCTTTTACGCGTTTCCCCGAACAACGACGATACCAACAAGATTTATTGCACCTATTGTGAGTGTCTGTTGTTGGTGCTCTAAATATTTTGGTTGTTTTCAGATGGGTTTAGCTGTGGCCTGGCTGCGAAGCGAAAAGGGTTAAACCGTTTTACCGCTTCAGCAAAAAAAGCAAAGAAAAGGAGAAGAAATCCCAGAGAAGAATGACTTAGCTAGATTGATTTATGGACCTTGTCGTATATTATGCAACATGGACACAGTTAAATTAAAGAATGTCTGACCTAGTTCTAAAGCGTTCAAGATCGGCAATAAATGTAAATACGAGTAAACAAAACAAAACAAAAGAAGAGAAATCTTAGAAATTCAAAGAATTTGAATTTGAAAGGATTGATTTTGAAGAAATTCTATACGCAATGACCGACATGTCGATCGAAGAGGTGTGAAAAAGGAAAACAAGAATTTATGGAGATTTAAGAACAATATGGATCTGATTTTTGATAACAATATGGAAATTCATTTTTGGTTGAGAATGGTTCGTTGGTATAGTTAGCCCTGCGGGAGGTAGCTGTAGAGATGTTGATATGTAAAATGAAAAAGAAAATGTTGTTTGCCACTATCTTGTTCAATTGGTTCTTATTTTATGAACAGTCGACTTTGTATTCCGCCAAGTCGAACAGCAAATTTGTGAGTAATTGGTGAATCATGGTTTCTTTGTGGAAGACTGTAAAACAGGAGTGTTATCTTCAAACAGACAGCCCTTTCCGGCTTGAAATTTGAGAGAGAGTTCATAACTCAGCAAATACCTAGTTAAATACTTGATCAACGAATGAGAATATTGAAAAGAAGATTTCGCGCCCTCTGTTACATGTTTGTGCAAACAAGGTTCAATTATCGAGCAATTGGTTATCGCTTCGCAATTTGGGTCTCAGAACATCAGCTTATGAGACGAATTTTCTTCGCCGCGGCGGCTACGTAAGCAAATTAGGCTCGGAAAAATGCGCATATTACTGTCGAGATGTCAATGTATATGAGGAGTGGTGGTATCACCATACCATTTTAATTTGAAAATGGGACTGGTAAGAACCTTTCATTCTGCTGTGGGGGTTGTAGAGGGGCACCACGAAGCTCTGATGTCAATTGTGACGAAAACTATTCATTGCCTGAAATCCCTCTTTGCCTCAAAAAGTTGAAACGAAAGAATGTGCTTCTTAAAGAAAAAAGAAAAAGAAAAGATTGCTTTTTATTAAGGATACAAGGAACGTGTCGAGAGCCATCAAACGTCAAAATTGCGTTTATTTGTTGGAGATGTCCAGTTGTAGAGCTTGAAGTGATGATCTCTTGGGTCAAACCTGAAGGTAAGAATACATGATTTTGGAATGCAAATTTAAAGCTGAAATGTTTTTGTATAATCTTCATCGAGCGAGCCAATTACGGAATAGAAATAACAAGTATGCCAGGTTGGATGGTATACTTGCGGAACTCTTTAAGTATAGAGGAGTTGTTTCAAAGAACCGCATGCACCAGGTCAACAACAAAGTGCGGAAGGAAGAATGCATGCCCACTGACTGGTCTACAATTTACCCTATTTAACAAAAAGGCGATCCTAGGTCATGCAAAATCTACCGAGACATATCCCTGCCTAAGGTTACATACAAAATCCTAACAAACCTACTGTGTGAGCGTCTTACCTAAGCCTTTCTGCAACACTAGGCCCGGCAGAACAATGATAGACCAAATATATTCACACTGAGGCAGATCCTGGAAAAGACCAACGAATTTCAAATCGAAACCCAGCATCTTTTCATCGACTTAGAAGCTGCTTATGATACCATCCATCGTCAAGAGCTTATGATGGCGATGTCTGAATTCGGGATCTTGAACAAACTGATCCAGCTGTGCCGCATGACGCTAAAGAAAACGCGGTGCAGTAGGTATGTGCAAATGGGTAACAGTTCATCAGAGTTGTTTCAAATATGCTCAGGGCTTAAACAAGGAGATGCGCTGTCATGTGATTTCTTCAACGATAGTCCTGGAGCAGGCGCAAAGAAGTTGCAAGACGGAAAACACTATCAGCAACAAATTCACACCAGATCCTAACCTATGCGTACGACCAAAGACATCATCGTTCTATCGAAGAGGAGCTGTGCTTGAGGACTCACAGCGATTGAAGAACAGAAGATGCCCGATTGTCTAACCGCCCTAGGGACAAACGTCACTGTTGGGAGTAGAAATTTCGAGAAGTTTAAGAAAGATCAGATTCTGAAAAAAACATCAATCCTTCAATAAGACAAGATTCGACGAAAACACCAATTAAACAAATGGGAAACTAGAAACTTTCGAAAAAAAAAATGCGATTGAATTTTTTTCCCGTAATGGGAGAAGAAGGATAGAACCGCTATCTGACAAGCATATGTAACAAGATGTTGGATGTATTCTAGAGAAGCCCCGAAATACTCTACATTGCTCTGCCACATCAAACGAATGGACGACAAACGCTCGTTATAACAGAGCTTCGTCGTTTAAAAGCTTAATTAAAAAGTATAAGTTCTAGAATGGCAACACTGAGGAAATCCGACTTAAATTCTTTATAGATAAGAAACCAGAATATGAGGATATCTAAGTGTGAAAAATGGAGGGAAAGCCAAAGGATAAATTTATAAAGCGTGAGAGAAATTCGTGGAAAATCGTATAGAAATTTATAGACCACATTCCAACGTATTAAACAAACGAACAAGAAGATTTGTGTCGCCAGCCGTAGAACATTTCTGCATGAACCATGCTTTTTGTGACATAAGAAATTCTCGCAACAAACACGTTCTCAAAAACTTAAATGAATGCAAGAAATAAAAACATAAGAATGGTATAGCCCGTTCCTTCAAAACTAGTGGATTTTCCGAGGATTCTTTCCATGTCGCAGTAAGTCCCATTTTAACGAAGCCAAAAGAGCATCAGTTATTCTTTGTTTAAAATGGAGCAATTACGTGTGAAGATCTTATATCCCTGCATTGAGCGCTCCACGTATAGACGAAGGTATGGGGTTAAGCGCGAAAAGACACGTATGGAGTCCATTTTGTGATACATACAAGCCTTTTCTTTTGGAATAATGAAACCATCGTATGATTGAACATTTTGAACATCTAGGTATATGGGTACTTTAATAAAAAACGACGGATGGGTCACTTAGCATTAATCCTGATATCTACTGTAACTGCAATATTTATTTATTTATTTATTTCATCAATGGATTGTAAATCTGACTACAAAGAGTGTATACACAACTTTAAATACAGCTGATGTTCTTCTCAGGAAACCTAACATAGAATTTTCTTTTGATGCAATAAAATCAATGTGAGCCGAAGAAGAAAGTTTTGAGTCGAATATAACTCCTAGATCTTTAACTTCTTTGACTCTTGCGAGTGATTCATTTCCAAACTTATAAATAAAGGTTATCGGCGATAAAGTTCTTTAGGCACTAAAAATCTAGCATTTAGCAATATTTAGTTCCAGGTGGTTGTATTTGCACGAGTCAATGAACAAATCAATATCGTGTTGGAAATTTTAACAGTCGCGATTCGAAGATATTTCACTATCTAATTTAACGTGCGTCGTCAGCAAACATCAAACAGTTCGCAGAATTGAGAACTTGCGGAATATCATTTATAAGTAAATTGAACAGAATTGGTCCAAGGGAAGACCTGAATCAACCTTAATAAAGATCGATGAAAAACCTTCAATTTGAACGACCTGTTTCCGATTCGACAAGTAGAAACTGCCGATGGTCTCAGTCACCAGTGCTGCTATGTGTCTGTAGTTCGTTACATTTATGTGCGAAGTACTATGAAGTCAATGTCAATGTCAACCAATCCCAGAAATTAGCATTCAAGCCCAATTTCCGAAGTTTTTGGAGCAATAGTCCATGATTAACCCTGTCAAAAGCCTTAACGAAGTGTACAAGACATCGACTTGCTTACCATTTTCCAAAGATTTTAAACAGAATTGTGAAAATAGGCACAAGTTCGTCAAAGTTAAGCGACCGCTAACAAACCCATGTTGCTTTGCAGATATGAATTCCTTGACTAAAAAGAATAGCCTTTGGGTAACCAGCTTTTCGAATAATTTTGGCACCGCAGATAATTTTGATATTGGTCTGTAATTCTTAACGAGGTGTTTAAGGCCACTTTTAAAAATTGGATTTACATAAGAAATCTTCCAATCATCAATAAAGACACCAGTTTGTAAAGTTTGATTGAATATAATTTTTAAAGCATTACAAAGAGACGAGGTGCAATTAGATAGCAAAGATGGCGGAATTTTATCAACAGCTTTTTTATTTGAATCGAGTTCAGTCAAACCATCCAGGATATCTTGCTCTGAAAAACATTTCAAATCAAAATCTATAATAGGAGAAATAGATGGAAATAAATCGACAATATTTCAATTAACGTCTTTATTATAGTTTGATTGAAAGCATTTTGCAAATAGGTTACAGGATGACTTATTATTGCATGACCTTTCGTGATCAAGTTCCATTTCTAAGGGCAAAAAAGAACTGTTTGTTTTGGAATTTAAAAAGACCCAAAAAAAATGCCACAAAATGCCTATATAAAACAACTTTTTTCTTCACTGCTTGGATCTTGCCTACCTTTTTTCAAATAGATTAAGATAACTGTTATTTAAAAATTTCGTGACTGGCGCCTTTAAATTATCTACCGTATCTGCATGTTTGTTCCTTAATTATGGCGAAATTTCTGCACCGATTTCGATACAATTTGGTAGGTACAGGGTAGTCTGGGGAGATTCTGGAATCTTGGTTAATCGCTATTTCAATAACATTTTATTAATATTTAGTCAACCCTAAATAATACAAAAACATAAACATACAAAGTTCTAATTTTTGAAATTTGTGTTCTTCCATCATTTATCTTCTTTTGCTCTTTCGATTTGATTTTTTTATTTTTTAACCCGCCAGTCACATAAGACTACTTAATATGCAATAAGATACACACCAAGCTCATCTTTGACCCTTGACAATGAAATAATTTAACAATAAAACCAACTCTGCAACATTGTAACCGCCTGACAATTATAAAAATAAATTTTCTTAATTGGCACCAACATCCAACACTTGTTTTTTCCAGTCGTAAAAATTAATTATGACGCGCTACTGTCTGCGGCGGTATGATTGCATGCTAATCTCGTTATGCTGTCAGTCTACCATTTAAACAGAAAAAAAACCTGCAAAGCATCAGCCGCTCATGTGTGAATTGCCATGTTTCATTTAAGACAGCAAAAATTTTAATCTTTCAAGCAAAAAAAAGGGGGAATATGTGAAGACTGCCTAATTAACACCAAACATAACTCCCCCCTTCGTCAAGCACAAACGACTTTTCACGCGCCATATCCATTGATTTTTGTTTGTTCCTTCATACAATTTCAATTCCATGTCTACCAAGTTCAACGCCAGTTCCCAGGATTCACTCACCCCTGGTCGGTTTCCTTTTTTCTGCGAATTCGCAGGGGAAACGGTCGTATAGTAACTTGTAGCTGAGTAAATATTTATTCTCCCTGACAGACGTTATGAGGCCATGATGCTTCTTCATCTTTTCTTCTTGTCTATCTATTACTCTCTCGCTCTCACTTCACAATGAACTCTGGGTTCCACTTGCTCCTATCTCATAATCGAGAGAGTGTGTGTGTGTGTGAGAATGGCTGAAAAAGAAGAAAACAGATTTCCATTCTCATACTCCATGCACTTGTCCAACAACCGTATTGACATCGACAGCCATTGTAAAATAGGCGTGGCCATCGGTTGGCTTGTTATTCTGTATTCACCGCACTTCGGTATGATGTGTGTTGAATACAGAATCAGGGTGATGGTAAAAAAAGACATTCGTTAGGTGGGTTCGTTTTTTTTTTACTTTTTTATAAAATTCCAGGGACTGAGAAAAAAACCAATGATTGTTGAGTTTTGTGCTTGCTTATAAATTCTGTGGTCATCGTCATCGGTAAATTATTATTTTATTCAAATTTATTTTTCCCTCTTATACGCAGATCCCAATTTCGTCAGGCTTTTTTCTCATTTTGTTATTTTTTAGGAGGGATAATTTTCATTTACATTTTAACATAAAAATGGAAAATTTATTTTTATATCTTTTATCTTCTTTAAAAACAAAAAGCAAGGAAAAAGGAAAATATCATTTTCTGGGCGCATATTTTAGATGCACGATAGGTGTCTATTTTTTTTTTTTTTCTGAAATTGTGTGGTGGTGTCAATGTTTAAATTATGTTAATAGACTTAGCACTCATGGCTTGAAAATTTTTAAGTGACGAAAAAAAAGTAACAAATGTGACAGAAAACACAGCATGGTGTTTGGAAGACATCACATTCTTTATTCAGACACCCACAATTTTTTGTGAGCTCAACATAAATTCACAGCTTGGGGTTTTGGTAAGGTGCGACTGGCATAATCACGGTTGGGAATCTTCACTCTGCGGTTAGGTATGAGGCGGAGGATGGATGATTGTGTGTATCTACATAATTATCGGGCGGCTTCTTGCTAGAAGGTTTTGAAACGTATTGGAAAGCTAGTGTACCTAATATGAAGAAGGATGGTCTTAAAATAGGTTTTCCCAATGGTGGCTCCCCAATTGGGTTTTCTTGCATTGGAAATAGCTGGGTTCGCATCATTCTTCCAATAAAAATAAGATCACTGAATCCTTTTGAGAAAAGGACTTTTGCTTTTATTTTTGAAAATTTTAATTGAAACAAAAATAATGAAATGAGGATATTTGGAACAACCAAATGGAAATGAAACAATCGTCAAGTGAATAGGCTTTAGTCACTTAGGAATGAGAAACAAGCACGCGGATGGAATGTGTTGTTACCAGTGGTAACCGATTGACTTCAATCTTTAAAATTAGAGGTTTGAGCACTTTCATGTGGGTGTTTTTTTTTCAAACATTCTTGTACAAAAGTTGTGTGGATATCAATGAAATTCTTTATTCCTGTGGAAGTACATTTGATGCCATTATGTATGGAACTCGATTTCTTTTGCATGGCCACCACGGGCACGCTTGCAGAAGCCCAGACGCTGAACCCAATTTTCGACGGTTTTCAAGCATAAATCGGCCGATACTGCTGCAATTTCACGTTCGATATTCATACGAAGTTCATCAATCGTCGCTGGCTTGTTGGCATAAACCATAGATTTGACGTAGCCCCACAGGAAATAGTCTAACGGCGTTAAATCGCATGAACGAGGCGGCCAATTCACAGGTCCATTTCTGGAGATAATGCGCTCATCGAACTTCGTTCTCAATAATTCGATTGTTTGGCCCGCTGTGTGACATGTGGCACCGTCCTGTTGAAACCACATATCGTCCAAGTCCATATCATCCAATTCATTCCAAAAATAATCGGTTAGCATTGAGCGGTAGCGATTCCCATTCACAGTAACGTGCCGGTCTTGATCATCACGGAAGAAGTACGGCCCAATGACACCACCAGCATGTAAACCGCACCAAACAGTGATTTTTTCGGGATGTAATGGTGCCTCGTGAAGCACATGTGGATTGCTGCCTGACCAATAACGCATATTTTGCTTATTGACGAAGCCATCCAGCCAGAAATGAGCCTCATCGCTGAAGATGATTTTTCGATGAAAATCCGGATCATTTTCAAGTTGTTGCTCAGCCCAATTCACGAACATACGACGCTTCTGGTGATCAAGCGGCTTCAGTTCTTGCGTCAATTTGATCTTGTAAGGATGTAGGCCAAGATCTTTTCGCGAAATTCGCCACAACGACGTCACAGAGATGCCCAAC
Organism: Sphaerophoria rueppellii; assembly: GCA_920937365.1. Classification (NCBI taxonomy): domain Eukaryota; kingdom Metazoa; phylum Arthropoda; class Insecta; order Diptera; family Syrphidae; genus Sphaerophoria; species Sphaerophoria rueppellii. Next base: position 12,313,854 of record CAKKXW010000003.1, on the reverse strand, counting down.
GCTTGAGAACGACGTGTGAGAGACTGATTTGGGTCTTCCGCAATTGATGCGCTAGCGGCAGCAATATTCTCGACACTACGGGCACTTCTTTGACTCACTGGCACGGGAACATTTTGTACTGAGCCTGTGGATTCAAATTTTTCCACTAGACGCTCAATTGTTGATCTGGCAGGACGATTATGACGACCATAAATTGTACGTAGCGCTCTTAAAGTGTTGACCACTGCTCCGAATTTCGGTAGTAATTTTAATAATTTCTACTCGTTGTTGGATCGTATACCTTTCCATGATGAAATGGCAAACCTTACTGAAGAGAAATGTCAATAGAACGGGAAAAAATATGGCGTCGTTTGCTGTTCCTGTCGGTCTACTTTTGTAGCGTCCTTATTGAAAAAGCCTTTATGTGTTAAAACAACTTTTTTCCAAAGTCGAAATGTTTCGACCGATAGGTAAAAGCTCACCAAAGAACCTGAGATTTAAACAGTATTTGTAACGGTATTGCTACAATCTTAAATATTCTCTGATATTTCCTATTTTCGATTTCAAAATGCATATTTTTGATCGCATAATCTATCAAGGCATTTGTGTTCTTTTGAGAGTCGGTCAATTAACTCTGGGCGCCAAAGCTCAGAGGCTCTGGCAAACATAATAATTGATATCTTTTTTGTTTCTTGAAAGTTTATTATTTATTTATTTATTTATTTCGCGTTGATTCTTCATATAGGCAAGGGGTTCACATTCAACAACATGTTGATCAACTTCCGTCGCGTCGTGATATCGGATTTGTTTAATGTGAGCGGGTTGACTCTTAATGACATTCTCAGGAACACATCCTGCGCACAACAGCTGTTTGACAGTGATTATTTGACATTGCCAATTGTTTTTGTTTTAATAAGCTCATTTATTTTAATTTCAATGTTTTTTGTTAAACGATTCTTCCAAACTGTAAAACGATTCTTTCAAACAACAATTAAGTAATCTTTTTTGTAATTATTTGTATTTCTTTCAAAATCAAAAACTCTAATTCCTTGATAATTTCCAATAAAACTCTGATAAAACTCTAATTTATAATTCAATGTTTGCTTCTTTATAATTTCTATGATTTTCCTATTTTCGACTGAATCAGGTTAACGAATGAATCCTTTCCATCTTTCCTCTCTAACACGTTTCAGATTTAGTTGAATCCATTTCTTCGCTGTTAGTTATCCAAGATCTTTTCCTTAACTGATTGCATTCTCTTGCAAAATGACCAGGTTGCTGGCAATTGTAGCAGATGATTTTGCTTGCCGTAGATTTAGAAACGTTTCTGGACGGAGTATATCGCAGCCTGTAGTTATTCGACGAATCTTGTTTTAAATTGTAGCAAATGCTATTGAACCACTTTATTTTTTCCACGAGGTCTCCGTATTGAACCTTCAGCCAAGCTCGAATTCATTACGGGATCGTTGAGCCCAGTTAGTATGTAGGTACTGTATAGTAGTTCATTTCGAAACAGAAGCTTTCAATTGTCTCATCTGGTCTGCGCAGTTTTCTCGATAACTCTTGATGTTTAGGTACATCGACTTCGCTTAGTTGATGTGGGTTATTAGACGTACACCCCTATAGCTAGCTCTGTCCACGATGTGAAGGCTCCATCCACTGTGTCCCACCAAAAACGCACTGGTCCTTGCATCTTTAATGCGGAAGCCATCAATAGAGCCCTTTCGTCTCATTGATAGATTTTAGAGAAGGACTCTATTTTATGCACGCATGAGTCGGCGGACATTGATAAGACTTCCCTGGTGAAAACACGGACAAGGTATCTGCAATTTCCCTTATGCTGCAGTTCACGATTCTCGCTTCTGTTCTATGAGAAGCTCTTTCCTCCTTATTACATCAAATTCACGGGAACGTGCCTCTTCATCGTTCATTTGCCTCCCTGATGAGACCGATGAAGCAATTGTCAAGTTTATTAGGCACTCTTCTCTATTGAAAAATGAACTTTGGCTAGATGAAGGAAGCCTCTGTTGCTCCAATACATGATCCTCTTCAGATTGCCTCAGGCGGGTGAATAAGGTCCTTTTTGTACCATTTGTAAAGGGTTTTTCAATAGGGACGTTACACAAGTAGACCGATAGGGACAGCAAACGACGCCATATTTTTCCCGCTCTCTTAACATTTCTCTTCAGTAAGGTTTGCCATTTCATCATGGAAAGGTATACGATCCAACAACGAGTCGAAATTATTAAAATTTACTACCGAAATTCGGAGTCAGTGGTCAACACTTTAAGAGCGCTACGTACAATTTATGGTCGTCATAATCGTCCTGCCAGATCAACAATTGAGCGTCTAGTGGAAAAATTTGAATCCACAGGCTCAGTACAAAATGTTCCCGTGCCAGTGAGACAAAGAAGTGCCCGTAGTGTCGAGAATATTGCTGCCGCTAGCGCATCAATTGCGGAAGACCCAAATCAGTCTCTCACACGTCGTTCTCAAGCGTTGGGCATCTCTGTGACGTCGTTGTGGCGAATTTCGCGAAAAGATCTTGGCCTACATCCTTACAAGATCAAATTGACGCAAGAACTGAAGCCGCTTGATCACCAGAAGCGTCGTATGTTCGTGAATTGGGCTGAGCAACAACTTGAAAATGATCCGGATTTTCATCGAAAAATCATCTTCAGCGATGAGGCTCATTTCTGGCTGGATGGCTTCGTCAATAAGCAAAATATGCGTTATTGGTCAGGCAGCAATCCACATGTGCTTCACGAGGCACCATTACATCCCGAAAAAATCACTGTTTGGTGCGGTTTACATGCTGGTGGTGTCATTGGGCCGTACTTCTTCCGTGATGATCAAGACCGGCACGTTACTGTGAATGGGAATCGCTACCGCTCAATGCTAACCGATTATTTTTGGAATGAATTGGATGATATGGACTTGGACGATATGTGGTTTCAACAGGACGGTGCCACATGTCACACAGCGGGCCAAACAATCGAATTATTGAGAACGAAGTTCGATGAGCGCATTATCTCCAGAAATGGACCTGTGAATTGGCCGCCTCGTTCATGCGATTTAACGCCGTTAGACTATTTCCTGTGGGGCTACTCAAATCTATGGTTTATGCCAACAAGCCAGCGACGATTGATGAACTTCGTACGAATATCGAACGTGAAATTGCAGCAGTATCGGCCAATTTATGCTTGAAAACCGTCGAAAATTGGGTTCAGCGTCTGGGCTTCTGCAAGCGTGCCCGTGGTGGCCATGCAAAAGAAATTTCATTGATATCCAAAACCGTTTTTGTTTTAGTTAAGAAAAGTTTTGTAGCGTTCCTATTGAAAAACCCTTTAGGTAGCTACCTAAACCTTCAGTTCCTCACGAATGAATCCTCTCCATCTTCCCTCTCTAACACGTTTCATTTTGTTAATAAAATTCGGTAGAGAATATTTAAATAATATTAAGGCACTGCAAATCTGCACAAAAAAAGAGATGGGACGTGGATGCTTATCTACTCGAACATTTTTTGATAAATTCTCTTTGTTAACAAACTAAGACACCTTAAGACAAGACAAAGATAGTCGGGGAAATGCGATCTATTATTTTGCAGTAAAACTTAATTTTTCATCACCATTTCTTTTTTTCAGAGAGAATGTTAAGATTCATTTTTGTATTTTTAAAACTTTCCGCCTTTGAAATCTTTATCAAATAATATTTTAAGTTTCCTGCAGAAAAGGTGACGATCTGCCGATCCACACATTTCGGGCCTAAATAGTTGTAGCTTCGTCTATGCTTTCAATGAATTGACTTGACATTCTTTGAAAATAACAGACAAGTTTGTTGTTGGTTCCGAATTCCACCGCATCCAATGCAGCCACCAACTTACCGAGGAATCAAACTCTAATTTCCATTACTTCTGCCATCTCTTTGTCAAATCTTCAACTCATCCACTGAGTTGAACACTCTTGACAATCTGTTGTCAACTTATTGGAATGTTAGTGAGAAAAAAAAACCTATACCCACACACGCCCAACAAAACTAAGAGACACAAATTGGTCTCAATCACAAAAAATCGGATTCCTCTGCCCTCAATTTTTGAAAAGATTTAAACTAAAGTCTTATTGGACACACACATTGAAATTCAATTTGTTTCTCTTAAAAACCCAACTACCACACATTCAAAACAAAAGAAAAACGTTCAAGGTGTGAGTGAGTCGAGAAGGTTGTTGTATTCGAAAAACAAACGAAGGAGGACCAGTTGGACTGGTAGTCAAAATAAATTTTTCTTGTCAAAAAATATTTCCAACCAGAATTTGTATCTTATTGCGGCAGGTGGATTTTTTGATTGTATCGGAATTTTGCTGAATTTTCAGGGTGGTTTTGTTATAAAATGGAATTTGGGATATCATTTTTGGCAATCAACAAAAAAGGGACATTTTCGACAGGTTGAATTTGATCTTTGATGATTTTTAAGAATTCTCCGTTATGATGCACGAATGAGTAGAGTCGAGTAGATAAGTTTCAAGCCAAAGGAGGCAACAATCCGCATTTCTGTAAAATAAAAGAAGCAAACAAAACGTCAAGAAAAGAAAAAAAGCATCAACAAACAATGTTTATGATTATGGCGGTTTTAAATCATTTAGCATTCTGGTGGGTTTGGAAAAGATGAGTAGTACGTTGTCGTCCATAGCTGTTTTCAAGCAAAAAAAAAAAAAACAAAAATAAATAAAATACTTGGCGGCAGCCGTCTGTGGCGGACGTTTCTTTAAACTCGTTTTTGTTTTTTTCTTGATTTTGTTAACTTACGTGTAAGCAAAACGAACGGGAAATAAGCATAGCTTGACGTTTAATAAATCTACACTCGAGGAAGGCGTGAAATTACAACGATCGTTAAATAGCAGCATTTATGCTGTCTGTCTGTTTGTTTGTTTTGTTTGCTGTCTGCTATTATTTGATTTGACTAATGTGCTAAGGAGGCACCCTTCCTTAGAATATTGATGTTTTTCTTGCGGGCTCTTTTGTTGCGTAACTCATTCTTGTAAAATGTAAAACGAATGTTATGAGGCTAAAGTAGGTGTTTGCGGATAACACCGTTCCGCGATGGCGCTAACAATTTTCTTTTAGGTTTCTGACAAAAATTGTTGGGCGTTTGATTTGATAATTGAGGCGAAAACAAAATTACTTATGGAGGGATTTTTTTTTTTTGGTAAAATTAACTAGTCACTAAAGTCTACAACTCAAAGCAAATTTGAGTAAATAAACAACAAGCTGAGTTGGAACGATATTGACTGGCAAAGCGAAAGGTGAAAAAAGGTGACACGGAAGGTTCCAATGATTCCAATAGACATGCCATTCAAATTTAATACTTTGAGGCCAGTTATAGTGTCCGTAGCTTAGTGGTTAGGTGCGTCGTGGGTTCGAGTCCTACTCGTGCCCAAAGTTTTTATTTCATCTTTCACGGACACTGCCTCTTGCGAAGAACTGACAAAACTTCCAAGAGTATCATCTGTCATGAAAAAGTGCTTCTCAACTTTGCCGTTCGGAATCGGCGTTAAATTGTAGGTCCCCTCAATTCTTCACACGCACCTAGAGAATTGTTGATGAGAGTAAGACACTTATAGCTTTGGCTCTTGAAGAGCTGTTGCGCCACTCTATTTATTTATTTATGATTTTTTCACGTACCTACCATCTTGTTCGATGTCGGATACAAAAACATATTATTCAGTCATGGAAATACAACAAGAGATTGTTCAGGAACGAGTTGACAGCACAAGATCTTATTTAAATCAACGGTAGCGTCTTCAGTTTCAGTAAGGCCGAACTACTTGGTGAACACCTTCACAGGCTACTTCGACTTATTTGAAGCCCAAAACGTATATGGAGCGGTTTTTCCGGCTATTGCACTTGGAGTCACATCAAGTGCCTGGTACTCCAGTTTGCGGTTGTATACGTGGAGGTGACTTCCGAACTACGTAGAAAGCATTTAGTTGCGAAGCAACAACAGGCCTTGGAAACGGATGGATACACTGATGACGACCCAAGCAAATGTTTTAAGGACACCGAATTTCGGATATGCACGTTTAATTTTAGGTCCCTTAATAGACCGTGTGCTGCCAAACAATTGGCGGAGACCCTCAAGTGCTACAAAGCAGACATTCCATCCAGGAAATAGGATTTGATAGGCAGGGCAAAAAGAGGAGTTAAAACTGCTACATCCACTAAGGTAATTGTTACCGAAAGCAACAACAGCGGCTCTTTGGATGCGGATTCGTCGTGGGAAGCAGACTCGAGCAAAAAGTTTTGAGCATCAAATGTGTAAGCGAAAGCATCACGACGATATGAATCAAGGCTAAATTCAGCAACATTAGCCTAATATGCGCGCATGCCATCACAGAAGACAAAAAGGACGACACCAAAGACGAGTTCTACGAGCTCCTCGACAAAAAATATGAGCAATGTCCGAGGTATGACGTTAAAATCTTTCCTCGGGTATTTAAACGCAAAGCTGGAAAAAGAGGACATTATTGGTGGAACAGTCAGACAAACAGCCTGCACGACACCATTTCCGACAACGGATTCAGGCCATAAAGGAACATGTAGATCTCCGGATCAATCAACCGTCAACCAGATTGATCATATTGCGCTCGATTGAAGGCACTTGTCCAACATTCCGAGGAGCCGCTATCTCATCGTAGCCAAGGTAGGACTACGAATACCCCGACAACGGCCAAAACAAGGAATTTCTGCAAGAAAAATTCGACGTCAGGCGGCTACAATCACAAGAGATTGCCAGATTCTGTCTCTGATCGAGTGTCAAGTAAACTCTTAAGAAGTCCTATATTCCGCCAACATCAAGTATCGGTAACCAGTGGCAACATTACCAGAAAGCAGTTAGGGATACCGCCTCTAATGTGCTAGTTTTCAAACAGCCACCAAAACGAAACAAACCCCTGATTTAACGAAGAATGCAGGCAGGCCCATGCTAAGCAGGAGGCATACAAAGCGGCAATACATAGGAGGACAAGACCTGCTTGTGAGCGCAACGAGCAAAAGAGGAGAGACGAACACCGGCTTCTCAGGATAAAAAAGAGGGAGCATGAGAAGCCTCAGATCAATGATGTTGAGAGAGCAAACAGCAGGAATGAAGTTCGGAGCTTTTACCGAAAGGTAAAACAGCTGGCTTAAGGTCATCGAGCAGGAACCGATGCCTGCAGAGGTAAACAAGGCAACATCAAAGCAGAATCGCAGTCAACGATGGGGATTTAGAAAGCCCACTTCAGCAGAGTGTATACATTACGGCGACGACGAACGAAATACCGCCGTCAGGTAGGAGTCTTTCATTGGACACGATGATAGCCAACAATTCCATGAAGCTGACCTTGAAGAAGTGCAAACGGCAATATCACGGCTAAAATCTAACAAAGCCGCTAAAGCAGATGGACTAGCTGCCGAGCGGTGCAAAGGTAGAAAAGGGAGATCTCTAAACTGCGCCCAACTAAGCGAATCAGTATACTTTATATCGCCTACAAGATCCTCTCTGCGTAATATGTGAACGTCTGAAGCCTTTCGTCAACAATCTGATTGGTTCTTTTCATGTTGCTTCAGACCAGAAAAAAACACATGACTCAAATCGATACCACCACTTTTCATCGATTTAAGTCGGCATGACAGATCTACAGAGACGAACTGTATAAGCTATGTCTAGTTCTGCCATCCCTGCCAAGCTCGTTCGCTGCCAAAATGACGATGGAGAACACACGCTGCTCCATCAAGGTTGGCAACGAGCTTACGGAATCGTTCGCTGTCAAAAAAGGATTCAAACAGGGCGAATGAACTGTCCTGCGATTTCTACGAACATGCAAGACAAAGAAAGCTTGAAACACTGTGGGCGCTCAGAACGATTTCGCAGGATATGAACTAATAGGAACTGGACGGAAGATCTTCTGCACAACAATTCATGGTAGGAGGAAGGGCAGCTCGTCAAATTTGGGTGTGCCTACTGCCAACTATCGAGATATTTAGAAGAACATTTCGGGGAGATTCCGGAGGTAAATATCGGCTTCAGTGAATGCATTCTTTATTGTTTAAATCGATTTTGAGGAAAAGTTCCATGAAAAGTCTTTTGTCCTTGGCTTCTTGATTAGCATTGGTTGACCCGTTTTATTTTCGTAATCGTACCTAACAGATTCGTTTTTATGTAGAATCTAGCAAAACATATCATAAACAAACAAATATAAATTGCGCTTTCTTTTAAATGCCAAATTTAAAAACAAAAATATCTCTTACGTCTTTAATAGCCCCAATGACCGCACCATCTATTTGAGTCCATTAGACTCCTGCGGTCTTATAGCAAAGTGCATTCAAGATACATCTACAAACATCGACTCCATTAACGTGCGTTGGCCGATGCGATGGGTGGACAATATCAATAAAAATTGTTGCTCCACCTTTTTTTTCCATCTTACCATCATCATCATCAACATCATCACTGCCCACCACCGCCGCCGCCGCTGCCGTCCGGAATGGAAATCCCAAAATAAACATAAATAACAATTAAATTCGTTTGCTCTTTAGTCTGTTTGTCATGCAACACATGTTTGGTATAATTCTACCCGCCCGCCACCACCGACCGCCGAACTCCTTCGCCCTTATATAGCTCTTAAAAGAAATGGTCGGGCTGTTAAAAAATTTACAAATGCCGCCTGGTCTGCGAATATCGTGAGTTTTGCATTTTATAACATTTTTGCATTTGGCCAATTCGTTGCAATTCCATCGAAACGCATCGCAGTACTTGAATATCAATTAAATTGCCCCGGGTTTGAGGGAAGCCAATGGTTGGGAGGAAGAAACATATTTTTTATTCCGAATAGCTTTCCCAGCCTCGATCAACGACAATCGACAAGCAACGATGACAACAGCGACATCGACAGCGTCTAGCAGCCCCAAAGTCGTGATGTGAAATCCAATTGCCATTAGCAAATAAAGTGTCGTGAATTTATGTTCAGAATCCTCTTTTTTGGCGTCCAAGAAGGAGAATTCATTTTTGTTTTTGTTTTTTCGTTTTTGTATAGATATGTCCTCATCTTGCAAGGCGTTAAATAGTTTTTGAAAACGTGTTTTCCTTCCTTCGCTGGTTTTCGTGGCTGATTATAGAGTCGACGAAACGAAAATAATCAAACGTAACACTTAAATACGCTGTTCGTGTATTTTATTCATTTTAAATCAGAGGACGACATTTTAATGGATGACGATGGCAGAGCAATGGTTATAAGGAAGCAGCAGCAGCAGCAGTGTCTCTTTTTTTCCTTTGCGACAACATCAAACGAATACTTAAGTTTTTGTTCTTCTTATGTTTCGAAAACTTTATTTTAAGATAACTAACCGACTGACACTTTTAATTAAAACAGAAATAATTCAACACAAGTGTGGGGGAGGTAAAAATTGGTAAAATAAAAGAGCTTCCGTTTTCCAAAATAAATTATCAACATGTGGGTAGCGCGGTAGCATTTAGGCCGCCTAGGTGGGAGTTCCATTTTAATTTTTTGTTTTTAAGATTCATGATAGGCAAATAATGTAACCAAACATGACAACCACTTAAAAAAGGACTGATATTTGGTGGGGGCGTTAGAGCTGTGTACAGGATGTGCTGCGTGGTTGGTATATGATTTTGAAGAGATATTTTTGAGTGCTGCTTATCAGTTTTTTTTTTCGGAGTTTAAAATGCACTTGAAATTTCATTCACACTTAGATAACCGACTGTATCCGTATTCAAAAAAATTCTTATGGAGATAAAATTGATTCTCATGAGAATTTTTCCATGAGATTTATTTTTGTAAACGTTTTTTGTAAAAACGTTTATCAGGATGATTGGAAAGTTTCCATTTTGTTAAACGAAAGACTAGTCAAAAATTATGTTGGGTGGTTTCTTAGAGGTACCTACCTACGTATATCTAGAACTTATGGTGGCCATTTTGCAGATGTCAAGTAATTTGTATATTGGCTCGGCATTCTAACATGAATAGACTGACGACGACGTCTGAATAACGCTTCCAAATAGTGAACATTTATTTTGTAGATCATGATTCTGTCTGATAATACTTAATTTTGTGCTTAAACATCGTCACATCCACAATAAGTGCCTATATTTCGTGTACTTAATAAATGGTCCGTAAAGAATGTTACAATCAAGGATGACCACTATGGCTAAATGATTACTGACATTTTCGTTCACAAAATGAACAACCATGTCATGTGCAGAAGCTGTGGTTTAAAAAAATCGGGCCGGCGCGCGGCATAACATGTCACACAGATCGTGCCACTATCAATTTATCGAAGGAAACGTTAAGTAAACGCATAATTTCACGTAACGGACCCGTGAAATGGATTGTGCGAATTAACGGCGCTTGACTTCTTTCGGTGGGGAAATATGAGATCAATATCAATAGTGTACGCCGGTAAGATAGTTATAGTTCGTTTCGTTTTTGTCACAAAATAATCGAAAAACGGAACTTCAGATAAGACTACTACTATTGTGGTCACTTTCCGGAAATCACTTCTTACTTACTTACTTAGCCGGTTCGCAATCCATATGTAAGATCTCAGCCTAAGATACAGCAGTTTTCTATCGGGAACTGTCAGCCAAATGTATTCTGCAGTCGTCGAAACCAAGCGCATCCGCAATTACATGATCCTTGTAAAGGAGACTTGCTCTTCCTTGTCACCTCGAAACTGGGGCAGCTAAGGATAGGGCTTCACGATATTCGATAAAAATATCGGTATCGTATCGTATCATATCGGAAAGTCGCATACCGATATCGATACGATAAACGTGTTTATAAAATTGTCGATATTATCGTATCGCCTGATAATTATAGAATATATCGTATCGACTGAAAGAACTTCTATTTTCGATACTGCGTGCTCAAAATTCAAATTTTCTTTCAATAGCATTTACTACTAGTAGTTTACTCGCAGTAATACACATATTGATTGTTTTTTTACGCGTTCGCTCGTGTTTTCGTTGTCGATCGTTTTTTGTGAGAACCTGATGAACATCGATACTGGAACGAAACGCGTCATTTGTTTTCGAGACATGTTAGTAGCCGGTTCATTGTTATTTCAGATAATAGATGGTTGAAAGGTTGTCTCATCTATAGTCATATATGTATACTAGCAAAACCTCTGCCCGCTTCGCAGGGCTTCGGCCCACAACGGTTCGGAAATTAGAGATTGGCAGGATGAAGAATACAGTAATCGATGGATAGGCAGAAATGAACAATATTCTCACAAAAATCATGCCTGTATTTGCTAATCTGATGAATGATCTATTCGTTTTTCAATTCTGTTACATAATTTTTTAGTTAATTTACCCATTAAACATATCTTCCCCAAATTTAGCTCCGAGAGAGGTTAAGTCAATTAGAATTTTGACAGCAAGCCAGCTATAGCGTTAGTATGTTTTTAACCCTCTCAGGATTGCACAATGTTAGAAATTTTCTAAAATTAACAATAATTGGGATATTACAAAGTGCTGCAATAAAAATATTGACAAAAAAACCTAAATTCGATGTTCTAAGCTGTTTTAGTTTTTCCCAAGTATTATAAAATGTATGGGTTTTTGTTTATCAATGAGATTTTATTTGCTAATTTTTTTGTTCATAAGGTAAAAATAAGAAAACTTATGTTCGCTTATGTATTGTAAAAAAAAAAAAATTCTCTTAAGCAACACTTTGCTCGGGCAAGAAAAATTGAACAACACTTAAATACAAATTTAGCCTCGTCAAAAAGTGATGAAAAAGTAACTTTGTCTTAGAAGGATTATTTTCTAAGAATATGACCAAGAATCACATCCCAAAGTATATGGCAGACAAATTACAGGATACCCTGTATAGTTGACTATGAGGAAAAACAGAAATTTCTAATCAAAACCACATATTTTTAAAGATTGACCTTGCGTCTTATTTATTTTTCAGGGAATTCAAGTCGAACAGGAAACTAAAGACGATATGCCATTGACTTCTTCACGGCTAGTCTTGTAGATACTGTAAAGTTAAGTTGATTGATGTCCCGAAACATAGTAATGCTCATACCATCAGAGTTAAAAATGTGGAGGCAGTCCTGGTACATAAATGCATAAATGCAAAAAATTCAAAAACTCCGTCTCGTTGTAAATTTACTACATCGTTTTCATTTGTAATTGTGTCAAACCACTCAAACGACTTGTGGGCAAAAAATTATGCATTTATTTGTCTAGTTCAAAATAAATTGTTGCATCGATTTTAGAAAGACTTTAATCTGTACCAGCCATTATTGCACTTCAACTCAATGCTTCAATGCTTGGAAAGACATCTTGAATCAACTCATTCCGTGGATTTGCATTACAATAAAAATTGTTTGGAAGTGAAATTCGGCCTTCAGAATCAAGTGAAATTATTCCATTTCCAATGTCCAATAGTGTCCGTGGCTTAGTGGTTAGGTGCGTTGGCTGCTAAGCAGAACGTCGTGGGTTCAGACCTACTCGTGCCCAAAGTTTTTTATTTCATCTTTCTCGGGCATTGCCTTTTGCGAAGAACTGACAAAACTTCCAAGAGTATCAAGAGTATGAAAAAGTGCTTCTCAACTTTGCCGTTCGGAATCGGCGTTAAATTGTAGGTGCCCTAAATTCTTCACACGCACCCAGAGAATTATTGATGAGAGTAAGCCACTTAGGCCTTGGCTCTTCAAGATCTGTCGCGCCACTCTCTCTTTAATGTCCAATAATTGGCCAATGTAAGTTTCCTGAAATAGAAGTTTTAACGACCTTCGTCTGCAGCAGTTGACCGTGGTATAATCGACAAAGTTTGTCCAACAAAGATTCAGAGCTCCAAATTCTTCAAGTTGCGGTTAAAGGCTTCAAGTAAATTTTTGTGCGCCATTGTGCTCTCATCCCACACAAATATTCGGCCATTACCAATTTTTTTGAAATATTGTAATGTCAGTTTTATGTCTAATAATGTGCTCACAACTCCAGAAGAAGAAAGAGCCAACTCTTTTTTTAATTTCAGATCAATTGATGCTAAAATTAATGATAACAAAAATGATTTCCCCATTCCACCGGGTGCATCACAAAAATAAATACCCACTCAGACTGATCACACCTTGCATATCTAATGGTGTCATACACATAGGTACTTTTGTTGATCGTTTAACTTCGGCTCAATAGTTTGCGCAAATATTCTGAATCCAATGCAATTTTATTATTGTCCTTAACGTAGTATTGTTGTCGAGCAACCAATTCAATTGTGGCAATGCTTTATTCGCAAAACGGTTTTTTCGTAAGCAACTGGCACATTTCAATTTGAAAGCATTCAATTCCCCATCAGATTGGCATTTGCAATGACTATTGACTCAAAGCTAAATAATGTCTGTTTGTGGCTTAAATTTGAGCACACCATGTTTTTCATTCAGACAATAATTATACGTGGAATACCTCCAGTTCGTTAGTGTTGATTAAATTTTATTAATGACACATTCCATCAACATTCAAAACGTTATACAATAATATAATTAACATACGTACCACTAAAAATAAATAAGATATACATACATATTTTCATACTCTAGAAATTTCATATATCAAAACAACGTTTGCCGGGTCAGCTAGTTCAATATAATTTCCTAGGTTCACTGACATTTTTTTTGTCGAAGAAAAATTATATTTGTCAATATTTTTTTTTTTCACTGACATTTTTTTTTGATTTTTTATTGAAAAAAAAAATATTTGACAAAATTTTCAAACTAAATTGAGTGTTCGTATATTGATCAGTTTTTTTTTGTAGTGCGAAATACAAAATTTGAAACATTTTTTAAACAATTTAACCATCTGTGATTTGAAAAGTATAAATTTTATTTTTGTTTAACCTCTAACTAACCCTTAAACCTCTTGCATTTAGAGAAAAAATATTAGGAAATCGGTCAACCAGTGTGCCCGGTTAGTGAACGAACACAAAATGTAGGCTGTTCTTTTTATATATATAGATAAATGCACCTATAAATATAAAGTCTGTAAGGCGGTTTGAGTATCAAGCCGAAACCATAACAACAGATCACGCGAAAATGTACACCGGTTCTATATTTTCTCTTCGAAGGATTATGGGATTGTGAGCTTTCAACAAATTTCGATTTAAAATTGTGGGTTGGGATAGTCTATAATCAAATAAATATAATTTTGAATAGCTTGCGTTTCACTTTTTTGCCTCGCTATAATAGTAATGCAAATTTTTTTAAATTTCGATATTTTATCGAGTATCGTATCGGTAAATAAATACGATACGATACGATAAATTTTTCTTTGATCGCCGATGCCGATACGATACGATAAACTAATTTGTTACTCGATACGATACCGATACAAACGAATAATATCGGTATTGTATCGTATCGCTATGCCCTAGCTAAGGAGGATTTTCTTCCCTGGAGCATTGATCGTCCATTTGCTCACTTCGCTTTTCCTTGGCTTTCTTGACTACATCCACATTTTTGGACAGCTCGTATCGTCCAACTCTCAGCGCCCGTCTTTATAGTGGGGTGTTTTTAAACGCGTTTTTTGTTCAAACCTAAGTAGCAGCGGTTCGCTATAGGGTGATTCTTTGTCGGATCTCCGTTAAGGTGTCGTTTGTTGGATTGATGTTGTTAACTATCTCAAAAATGCTGCTACCAACATTAACGTTTTGTCCTCGACGCACGGTGGGCAGATGTTCTTTTGTTTGTCGATAGCATGGACTTTTTTTGTCCTCATTCACTTCAAGACCAACGAGTTTCGCCTGTTCGTCTCCTCAAACACAGTTCATTGGGGTCGACCGCAATGTCTATGTCGTTCCTTTATAGCCTAGGAGCTTAGCGGATAACAATTCATGGCATTTACTCCTTGAAAATGGTATCATGTAAATGTCGGTTCATTTGGAAGGTCCAACTTTGAGCAAATTAGATCGTAGCGACTGTCATTCACGCAAACAGCATAAGTAATGTTGCCTTCCAAAAAGTCAATCCTATACTGGGCTAATCCTGAAGATCTGAAGCCTATCGCAGGAGTTTTTTCTGAACCCATTTTCTGAAAGACTCAAATTGAAGTCGCTTGGCATAAACTGAAATCCTTGCCCAAGTTGGCACTTTCAAGACCGAGTTCCTCGTTATGAAAAACACGGTAAGGCAAGCTTGAAAACGACAACTAATATATTCGACAAGGTCTTTGTTTTCACTCTCATTTGTGTGGCATTTGGTAGTACATTAGTTATAAAACTTAGGGTCTGATCATCTCTGCCAAATCTTTACTTGTTCATAAAAAGATTCCTGCTCTTATCAGCCTGAGTATGCAGAGCTTTGTACCTTAATAACTCTTGATTAATGCCTACTTGCCTCCCGAAAATGTGATGAATACACAGATGTTTACAATGGTCTGGTGTATCCCTCTGCAGAAAATGGCTTGAGAAAATTGTTGCCAATTATTTTAACCAGTTATGTGCGTGACTCCTAACCTAATTGGTTATAGTCTCAAAATATTATAGAAACTCTGGCCCCAATTTGAAGACTGAAGACGAAAAGCTTACAAAAAATGTGCACGACTGGGTCGTACGAACTTGCTCCTGCATGCTAAACCTAAATATTTATGAAACTTTTACGTTCCAAAAATTGCAAAAAGTAGTGTTAAAATATGAGATATACTTTAAGCAATTCTGATTACACTCTTACTTACAGCTTACACTTAACTCACAAAAAAAAACTCAATATATAAAAATAATTAGAATTTATTATAAAAATTAAAATTTGAAAATATACCTCGTAAATACATTTAATTCCAAAAATTTAAATGCCAAACAAATTCAAACCTTATTCTTGATTTATTGAATTTTTTTTTTTGAAAATCGTCGGAGCCGTTTTTTTTTAAATTAATTTTTTATATATAAAATTTTTCAAAAATGTCTTAAAATTAATTTGGGTATGCAGTTTTCAAGACCATGTAAATATACATATTATACTCCAATTTGGATTTTTAAAATTGATCCGTTTTTGAGATACAGAATTTTGAAAAAAAAAGTTAAAAATATTTTTTAAAATCCAAAAAAAATTTGAAATTTTTTGAAAACAAAATATTATTTGAACAATATATACGTACTTTCGAAAAAAAACTTACGCTGATCGGACTTTCATTTTTCGAGAAAATCTAATAACAAAAAAACGGTTCTATGGGAGGTACCGTTTTGGAGCAATACAATTTTTTTTTTACATAAAACACATGAATGTTTAAAAAAATTAAACTCGAGGAAGTTTAAAAAAAATCGTAGGAGCCGTTTTGGAGAAAAAAAAGTTTTGGTTTTTGGCCAAAAAAATCGTATGGTGGCTACCCTAAATTTTGATCTTAAAACAAAAATAAAAAAATTGGGATATGATTTTTGCTCAAACCTCTAATTTTCAAATTTGAAGTCAATCGGACCAGTAGTTAAGGCTGTAGATGCCTGTAAACTTTCCGACAGACAGACAGACGGAATC
This sequence comes from Sphaerophoria rueppellii, assembly GCA_920937365.1. Taxonomy (NCBI): domain Eukaryota; kingdom Metazoa; phylum Arthropoda; class Insecta; order Diptera; family Syrphidae; genus Sphaerophoria; species Sphaerophoria rueppellii. Next base: position 12,297,354 of record CAKKXW010000003.1, on the reverse strand, counting down.
GCCGGACCCACTTTTTTCGACTTCTCTATCATCGTAATGTCATATCTCATCCTCATCTCAAATTTTTTTTTTTACGAATTCAATACTTGCCATATATTTCTATATGTCGCAAGTAAAAATGAGACAATGAGTAGACCATTTAATCCGGCTGGTAGTTAATCAACGACCGACGTACCACCTCCATTTTAAGGCTCCTCACGAAAACAAAAACATAGAGTTTGCCTATTTTGAAGCCATATACAATGCATTCATGTCATATTCATATTTAATAACAAAGCATACAAACATAATGTAAAATTCTGTTGAAATTAAAACGAAAATTCGAAAACATGGCCCGCTTCAACTCTATAATTCTGAAAATTCATTCAAACTTATCTTGCCATTCGTATGCATTTTAAATCCTCTCTGTGTCTCTCGTAGGATTCACAATACGCATGCAATGAATAATTCAAGACCTCTTTATTCTGTCTGGCTTATAGAAATTAATGTAAAATCATTTCAGATAAGGTTAAACTGCTTTTCAATAACCATAAATCACTTCATATTTGAACATTCAGACAAGACTATGTACCTACAACTATAAATTGTATGTTAAATTTTTATATATCTTATTTAAATAATTGTTCATTCTCAGACAGAAAAAAAATTAACATTTTGGCGGGTGATTTATGGAAATCCATAAAATGGGTGTTTGTTGTTTTTTTGTCAGTTTCTTTCTTTCCTTTTTTTCGCTCTAAGTCTACCTACGCTAACGCATATATGAAGCTATGAATTGGAATAAATGATTTATCCACATGACTATAAATTAGTTTTAATGTCACCTGTTGAACATAAAATAAGAAAAATTAAGCAATTAACACAGAGATAGAGTTATAAATTTATTAAAACACAATCAAAATGGATTCATAAATAGATAATCTGGTTGACTATTCTTATTCATAAGAAAGATACGAAGCCATTGATGGGGAAGCCATTTCGTAAACGTCATCATTTCCGTTGTAAAAATTATAACTAGTCTCAATTGGTAACGTCTTTTTTTTAATTTACACAAAACAAACCGGAAAGGCGGAATGGTTATTAGTAGAAGTCTTCATTGGTTTGACCACATCCAAAGCTTTGACCACATCCAGCAAATAGTCAGTAAGATCACACCATTATTTCTCAGCCTCCAATATCTAGTGCCCAAAACAATGCACATACGGAAAGAGCTCATAAGAGAATGTCACTAGCAGAAAGCCAACTGGAACGGTCTCAATGACAAACTTTAACTGGTCACTATGTTTCCTCCTCAATAGTAACGTAGACTCTCTCGTATAGGTGTTATTACTAACGGGTGATTTTTTAGCTGGTTTGGTTTTGGCAACACTGGTTTTGACAGCTGACGTGTGTTTAGTACCTTGTGTCACTGTCAAACAGCTTCAGTTTGGTTTGCAATTTAACCATGGATCGTCTTACAAATGAACAACGCTTGCAAATTATTGAATTTTACTATCAAAATTCGTGCTCGGTTCGAAATGTTCATCGCGCGCTGCTTCCATTTTATGGTCGGCATTCTCGACCTTCTGAGCAGTCTATTCGGAAGATTGTGACCAAATTTCGCACCAAATTTACTTTGTTGGACATTAAACCACCAACACGTTTACGTACTGTGCGTAGTGAAGAAAATATTGCGGCCGTATCAGCTAGTGTGACAGAAGACCGCGAAATGTCGATTCGGCGCCGTTCCCAGCAGTTAGGCCTTTGTTACAGCACTACGTGGACAATTTTGCGGAAGGATTTGGGCGTGCAAGAACTAAAGCCAGCCGACCTACCACAACGCCGAATTTTTGGTGAATGGGCTCTTGGAAAGCTGGCCGAGGATCCGCTTTTTTATCGAAAAATTGTGTTCAGCGATGAGGTCATTTTTGGTTGAATGGGTACGTAAATAAGCAAAATTGCCGCATTTGGAGTGAAGATCAGCCAGAAGCATTGCAACAGCTACCAATGCATCCCGAAAAAGCCACTGTTTGGTGCGGTTTATGGGCCGGCGGCATTATTGGGCCATATTTCTTCAAAGATGATGCGAATCGCAGCGTTACTGTCAATGGTGAACGCTACCGAGCGATGATAACAAACTTTTTTTTGCCCGAAATGGAAGTTCTTGACTTGCATGATATGTGGTTTCAACAAGACGGTGCCACATGCCACACAGCACGCGAAACAATGGCGCAATTGCGAGGTGAGGTTAGATGAACAGTTAATTTCCTCCGTATTTCCGGGGTATGTCAAGGCTAATGTCTATAGGGACAAGCCCGCTTCGATTGACGCTTGACTGGAAGCCAACATCCATGCATTCATTCGTGAGATACCGGCCGATATGTGTGAAAGAGTATGCCAAAATTGGACTCAGCGGATGGGCTACCTGAGACGCAGCCGCGGTCAACATTTGCATGAAATTATCTTTAAACATTAAATTGCAAGGTTCAAACTATCGATTCAAATAAATATTTCATTCATTTTTTCGAATTTTTTGTGTTTTTTTTTTTAAGTTCTAAACCTCTTAAAAAATCACCGTTTATTATATGATTTTTTTGGGAATGAAAACTTTTGTCCCGAATAGAATCAGACTAAAACAAAAGTTGTGATTTGATCGGGCTATAAAGAGGCTTCCTCTGGATTACAGAGCTATTACACCAACGCCCTTTTTCCCATGGTAATGGAAACGCAGATAAAAATAATTATCACCTTGACAAATATCTCGGCTGTATACGGCTTCTGAACGACATAAATTCTGCTGTGTTCCAGGTTTCCGTTTTGGAACCCACAGCTACTCACCTTCGTTTCCAGACACCTTGGGTAGTTTTGCAGCAGCACTTTCAATTTTCAAAGACATTGTTGATAGTTTCGGTCGGCAGCTCGCGTATGTTTTGATGATATTGGCCTTTACTGCTTGAATTGATTCTGGATTATTTGCATAGCACCGGTCGTTCGCTGTTCTCCACAAAAAACAAGTCAATATGGGTCATTTCCGATTAAAATTTTGGTGTGCTTCAGGGTTCCGTTTTGTCTCCGACTCTCTTTCTCATTTTTATAAATGATCTCTTGTCATCACTTCAAAATGGGTGATGTTCTCTAGTACCGACGATAAGCCCGTTGCGCCCTTTTTATGGAGTACACAGTCGTCCTTCCATGTCGACTAAGTATTCAACATTTGGTGGCAAAATTCGAGTCCATCTGATCTGTGAACAATCAGCAAGATCTGTCGAAAATATCGTCGCTGTTCGTGAAAGCGTGCAGCAGAATCCGAGGCAGTCAATTTCGCGTTGTTTACAAGAATTTGGACTGCAGCAGACCACAACATGGCGAATTCGGCGTCGTGATTTGGGCCTGCACCCATACAAACTCCAACTGATTCAGGAGCTGAAACCAAACGACCATACGCAGCGTTCTGCCTTCTCAAATTGGGTCTTTTGAGCAGTTGGAATTTCAGTTGAAATATCGTCTTTATCGATGAGGTTCATTTTGTAATGAATCGGTACGTGAATTAGCAAAATGGACGCGATATTCAGGAGGTGTCATTGCATCAAATAAAATCACTGCAGGTGTTATGTCATCGGTCCGTACTTCTTCCAAAATGATGCTAGCCAGGCCATCACCGTCAATGGCGATCGCTATTGGTGTATGACAGCCAACTTCTTGTGGCCTGAATTGGATGATATGGACACAGCCACACAGCTCAAGCCACAATCGATATCCTGCACGAGCAGTCTCATAGCATATTTATCTCCCCCGAGTCGACGTGAATTGGCGTATGGCACCTTTAGACTTTTTCTTGTTGGACTTTTATGGGTCGCAAGTCTATGCGAACCACCGCTGCCTTTAAGGACAACATAGTCAATACAATGCGCGCTGGGTAAACCCTTTATAATTTCTAGGGTTCTCTTTATCACAATAATAAGAAAATGTTTTCTGATTAATTTCTTAAGGTATAATGATTAAGCTTCTTTTTTTATAACAACCATCGATATTCTGTGTACAGCAATTCATTACTTACTTACTTACTTACTTACTTATGGTGGCGCTACAGTCCAGGTCGGACCAGGGCCTCACCCAACAAACTTCTCCAGCCAGCTCGGTCCCTGGCTAACTGTCTCCAGTTTCGCACGCCAAGTTGGTTCAGGTCCTCTACCACCTGTGTGCTCCACCGGAGTCGCGGTCTTCCTCTTCTGCGACGTCCTTCCGGATTGGATTCGAAGACTCTACGAGCCGGAGCATTATTTTCCATTCGCTCAACATGACCCAACCATCTAAGTCGTTGGACCTTAACTTTTCTGGCTAGGTCAGTGTCGCTGTACAGCTCGTACAGTTCTTGGTTGAATCTTCTCCTCCATTCTCCATTAATGCAGACAGGACCAAAAATCACTCGAAGAATTTTTCTCTCAAAGCAGCCCAAAGCGTTTTCATCAGATGTTGTCACAGTCCATGTCTCTGCACCATACATGAGGACCGGGATGATGAGGGTTTTGTAGAGTGTCACTTTAGTTGCTCGGGAGAGGACTTTACTACTCAATTGCCTTCTAAGTCCAAAGAAGCAGCGATTGGCAAGAGTGATTCTTCGTTTGATTTCAGCGCTGGTGTTGTTGTCTGAGTTGATAGCGGATCCCAGGTAGACAAAGTCCTTAACTACCTCGAAGTTAAATCTGTCTATGTTGACGTTTGCTCCAAGACGTCGATGTTGGTTGTCCTTTCTTGTCGACAGCATTAACTTGGTCTTGCCCTCGTTAACCGCTAGACCCATCTTCCTGGCCTCCGTCTCAAGGCTCACAAACGCTCCACTGACATCACGCTGTGTTCTTCCAATTATGTCAATGTCGTCTGCGTATCCTAGTAGCTGGACGGACTTTTGAAAGATTGTGCCTCTGGTGTTGACATTGGAGCTTTGCACAATCTTTTCAAGGATGATGTTGAAGAAATCGCATGACAGCGCATCGCCTTGTCTAAAACCTTTTTTGACATCAAAAGCGTCCGTTAGGTTTTTTCCGACCATGATGGAACAGCGTGAATTTTCCATTGTCATCTTACACAGACGGATGAGTTTTTCTGGGATGCCAAAACTAGACATTGCTCTATATAGTTGGTCTCTATAGACGCTGTCATACGCGGCCTTGAAATCGATGAAAAGATGGTAGGTATCGATTTGAAGTTCCTGGGTCTTCTCCAAGATCTGCCGTAGGGTGAATATTTGATCGATGGTGGACTTTCCGGGTCTGAAGCCACACTGATAAGGACCTATCAGGTTGTTGACGAAGGGCTTCAAACGTTCACACAGCACGGCAGACAAGATCTTATAGGCGATGTTAAGGAGACTTATACCTCTGTAGTTGGTGCAGTTCAGGGGATCTCCTTTTTTGAGGATCGGGCAAACGATGCTGAGGTTCCATTCATCGGGCATGCTTTCCTCCGACCAAATTTTGCAGATGAGCTGGTGCATGCTCCTAACCAAATCATCTCCGGCTGCTTTGTACAGTTCGGCGGCTAGCCCGTCTGCTCCAGCGGCTTTGTTCGACTTTAGTTTAGATATCGCTATCTTCACTTCGTCCATGTCGGGTGGGTGGAATTGTTGGCCTTCTGCACCCAAATTGAATGGTTCTGTATTGCTGACGGAGTTTTGGTCGTCATCGCCATTATACAGCTTGGAAAAGTGGTCTTTCCATATCCTCAGCACTGACTGCGGTTCAACTACGATATTCCCATGATGGTCTCTACAGGCTTCAGTTCGGGGTGTATAAGCCTTGGAGGTTTGTTTCACCTTTTTGTAGAACTTTCGAACCTCGTTCCTGTTGTGACATCCCTCTATCTCCTCGATCGCGCGCTTCTCATGCTCCCTTTTTTTCTTTCTGAGAAGTTTATGCTCCTCTCTCCTTTTCTGCTCGTAGAGCTCACGAGCTGCTCGTGTCTTTCTTTGCAGCGCCGCTTTGTATGCCTCTTGTTTAGCTGCATGTGCTCGCCGGCATTCATCGTCAAACCAGGGGTTTCGTTGTGGTGGCCTTGTAAACCCTAGCACTTCAGAGGCGGCATCTCTGATGGCTGCTTGGCAGTGTTGCCACTGGTTCTCTATATTTTGTGCTGGCAGCAAAGGACTTCTGAGGAGATTTTCGGAGACACGATCGGAAAAGGATCTAGCAATCTCTTGCGATTGTAGCCGCTTGACGTCGAATTTCCTCCTAGCATTTTCGCGTGTTGGCCTTGATCGGGATATCCGCATTCGTACCTTGGCTACAACAAGGTAGTGGTCCGAGTCGATGTTGGCACCTCGGAATGTGCGGACATCTTGCATGCTAGAGAAGTGTCGTGCGTCGATCGCAATGTGATCAATCTGGTTGACGGTTGATTGGTCAGGAGATTTCCATGTTCCCTTGTGGATATCGAGATGTGGGAATCGCGTACTTGCTACCATTACGTCTCGCCCCGCAGCGAAGTCGATTAGCCTAAATCCGTTATCGGAGGTGGTGTCGTGTAGGCTATGTCGTCCGATTATTCCACCAAAGATTTCTTCTCTACCCAGCTTAGCATTAAAATCTCCAAGGACGATTTTAATGTCATAGCTAGGGCATTGCTCATAGGTCTTGTCGAGGAGCTCGTAGAACCTGTCTTTGGTGTCTTCATCCTTTTCCTCAGTGGGGGCGTGAGCGCAGATGAGGCTGATGTTGGTGAATTTAGCCTTGATACGGATTGTAGTGATGCGCTCATTCACTGAGTTGAAACTCAAGACCTTCCTCCTGAGTCGAGTCCCAACTACAAATCCACATCCAAATAGACGCTGATTTTGTTCCCGGTAGCAGTCGCCGTAGTATATATCACAGTCGTTCATTTTGCGTAGGCCCGGACCATCCCATCGCATTTCTTGGATGGCAGTTATATCTGCTTTATAGCAGTCAAGGGCTTCCGCTAGTTGTTCGGCTGCACGTGGCCTGTTAAGGGACCTAACATTCCACGTGCAAAACCGAAATTCCTTGTCCTTAAATCGTTTGCGTGGGTCGTCATCATTAATTCCGTCCGTATCCGAGGCTTGTTGGTGTTTCGGAACTAGTACTTCTTTATGTGGCCGGGCAGTCACCCCGACGCACGACCCCAACCTGGAGAGCCAGGTCTTTCAGTTAAACTCTAAGACGAAGAGCCGGCCAAACCGCTCCTTATAGGCCTGGGCTGCGAATATGTCGTAGTAGCCCTATAAGGTGTTCACTAAGTAGTTCATCCTGACTGGAACTGTAGACGCCACCGTTGATTCCATCATGGGAGTTCTTCCGCTGCCGCCTGTTGAAAAGGAGGCATGCCTTAGTGGACGCATACCTCCTCCCCCTCTCTCTCTTTGCTGCCGCCAACAACTTCCCACTGGGGTTGGAACCCAATCTTCGGTCGAAGGTACTAGGCACCCGATGTTCACCACGGGGAGGTGGAGAGTAGGAGTTGATAGACAGAGGTTTCAGTGGACGCTTGTGTCCACTTGAATGCACATATCTACCCTTCGAACATCTCAGCAATTCATTACAACCCATAAATGATCCATAAACATTTCGCTTAGACCAGTGGAGACCATTTTGATAGTTATGTTTCAAATTTGTTAAAATATCAAAATCATCAAGTTCAAAAAATTTAAGTGCACAAACAAATAAAAACCATTTTCTATTGCCCAAAATAAATTCCAATAAATTGATTCTGATTATCAATGACATGTTTTTTTCTTTCAATCCCCCGCCCCGGTTCTCTGCTAAGTGATTTGCCTTCTAGCCCTCCATTGAATTCGACTTGTTTATTTGTTTCATTACGAGCTAAACGACTTGCTCGGAGAAAGGGAAGATTCTACTCTAAACAATATCTTTGTCGTCAAGTTGTCACTCAACGCAACTGTGTCAGTGTTTTAACAAAATTGTAATCACAGATAAAACCATTTTGGGATACAATTTCATCTGAGTTGGCGCCAAATATGATATTTTATTGCAACTCATAAGTCTGGTGTCCTCCTTGTCAATGTATGACAAAGCACTAGACCAGGAATTGCCAACACGACGAGCACTTCGGGGATCTTCAATTTTGATTGGCTTTCATGTCAGACGAAGAGGAGTATAAATCTTTCCTTCGAGTGAGTTTTTGCCGTAAATCTTTGGGAGGAGTAAATTTTAGGTAAGCACTTATAACAAAATGGACTCGTTCCATAATTGAATCCATAATCCATGATCCCCATCCCTCGGGGGCCTTATAGCTGTCCAAATGCCATTCGAATGTGATGTTCAATAAAATTTGCATTTTCGATTCGAATGACAGACAGTTTTCCGGAAATGCAAAACAAACAACATCATCATCAGAAGCAATGTCTGAGCGGCAAGTTTTTGTGTCTGGTTTTTGAATTAAATATGCATTTGCTACCCCGTCCTCATCGCTTCTCGTCGCCTACATCGGTTCAAAAGTACTGCAAATTGTTTTAATTAATATTACAATGCACGCAGTCTTACAATGTTGTATACATCGTGTTTTCGCAACAGTACTCTGCAACCCCCGCCTCTCTGCAACATGATGTTAAGTGAAAAGATGAAGTAAGCGCAGAGCTGCTATTCCATGCAATTCACGAGTACAAGTGTCCGAGGGGCAAAGTTGATTTTGACTTTTATTACCGTTGCATAGTAAACACTCCTACTGAGCGATGTGGTGTTATCATTATATGAAAATCTGCAACATTGTTGCAGTTTGTATGAAAAATTCAATAACACATATTTGGACTTGTGTGCATGTGCACTGGAATTTAAGCATAATTATTAGAGAGAAGCGCTTTTTGTTTTGTATGCTAATGTTGATTTCATGGCAATACCTAATTGTTGACGCCGCCGCCGCATGCAAATGGGATTACCTGCTTAAAAATTGTGTGAAGAGAACTGGTGCAGACAACATAATGGAAGAATTTAATAGGTAGTAGGTATTTTATGATTATTCTTTTGATGTGTATGAATAATTGAACATTACAAATGTGTTAACAACAGAAGAGCACAAAACGAACGTCATAACTCATTTCAAAGTCTGAGATCAGTGTTTTTACTTCCATTAGAAAAGTGGATGCATTAAGGTACGAATATGGTTTTTCTATTTCAATCAATCAATAAGGCCAGTTTTCGATGACTTTAGCACATAAATCAGGCTGAAATTGACCGATGGCATCGATTATGTTGCCTTTCAATGACGCAGTGGCTTGCGGCTTATTCACATAGACCTAACGGAATCAAACCATGCGAAGAAACCGCTCGTGCAGAATATCGATTGTGTCTTGAGCTGTGTGGCATGTAGCGCCATCCTTTTGAAACCATATCAGCAGATAATAAGTCCCATGGTAGCCATTCATACAATAATGGGCCTCATCGCCTTAGATGATTTTTCCATCAAAATTGGGATCAACTTCCAACTGCTCTAAATCCCAATTAGCGTCACCTAACAGCCATCAACAGTAACTCACCATCGTTCTCAACAATTGAACATTTCGGAGACATCATTGAGACAAATTTTGCATAAAAACGTTTTCGCTTCACTAAAAGGGCCTGCGATCGACTTAGAGAAGATGCCGATTTTGCCAAACAAATAGTCTATTCAGATGAAGCTCATTTTGATCTTGGCGGGTATGTAAACTAACAAAATTGTCGCATTTGGGCAACAGTCTCCGCCAGCTAGCTCGATCCTTAGCTAGTCGTCTCCAGTTTTGCACTCCGAGTTGATTGAGGTCCTCTTCCACTTGAGTGCGCCACCTGAGTCGCGGTCTTCCTCTCCTCCTACGTCCCTCGGGAATAGTGTCGAAGGCTTTCCGGGCCGGAGCATTGGTGTCCATTCGCTCTAAATGACCGAGCCATCTGAGTCTCTGGACCTTGACCCTTCTGGCTAGGTCCATGTCGTTGTACAACCCGTAAAGTTCGCTGTTGTATCTTCTTCGCCATTCCCCTTCAATGCACACGGGGCCAAAGATGACCCGAAGAACTTTCCTCTCGAAACAGCCTAAGGCACTTTCATCCGATTTTGTCAGGGTCCATGCTTCTGCACCATACAGCAGGACTGGGATGATGAGTGTGTTGTACAGTTTTACCTTAGTTGCTCGAGAGAGGGCTTTTCCACTCAATTGCTTTCTAAGCCCAAAGAAACAGCGATTAGCAAGAGTTATTCTTCGTCTGATCTCGGCGCTGGTGTTATTGCCCGTGTTTATAGCGGAGCCTAGGTAGACAAACTCCTCTACTACCTCGAAGTTATACGCGTCTATTGTGACGTTCTGCCCGAGCCGTCGGTGTTGGGTGTCCTTCCTCGAAGACAGCATATACTTCGTTTTTCCCTCATTTACCGCTAAACCCATTTTTGCCGCTTCTGTCTCAATCCTCACAAAGGCGCCATTGACATCACGCTGTGTTCTTCCCATTATATCAATATCATCGGCGTACGCGAGAAGTTGAACAGATTTTTGGAAGATAGTGCCTCTGGTGTTGTCGTTGGAGTTCTGCACTATCTTCTCAAGAACGATGTTAAGGAAATCGCATGACAGTGCATCGCCTTGTCTGAATCCTTTTTTGACGTCGAAAGATTCCGTAAGCTCGTTGCCAACCTTTATGGAGCAGCGTGAGTTCTCCATCGTCATTTTGCACAAGCGAACGAGCTTGGCAGGGACGCCAAAACTAGACATTGCTTTGTACAGTTCGTCTCTGTAGATGCTGTCATACGCGGCCTTAAAATCGATGAAAAGGTGGTGGGTATCGATTTGGAGTTCATAGGTCTTTTCCAGGATCTGCCGCAACGTAAAAATTTGGTCGATGGTTGACTTTCCTGGCCTGAAGCCACATTGATAAGGACCAATCAGATTGTTGACGAAAGGCTTCAGACGTTCACATATTACGGCAGAGAGGATCTTGTAGGCGATGTTTAGTAGACTTATTCCTCTATAGTTGGCGCAGTTTAGAGGATCTCCCTTTTTCAGGATCGGGCAAACAATGCTGAGGTTCCATTCATCGGGCATGCATTCCTCTGACCATATCTTACAGATGATTTGGTGCATGCTCCTATCTAGCTCGTCGCCTGCTGCTTTGAACAACTCAGCAGCTAGTCCATCTGCTCCAGCGGCTTTGTTGGATTTCAGCCGTGATATTGCGGTTTTCACTTCTTCTAGGTCGGGTTCACGGAATTGTTGGCTATCATCGTGTCCGATGAAAGGCTCCTGTCTGACGGCGGTATTTTGTTCGTCGTCGCCGTTATACAATCTACAGAAGTGGTCTTTCCAAATCCCCAGCATTGACTGCGATTCTACTATGATGTTCCCTTGTTTATCTCTGCAGGCATCGGTTCTTGCTCGATGACCTTGAGCCAGCTGTTTAACCTTTCGGTAAAACCTCCGAACTTCGTTCCTGCTGTTGGCTCTCTCAACATCCTCGAACTGACGCTTCTCGTGCTCCCTCTTTTTTCTCCTGAGAAGCCGGCGTTCCTCTCTCCTCTTTTGCTCGTAGAGCTCATGAGCAGCTCTTGTACTTCTATGCAGCGCCGCTTTGTATGCCTCCTGCTTGGCTGCATGGGCCTGCCTGCAATCTTCGTCAAACCAGGGGTTTCGTTTTGGTGGCTGTTAGAAACCCAGCACATTAGAGGCGGCATCTCTAACTGCTCTCTGGCAATGTTGCCACTGGTCTTCGATACTTGATGTTGGCGGCATAGGACTCCTTAAGAGGTTACTTGACACTCGATCAGAGAAGGATCTGACTATTTGACACCGTTGGACTATTTTTTGTGGGGTGCCTTAAAAGATTCGTGAAGCCATTGGTGAAATACAGCTGCACACAATCGATAATGTGCTTAAAAATTGAACATATCGTGTAGGCTACTGCATGGCCAGCAGAGGCAGCTATTTGAATAAAAGTATTTTCCATTAACAACCAGAAGGATTGTACTTTCAAATATAAAAGAAATTTGAGAAAATATTCAGCTGTTTTTTTGTATAGCGTTTTTAAAAAAACAAAAAGTTATTTGGCGGACCCTTTATATTATCGAACATTAACCATTTTCGATTTTGTCCTTAAAGTTGAAGGGGGCACGTTGACACTTAACAAGGAGAAATCTTTAATTTAAGCAGTCAAAATTAAAAATCGGATCGAAAAGATGAAGAATATCAAATTACAGATTCTGTATCCACTGATATCTTGCCAGTTAAAACTAACGAGGGTCGTCCACCTATTAAGCTTGTATTTTTGTGTATTTTCGACTAAAATAAAATCTACCACAACGCAGCGGGCCGATCATATACCTATAAGCGATAAATTTGCTTTTTTTTTCAATTTGTTTAAAAAAAGTTGCTATGGTGCAAGGCTTAAATATTTTCGTACAAAACGAAGAACCCACATCATAACAACTTGTTTTTGAAAAAAGAAACAGCAGCTGTTTTGCATATTTCAATCAAATTGAAACCACTTGTATTCAAGGAAATGGAATCGCGCAGCAAAATGAATCAAAACAATTAATGCTTCACACAAGATCAAAGGCAAGGAACTTTTGACTCTACAAATAAAAAGCTATATTTTGTTTAATTAAAAGTAAAACGAAAAGACCTTCCTTCTCAAATTATTTCATTTATAACGAAAACTAAAAGCCTTCGTATTTCTTCACGTTCTAGATCTCAAAACATTTTGATCAAACAGAACAGGCTGATTCCATATTTACAAAAATAACACGTGTAACAATTTCAATCAATCCATTTCGATATTCTGAAATAGGAATCGTTTTGTACACTCTTGTAGTTACAACAGGAACACGTATTTCTGTATACATTTATTTGTATAGATACACAAAGTAATTTGAATTGATTTAGTTTAGCTATACATAGCAACAATTATTTGATTAAACCACGCTCCTAAAAATAAACCAAATTTTTGGGAGATACCAGTTTCACTTCAAGGTTCAATTTATTTCAATAGACAGATACGCCTTGTGGGACTAGCTGGTTGCTTGAATCGGAGGTGGAAGGAAACAAAAATAAATGTTTATTAACATTCAGCCCCAAAAACAGTTCGTACCATAAACATTTTTGTGAAAACAAACAAATGGAGTAAATAAATAATTTGTTTCTCCATCTTTCAGCGTCGGCCATCAGCGCAGCGTTTGGATTCTTCTTCAACTGCATAAATCTTGAAGCTTATGTTGAATGATTTTTGCCATGAAATTGAGCTGTCGCAATTTCAAATTATTGAAAACACAAAACAGGTAAAAGTAGCATTCTAGGAACTTGTTGTTTGAAGTCGATTGGAATTGTTGCAATTTAGAATAAAAAATCAATTATTAATTGATTGTATTGGTTGAGGATGGATCTGATGAAATAGAAAAATGCGGAAAAAGTTGGTTTTAAATTATTTTGTCTGTCCTGCCGTATAGTTACTTAGGTACCTACCTACTTATAGCTTTAACAATTGAGTGACTAAGCCAATTCTAAATATTCATTTTCAATGAAATTTTGTCAATAGCTTTGACTTAGCTTTCTTATCGTCCTCCTCCTTTTCAGTAGGATAAGCAAGAAATTATTTTCAAAATCAAAAATTTAATATAATTTGTAAGGTTCCGTACACTGCGGTGAAAATGAAACCATTATCTTTCATTCAGTGGCGTCGCAAGACCAAAATTTTATGTGGGCAAGACAGATTTTGCGAGGCCCTGTTCTATGCCGACCATTAGACGGACTATAAAATAATAAAAAAAAGAAAAAAAACATTTAACACTGCAAAGTTTTTATTCATAAAAATACAAAGTGTCATCTCCACCTTGTGAAAATTTAAGTGTATCTACATATATTTAAAATATTTATATTTCTTTATTAAAAAAAACAGAAATTGTGCACACTAAATCATTTTAAGATTTAGTAAGAGCAATTAGAGTAAGAAAACACGTTTTAATAGGAACAATGATTTTCTGTAATTTCTCAAAAACTAAGAAATTTAAATTTTTTATTTTCATTCAATTTTTCAGTCGTCAGATAGATTTATCTAATGAATAACGCTCTTATTTATTCGATCGATGAATACTCAGATAAGTTTATTTGCCAGATTGTTATTTGTAAATTTTGTCGATGAATAAAAATTTGATCAATTATTCATATTACGGCAGATGCTGGAAAAAACTCAAGATCTCCAAATCGACACCTAAAATCTTTTTATCGATTTTAAGGCCGCGTATGACAGCATCCATAGAGAAGAACTGTATAAAGCCATTTCCAGTTTTTGCATCCCTACAAAACTCATTCGTCTGAGCAGGATAACAATGGTAACACCCTCACCGACGACGCCTTTGATGTCAAAAAGGCTTTGAACAACTTGACGCACTGATGCACTGTCATGTGACTTCCTTAACATCATATTGGAACTCCCACATCAACACTACAGGCACTATCTTCCAGAAGTCTGTGCATCATACGCTGATGACATTGATATCATTGGGAGAACGCAGCGTGATGTCAATAATACTTTTGCGAGTATACAGACAGAGGCTGACAAAAATGGGTTTAGCGGTCGATGAGGGCAAAGTAAAGTATATATGCCGTCATCGAGAAAGGATACCCAACATCGATGTCTTGGATAAAACCTCACGATAGATGCATATAATTTCGAGGTAGTTAGGGACTTTGTATACCTTTACTCCGCTATCAACAGGGACATCGACATCACCGCCGAGATAAGAAGGAGAATAACTCTTGCTATTTGCTGTTTCTTCGAGCTAAGAAGGCAATTGAATAGTAAAGCCCTCTCCCGAACAACTAAGGTAACGCTCTATAAGAAACTCATCATCCCCGTCCTGCTATATGGTGCAGAACCATAGACCCTGTCCAAATTGGTTGGCTTCCTAGTAAAGAATATAAGCAAATAAAACAAGGAATTGTCCAAACTGATGCCCGTGGCAAGGTTTTACTCACGATAGTTACGCAACGTAAAAAAATAATTCACAGCAAAATTAATTTATTTCGTTTTTATATTCTTTTCTCATTGAAGCAATGCATTCAAATTTTTGAGGCGCGAGGCCCCTTGTACCGCGTCGCCCACGCCTTACGCCGCCTCTGCTTTCATTCGTCTTTCGCAAACGATTTCAATAGAATCTGCTTAGCCAATTGAAATGAAATTAAGTTAAAAAATATTGAAAAACTGTAATTCGAAAATATTGTTTTCATATTTTTAAGATAAATAGTTTCGAAGTTATTAAACTAAGAGAAAAAAAACACGAACAAATGTGCTAGTACCACGGAAACATTCTCGAGCAAGTTTAGGTATATCACACTTGCTCATTTTTGTTTTTAACTTTAATCTTTCTGTCACCCAATTGTAGTCAGCAATAATACATAACTCCGGTAGCCGCGCGAATTCCACGAGGAATCACACTTTTAGCCTGTTTCAAAACTAATACAATATTTGTACCATTGCCAAAGAACAAATCCCTTCAAGCACTCCCTTAAAATTTTGAATGAACCGCGCTTAAATTCGAATTAGGTAAAGTATGCCTCAAGCTGTTGAGATTTGGAAACAAGTTAACGTGAAAAACCTGGCGTTGAGCCCTTATTTCACGGTGGATCGTATATCCACACTGTCTTTTGACAGTTTTTTGCCTTTTGTTAAATTTAAAATTTTCATAAACTTCACTTTAAGCGACCCGGCCCAGTCGCTAATAGTTTTCCTTCAAACTCAATCATTAACTCAAGTACCAATTCAGCCATAAAAATTCACCCATACTGGTTGAGGTTTTTCTATCTAAACTGAGTCCAGAAACGATTAACTCAGTTACCGAGAACGAATTTCTCGACAACCACAGCCACTCTGAAACTCCCACAAGGAGGCCTACCGCGACTGTAGTTGCCAATCATATGTTAGACTTATGAATGGGCCTCGCAACTGACCCAGAGTGATAACTTATTCTGAAGTTTTGCTAGACTCTTCCATTTTTGCTACACTTTTTTGAATTGTTAAATTCACGTGTTTGGCATTTTTATTTTTACCAGCTTCATTGAGCTTATGGCTCAACAGGAACACTGGTGTCCATTGTCATGCAGTCTCTTGCCAGTTACAGCCGCGATGAGCAAAGTTGAAGGACTCATTGTCATGCACCACCACCATAATTGAAAGGATCGATATTGATTCTGTGCCTTTTCTATCATTAATATCAAGTACAGTCTCATTAATCATTATATTAAACAATTCGCTGTATGATACCTGTACAATGAAGCATATGTTCATTCAGGCAGACAGAAGCCTGGTTTACATCCTGCACCCTGAACTTTTCCGCACGTGAGCAGCAAGGAATATATATATATATATATATATATACTAAATTAACAAACCCTTTCTAAATTCCTCACCTACTCTTCACAGGGCCCTACATTATACAGGAAATCACACTAAAAAATTCTATACTGTTCAAATTTGTTTATGATTTATATCTAAGGATTATTGCATACACACCGATTTTGAACGGCCAGTATGTAATCGGCCGACATTTTACCGGTAGCAGGGTGCTACTACGTGCGTGCCGACTACTCACCGGCGTTTTTCCGGCACTGATCAGCGGTTCCCACATGTGGTTCACTATTTAAATTTGAACAACCGGTATAATATCGGCCATCCAAAATCGGTGTGTGTGTGTGTGTGATGTGTGTGTGTATGTGTGTGTGTATATTGGTGTGTGTGTGAGTGTGTGTGTGTGTGTGTGTGTGATGTGTGTGTGTGTGTGTGTGTGTGTGTGTGTGTGTGTGTGTGTGTGTGTGTGTGTGTGTGTGTGTGTGTGGTGTGTGTGTGTGTGTGTGTGTGTGTGTGTGTGTGTGTAAATAGCCTAAGGATGGGAATGGGACAACTTTTTTCAAATAAAATGCAGACCTTGTTTTTTTTTACTTTAAAATCGACTTAAAGTAAAATCAAATTATTTATGAATGGAACTCGACTTCGTTCATATATAGACATGGCAGGGACGTTAAGAATAGTCGATCCGTTGGACATAATTTTCGATGGCTCGTTAATTCACGTTCAAACTTTGCTCAGGGCTCTTCCAACGCCATCGGCTTGTTGACATAACCCAATGACCTTACGTAGCCATAAAAATTGGCCCTTAAAAAAATTATGCACCAGATATTTTGGAATTGATTGCTTACCTTTTGGCCAAATTTCTCTAAAAATTCTTATCATCGATCCCAATTAGACTGACATAACAACCTTGAATCAAATCAAACCCAAAGGCGAAACAACCGTTATCGAGATAAACTTAAACCAAATAACTCAGTGCACTTGTTACGGAAATGCATAACAACTAAAAACAAAAGTAACAAATGCGAAGTTATAGTTGGGCGAAGTGATCGAAAAACCAAGAAAAAAAAAAAAAATTAGTTTGGCGAATTAAACAAAAGTTGAAGTGTGAAACGAAATGTTTGGGGGCCAAGTAAAAAAGCGAAACAATAGGCACCCGTTTCGAAACACAATGGATGAAATGGTGATTCATGAAGTATAGGTACTTTGCTCATTGACAAACTCATTGAACAAAAAATGAGCTTCTTCACTGAAAATGATTTTGCGATGAAGTTCATTATCTTGACTCATCTTCTCCAGAGCCAAATTGGAGAACATACGTAGCTTCAAATGATCCATCGGTTTCAATTCTTGAGTCAGCTTGATCTTGTGTAGGTGTAAGCAAATGTCCTTAATGTGGTCGGAGCGTTTCCCAATTCTTGAGAACGAGGTGGAATTGACTGACTTAAATCGTTCGCTAGGAACTCTTGAACGTCAGCGATATTTTTGGCACTTCGACCAACTCCTTCTCACTGACACGACAACATCACGCACCGAATATGTGGACTCAAAATTTTACAATAACCTTTACAATAAAAGAATGAAATTTGACACTGACAAAGCTCCCTCTAGCAGTTTTATGATACTTCTTGTATTTCGTGAAAAGATAAGTACCACAAGTCTAATTACTGAGGTCTTTGATTATCTTCAAAAATGATTCATGGTTCTTAATGCAATACCTACCTCTTACAGTCATGTATCCATTCATACATCTAAAATGTACATTTTTATACTTCTCAATTGATGAGCTTACCGTCAAACGTGTCAAACATAAATTAGCTGGAATAATCCTTTCTTATTCCCATTTCGATTCGTTTCGACTCTCAGGCCAACTAGCTGTTTATGACTTTGCGAGTATCCGAAATCTGAAATTATTTTTCCTTGTCCTCATTATGGGTTACGTGTGAAACAGAAGGTGTGGCATAATACCCGCCGAATAAAGTAAAGTAGACTTTGGATTTATTTGAAAATAATTTCCAACAGAGACAAGAAAACACATTTTCTTTATTTCAATCAAGGCCACACCTTGGGACAGTCATTGCGCAAAACAGGAATCAACACAAAGGACTCTCTCACAAACAGCAAAAGGAATCGATTTTTCCTTGAAAATTTTTATTTTCTGTTTTTGTTCTTCAAAAAAAAAACAGTAAAAATAGAGCATGAATAAAATTTAGTTCAAGGATTTTTTGTTTCGCCTTAATGGCCGTCTGCTAATACTCGTTGCCCGTTATGTTCAAAGTCAATACTTTTTGCTTTCCAATGACATTCTGTGTTCAGTTATGTTTCTTTTTTTTCTTGAAAATGACAAACACAAACAAATCAAATCTGAGGCCATTGAAAAATAGTAAAATAATTTATTACCCCCTGAGGTCTTTTATTTTTAACCTCAACCCTTTTTTATGGCTACCATTATAGAGGTAAAAGGTATAGTCCAGTTAGATCAGCACAAAACGGAGATGGAAGAAAAAACTGTTTACCTGTCAGTTGACTCAGGCTCCAGGTAGAAAGGAAACATTGATTTATTTGAAGACGAGGTTGTTGCATAATGGCTTGGCGCAGAGGTGATTAGCATCATCTTCGGCTTTGGTGAGTTGTGAGGCCGTATACCTATAATTTGGGTTTCTTGAGGGATGGCCGTTGGTTTCGAACCGTTTATGTTGTTTTACGACTTGGAAAACAAACCTAGCGGCTGTTCTTAATAATAAGAAGGTAAACACATTATTTTAAGAAAAATCTAAAAGTGGAATATGCGAGGTGAGAAAGGACAGCAAAATAAAAACAGAAACATTGACAGCTTTTGGCGATCGTGTAATTTGTGCGTTTTACTGCTGTCAACAATCCGTTGCTCGCTTCAGAGACAAAATAGGCACTTTCGTCATTTATTTCCTACTCTAAAAGCGCGATGTTAATACCTTACCATTACTTCACTTGTACCAAATCCAAGATCGCTCAGTCAGAACCCCAATGTTTGCCTGTTACCGTTCTACATGGTTTTGCCTTTGGTTCCAACCCTATCCTTTTGTTTTGTCTTTTTGCTATCAAGATCACGTTTATTGTTTCATTGCTTTTTCTCTTACTTTGTCATGTCATTGTCATATAATTATGAAAAAAAGAGTGTAGTACAGCAATTAACAGAGACAAAAAAAAATATCAACAATAAAAATAATTTTCAAGGTCGACGCTTTAGCAAATCATGCGACGACGACGATGGTTTTTTATGACCCAGTAAATAATTTAATGGGATCATCAAAGATGAGCATAGACGCGATGTTGAAGCTGCTGATGATGACGAAGATGACAGCAGAGGCGATTTGTTGACAAGGCCGGCCGACATTATACTGCTTCGGATGGTGTGTTAGCGGGTTAAGATGCGTTTCTCATATACGAAAGACAATCCAGTGAACTTTTGTGAGATGTTTTCAAGAAAACGTTTGGCGGAGCAACGACCTGCGATTATGACACTATGGAAAAGGGCCGAGCGGTGGATGTGTGGCCATTTTAGACGATTAAAGTTGATATGAAATTGTCTGTGGATTGGGGAAAAAAAGAGTAAAATTGTTATAAATTTTTATGAACTTTAAAATCGGTGAAAATTATAATACGAAATACTAATTCAGTGCGTACATAATGAACATACATATGTATGTACGTATGATAATGAATTTTTTGTTTTACAGCGACTTGATTTTCGAACGATGTACATTGTACACATTTAATTGAGTGCGTAAGAGAGTGAGTAGTGAGTGGTTTGGTGTGCTATACAGAAAAATTGAGTGGTGTTTGGTTTACCGTCGGTCGGACCGGATGGTTGTGTTGATTGGTATTGTTTTGGTTTTTTGTGTAGTGAAAAAAAAAGAAATGTACTATGTACATACAAATTTAAGAAAAATGTTGACCTTCAGATGAGGTAAGTGGTCACTGATCTATATTGACTAAATACAAAATTTATGTAAGATATTGACTACAGGCAGTAAGTAATAAATCAGCAAAAATATAGGTATGTGAGGGTGATGTATGGCTTAAATATCCTGTTTTGTCACTGCTACCCAAATTGTCCTTGTATTTTGAATACGTTCTTGAATTCAAATTAATGCTAAAGCCATAGAAACTTTTCCCCTTTGGTATGTTGTAAGGCTTTTAAGTCATTTGTAGACTGGTTAAATTTTTAAACAGAGAAGTAAATAAAGCGGTTTTATTTTTGACATTTTGGCTATGAAGCCCAAAAACGCACGACTATATTGAAAAATCAATGCGGTGTTGATAGGAGAGCCAAGATAGTCGCTGCCAATTGTAACGCTCTGTACATGGTTGTTCTTTTTTAATGACAATAGGTATATGATTTTTCTGCCCCTCCTCCTTATTGACAATAACACCAAATCTGCATTCCGTCGCGTAGACGACGTCAATCTCCGTTGTCAATATTGTGCGATTAGGTGATTTGATTTCAAAATATGTAACCATTTATTTTCCGTGGTTTTCAGTTAGTTGATGAAAGGCCGTAAAAGTTCAAAAAATTGATGACTAACCAAACAAAAATGTGAGCAGGTGATTCGGTGCTTCATTTCGACGATTGATGTACCTATGTTTGACCTTTACCTCTGTGCCTACAGACTTCAGTAGGTATTCACTTCGATGTTGAGAAAAGTTTTTCAATATTTTCCGACTATTTTCGTTCTGTGAACTTTTGGCCCTGAAGTTTTGTTAAAATTTAGAGGAGAAAACAGCCATAAGTGTCAAGCAAACCTATATGCACCTATAACTAATTGAAAAATGAGTGAGACCCCCTTATGTGCTCCACACGACTACGCACATAACTTTCCATCAGAGGAGAAAAATAAAAAAAATAAAAATACAAATATATCCGCTGAAAATCATGTTCTATTGCAAAACAAATAAAATATTTTCTTATACATGGATAAATAAGATTTTTGACAATTGTTGCTGCTAAATTTCGCCCACTTTTAGGTTTTGTTAGTCAATTTTTTCCCAGTTTTATCATTCCTATTAAAAAACCGCTTAGCCGGTTTCGGTAAAAATTTATTAAGTTCGAGATATAAAATCGGCCTCGTTACAATAAGTTCCTTTGGGAAGTTAAAAAGAAATAATGAATTTGATGTGTGAATCCGTAAGTTAATTGGTGACAATTGTCCAAAAAATACACCGGAAGAGGCTCTAGAAAATTATTTCTAATTCCAGTACCTATCAATATCTTGAGCTTGAGTGAAGGAATTATGCTTCCACGACATTTTTTCTTTAGCTAACTGGTATCTACATAAAGGGTTTTTTTGGGGCGCTACAAAAGTTTTCTTAACTAAAACAAAAACGGTTTTGGATATCAATGAAATTCTTTATTCCTGTGGAAGTACATTAGATAGATTATGTATGGAACTCGATTCTTTCGCATGGCCACCACCGGCACGCTTGCAGAAGTCCAGACGCTGAATCCAATTTCGACGGTTTTCAAGCATAAATCGCCGATACTGCTGCAATTTCACGTTCGATATTCGTACGAAGTTCATCAATTGTCGCTGGCTTGTTGGCATAAACCATAGATTTGACGTAGCCCCACAGGAAATAGTCTAACGGCGTTAAATCGCATGAACGAGGCGGCCAATTCACAGGTCCATTTCTGGAGATAATGCGCTCATCGAACTTCGTTCTCAATAATTCGATTGTTTGGCCCGCTGTGTGACATGTGGCACCGTCCTGTTGAAACCACATATCGTCCAAGTCCATATCATCCAATTCATTCCAAAAATAATCGGTTAGCATTGAGCGGTAGCGATTCCCATTCACAGTAACGTGCCGGTCTTGATCATCACGGAAGAAGTACGGCCCAATGACACCACCAGCATGTAAACCGCACCAAACAGTGATTTTTTCGGGATGTAATGGTGCCTCGTGAAGCACATGTGGATTGCTGCCTGACCAATAACGCATATTTTGCTTATTGACGAAGCCATCCAGCCAGAAATGAGCCTCATCGCTGAAGATGATTTTTCGATGAAAATCCGGATCATTTTCAAGTTGTTGCTCAGCCCAATTCACGAACATACGACGCTTCTGGTGATCAAGCGGCTTCAGTTCTTGCGTCAATTTGATCTTGTAAGGATGTAGGCCAAGATCTTTTCGCGAAATCGCACAACGACGTCACAGAGATGCCCAACGCTTGAGAACGACGTGTGAGAGACTGATTTGGGTCTTCCGCAATTGATGCGCTAGCGGCAGCAATATTCTCGACACTACGGGCACTTCTTTGTCTCACTGGCACGGGAACATTTTGTACTGAGCCTGTGGATTCAAATTTTTCCACTAGACGCTCAATTGTTGATCTGGCAGGACGATTATGACGACCATAAATTGTACGTAGCGCTCTTAAAGTGTTGACCACTGACTCCGAATTTCGGTAGTAAATTTTAATAATTTCGACTCGTTGTTGGATCGTATACCTTTCCATTATGAAATGGCAAACCTTACTGAAGAGAAATATCAAGAGAGCGGGAAAAAATATGGCGTCGTTTGCTGTCCCTATCGGTCTACTTTTGTAGCGTCCCTTTATATGCAAATTGCAGATTAGGGATAAACATAACTTGGCCAAAAAACTTAATGGGGTTGACGCAAATCTCTAGAAGGTTCGATTGAGTAGGTTTGTCAATCGTTCGAATTGTGGATCTAAACCATTCTCGAATGCATTTATGCACATTCAAAATTTCATCCAAAAAGATTATTATAGGTACTGAAAAAAATCTCTTCTTTAGCAGGGGACCGGATGAGCTTTGCTTAGTCCAAATTAAATTATTTTAGGTATCGATTTAATGAAGAGCAATAAAAAAGGTGGTGACAAAGCGCATCCTGGATGATGAATATGTTTGAAAAGATTTCTAAAATGAGAAGAACTGTGAAAAAAGACCCCCTCCAAGACCTCATAACTTGTATTGTCACCGAGTTGATGAAATTCTTCTACACGCCTAATCTTATGACATCATTGAAAAATATACAGTACCTAAGACAATCTCTCTTTTTACACGAAAACTTTGGTTTGCTGAAATACGTAATGACTGAATCTCTATATGTAAAAAAATGGATGATTTCTGTGAAAAAAATTGGAAGAACCTCATATAAGAGTGGGAAAGCTGGAAAAACCAAACAAAGGTCGAATATTAGATTGTGGATGCATTGGTTTCCAAGTGGAAAACTGGAAAATTTCAAATGGAAAACTGGAAAATTTCAAAATATGTTTTCGAATGGAACTCGGAAAACTCATTGGTTTTCAAAGGGAAACTGGAAAATTTGTGATGTATATGAGATATGGCCAGAATAGCGGGTAGTAGGATGGTGGTTTAGTAGGTATTGGGTAGCAGGATGAATGGTTGCGGGTTGCGGGTAATAAGTAGTAGGTTTCTGGCTAATAGTGTAACAGTAAGCGTGTAGAAATAGTTGGTAGCTAGTTGTAACAGAGTAGTGTTGTACTGGGTAGCGGATATGGGTAGACGTACTGGGTAGCACAAGCAGGTAGCGTTTAAAAGGTAGTGGGTAGTGTGGTAGAGGAGTATCAACTATCGATTGAGGCACTACGAAGTCTGCAGGGTCAGCTAGTCAATAATATTTATGTGTTTATTATAATAACATTACATATTATTTTTTTATATTTCTTAAATAAAAGACAATGATTAAATTAGATTTAATCTCCTTGACGATTATATTTAGAAAGATCTTCTTTTGAATATATAATTATTAAAAATGAATACTAAAGTTGCTACAATTGGGTGTCAAAACTGTTGAAAGTAGGTGAACTAAGTTAAGGCGATGTTGAAAAAAGGTAAGTTTATTCAGTTCGCACATAGTGTGTACGACTATCCAGAATCAGTGTTATAATTCGCAAAGCTAGTAGCGCTAGAGAGCGCTGCAGTTGCCAAACAATTACAAAATATAAAACGATTTTTTAAAAACTGAAATACCCAAACCATTAAATGCCAAAATTCGTAATTATTTTCTATTGTTCCATTCGAAAACCATTACGCATCAGTTCCAATACATCAATTTCCATTGCTCTCAACGGATGTTTAGGTATGTAATGAATATTGAAAAAAAAAATGAAAAAATGGTAAATTGGAAAAATTTTAAATATTTGAATCAAACATTTGAGTTCTTGAATGGAATTTCTTTGATTTCTAGGTACAATTGTTAAAGAGTTGATTTTAAAATAATTAAAAAGAACATTTTTGATGCGGAAAGCTTTGAAATTTCTGGAAAAATGCGAAAATTTGAAAGTCATATATCGAGATTTTGCAGGGAAGAATAGAAATTTTAAGTATGAAAACGTTGGTGATAATAAAACATTAAAAATAAAAACATGTAATTTAAATTCATAAATAAAAGTTTGAAATATGTACCTCAAAAATACATTTTATCTGAAAAAAAATTTATGTCAGAAGGTTTCTTAAAAAATTTTGATTTTTGAATAAAAAAAAAATTATTGAAGCCGTTTTTTTTTTTTAATTAATCTTTAATACATATATAATTTGGGACCAAAATGTGCTTTACATGCGTACAATTATTCAATTCAAAAATCAAAGTACACTAATCGGACTATTATTTTTGGAGAAAATCTGATGACAAAAACACACTTCTATGGAGGGTAACGTTTTGGAGCAATACAAAAATATTTTATTTTAGATCAGAGTTTTGAAAAAATATTTCGAGGAAGTTTAATAAAAATCGTAAGAGTCGTTTTTGAGAAAATTGAAACGTTTTGTTTTTTGCCAAAAAAAATTGTAGGTACCTATATATAAGACTTGAAAATTGAAATGTTGTACCTATAGGTATGTGATTCGGTGTGCAATTTTGTTCCTTGATGATTGCGGACTGACTTCGATGGAAAACTCGCTATTATGCTTTAAATGTAATCGCTTCAATGCACAACAACGCTTATTTTTTTTTTTTTCAAATTGCTCACAAATTAACTCTGTTAAATGTCTCTTGGATCTACCCAACCCGCTCGGTTTTTAACATTTTCATCCAAAAAGCATTACATTATTTTCTTTATCTTTACTTTCTCTGGTTAATTGCACAGAAAAGAGAGCAAAATCTAAGAGCAACTTATCTGGGAATCATTGTTTTACTTCCTGCTGCGATTTTCCATCGAATCCCATTAAATAACAATGCATTCTAACAATATTTGTGTTTTATAATCACTCTAAAGTTTATCTGAAGGCCTTCAATTACTTGCCAGACCCCCGTCTGTCGGGATGGCTATATTACCTAGCTTGACAATAAACTTCTTGTTCAAAAGCCTAATCATTTAAACTTCTTTGACCACACAATGAAATTTCCCGAAAAATCCATTCTAATGTCTATTAAAACTCGAAAATTAATCAACAACTTTTTCCTAGCTATTTGTGGCAGAATCAGCAATTTCCATCACCCTTCTAAACAGTATCCAAAGTCCTAAAAATCCAAGTCCACCAACCCCTTTTCAACCGCAACAAAGCAATCAACTTTTGTTCCAATTAAACATCCATCCAGTTCCAGATTTGATTATTTCAAAATAATATCTGTCGAAATTTTAATATTGCTCTTGTTTTGCAGATTATAATTTTGCAAACAAAATTAAAACATCTAAAAATAACCGCAACATTTTAATATCACTCTGGACCCATGTTGAGCTTGAACCTAATCAAAAATGAAATAAAAATTAATAAAACCTCAAAATTTATGCGCCAAAAGGTAAAATTCACAAAAAAAAATACAAAATATAAAAAAAACAGGAACTGAAATTGATTCCGTAAGAAGCTTGTCGAAAGTCGAATGTCGATATCTGACGAAAGTCTTTTTTTCTCTCTCTGGGTTTTTGTGTTATCGGTTTTGGAATGAGTTCCAAAATAAAATGAATCGTGAATCCATTGTACAACTCGATATAAGAAATCATGCATTCCCCTTCCCCTTCTACCTCTCACGCACTCAACTCAACACACGACTGTAGTTGTACCTATACCTATCTACCTACTTAAGAATTCGAACGAACAAGGAACCATATTCGAGACTTGAATGAAAAATGAGGCGAACAATATTCAACCGCCATCAAAAATTCGGTCCGTCTGTCTATCAGCAGCGGGTAGCTAGGTAAGGAGCCCATACCTGCTTCTAACATTCAAACATTCTAAATTGAGATGTTTTTTTTTCTTGTATTCCCATTCAGTTTCAGTTTTGTTATTGAAGCCATTCCAAAATGTATACAGTTGGATATACAAAAACACAGAAGCGTAGCCAATTTTTCTTGGGTGGGTAAGAGGGTTTATCTACTTGTATATAAAAACTGCGATTTAAATGTTTTTGTAAAGAAGGTAACTCGTAATTTTTGGAAAACCTTTAAATTTTAGAAAGAAAAATGTTCGATTTTCAAAAATATTGCTATCCAATGACACCCCCTAACATTGACGGCCCTGTAATTAAAGACGACTACAACTTCAACAACCTACACCAAGCTTCTCTGCTGCCATAATGTTGCTCCAGTTGCCATAGAGCGCTATGGAGTGGGTATCGCCATAGGTAAGTCCATATCTCTATGAAAAAGAGTTCCCTGATAGTGTATGTGTGTGTGTGTGTATTTTTGTGTATTCCGACGAAGCACAGAACCATGATGGCTGCTTCTTTTACCGACGGCAAAAACACAACCATCTCATATCATCGAAACGAAGAAAGAAGATACATTTTTTGGGCGTGGTTCAGTTTTGCTGGTGCCAATGCCAAACAAAAAACAGTATCTATAGATACCTACTGGAATTCTCTATTCTAGGTGGGTATTTTTCGTTTTCTTTTTATTTTCGTGTTCAATTTTAATTCCAGAAAGGAATGAATATTATTTTCGCTTCTTGGCATTCGAAGGAATGTTTTTTTAATCTTTCCTTTCAACGGACGCGAGCCGAGTAGATATATCCCGTTTTACCTTCCTATTATTTTGTTAATGGAATTTGTTAATTAAATTGTTTTGGGCCGGAATATCTCGCTCTCTGGACAGAGAGATATCGGAATATTCAGAATTTATTGTTCAGACGTTTTTCTTTTTACTAAATTATGTAATTTGAAGATGTTGCTGGGTTAGAATAGTGGCTCGGGAGCAAGAGGTAGCAAGTTGGTTTGGTTATGACGAGGTCAAAGCGAAGAAATTTTGGATAATTAAGGAGGCATTTTGGAGCTGATTAATAAGGGACTGGGGAACGGATATAAAATGAAAAAGAAATGCTTTTAATTTTTTTTTGGAATTGAATGAAATTTGAAAACGTTTTGAAGATTTTTGAAAGTGTTCCAAGTAACATTTTTTTGTTTACAAATCTTCTTCTTCTTCGTCAGCCTTCTTTCACTGCATACGGAGGCTAATATTGGGTCATAAGAAAAACAACACTAGATACCCAAAGTAATAGATAACTCGATCTCAAGCTTGATTTTTCCCCAGTGTCGACGTGGGTCGGCCTCAACTTGATCAATCCACTTGACTCATTCTCCGGTAGGAATTGAGAATTGACTATATTCGACCACCAGTAAATACACTTCGTTTTGTCCTCGTTAATGACAAATCGATCTTGTTCGCCTCAGACTTCATACTGGAAAAGTCACTCTCACTGCTCGTTTGGTTCTTCCCATAATATCGTAAATTTTTGAAAGATTGTCGGTCCCGTCGGGTCGTATTGGCGTTCGTATTGCGCGCCACCCTCTCAAGAAAAATATTGAAGCAGCATAATGACATCGCATGCATAGTCTCAATTTGTGACCATTCATCATCATTCTGATAAGTTGTATCAGTTTGGTAACTCGACATGGCACGGTATAGTTCGTTCGTGCGCTTACTCTGTCGTAAGCCGATTTGAAATCGATGAAAAGGTGGTGTGCATCGATGTTATATTTTTAAGTCTTCTCCAGGATTAAGAGTAGAGTGAAAACTAAACTTATTCGATAGTAGATTTTCCAAGTCTGAAGCCACACTTGTAAGAGCCAATCAGTTCGTTGATATATGGTCTGTAGCTTGGCAAGATCTTGCTGGCGGATAGAACACGATCATCTTTTTTATGGACCGGGCAGATGGTACTTAAGTTCCACTGCTCGAGCGTACTTTATTTCGACCAAATTTTGATTACAAATTGGTGCACGCTCCTTACCAGATTAGATCTTACTTACCTACTTAAGGTTGCGCTACAGTCCATTTTGGACTTGGGCTTCAATCAACAGTCTCCGCTAGCCAGCTCGGTGACTAGCAAGCTGTCTCTTGTCTTGCACTCCAAGTTGACTGAGGTGCTCTTCCACTTGTGTGCGCCACCTTAGTGTCTTCCTTTCCTCCTACTTCCCTCGGGAATAGTGTCGAATGCCGGAGCATTGGTGTCCATCCGCTCTAAATGACCGAACCATCTGAGTCTCTGGACCTTGACCCTTCTGGCTAGGTCCATGTCGTTGTACAACCCGTAAAGTTCGCTGTTGTCTCTTCTTCACCATTCCGTTTCAAAGCACACGGGCCAAAGATCACCCGAAGAACTTTCCTTTCGAAACAGCCTAAGGCACATGCATCCGATTTTGTAAAGGTCCATGCTTCTGCACCATACAGCAGGACTGGCATGATGAGTGTGTTGCACAATTTTACCTTAGTTGCTCGAGAGAGGGCTTTTCCACTCAATTGCTTTATTAGCCCAACGCAACAGCGATTAGCAAGAGTTATTCTTCGTCTGATCTCGGCGCTGGTGTTATTGCCCGTGTTAATAGTGGAGCCTAGGTAGACAAACTCCTCTACTACCTCGAATTTATATGCGTCTATTGTGACCTTCTGTCTGAGCCATCGGTGTTGGGTGTCCTTTCTCGTAGATGCAGTTTAGAGGATCTCCCTTTTTCAGGATCGGGCAAACAATGCTGAGGTTCCATTCATCGGGCATGTCCCCTTCCGACCATATCTTACAGATGATTTGGTGCATGCTCCTATCTAGATCGTTGCCTGCTGCTTTGAACCGCTCGGCAACTAGACCAGCGGCTTTGTTGGATATCAGACGTGATATTGCCGTTTTAGTTCTTCTAGGTCAAGTTCACGGAATTGTTGACTATCATCGTGTCCGATGAAACGCTTCTCCCTAACGGCGGGATTTCGTTCATCTTCACTGCTATATAGTCTACAGAAAATTGGTCTTGCCAAATCCCCAGCATTTTCTGCGATTTACCTTCCGATAAAACCTCCAAACTTCATTCCTGCTGTTGGCTCTCTCAACATCCTGCTTGGATGCTTGAGCCTGCCTGCATTCTTCGTTAAACCAGGGGTTTCGTTGGCTTTCGGTGGCTGTGTGAAACCTAGCACATTAGAGGCGGCATCTCTAACTGCTTTTTGGTAATGTTGCCACCGGTCTTCGATACTTGACGTTGGCGGCATTAGAGTCCTGAAGATATAACTTGACACTCGCTTGGAAAAGGATCTGGAAATCTTTTGCGATTGTAGCTGTCCGGCGTTGAACCTTGGCTACGACGAGGTAGTGGTCCGAGTCAATTTTGGCTTATCAGAAAGTTCGAACTTCTAGAATGCCTTCCGTCGATTGCAATGTGATCAATGAGGTTGACGGTTGATTAATCAGGAGATCTCCATGTTCCTTTATGGATGTTGAGATGTCGAAACTATGCGCTTGCTGCCGCAGCAATTCGCCTCGCAGCAAAATCGATCATGCTGAATCCTTTGTCGGAAGTTATGTAACGAAAATTGTAACAAAAAACAAAAATATTCGTACTTATTAATCTTGTTCATGCGGGGTGAATTGATTATACGAGGAGCGTGAAGACGCGGGCAAATAGTGCAGAATATTTCGCTATACCTTCTGCGAATCCTAATGAACTAATTGTCAGCATCTGACTCAACAAATTGGGACATCTGGTGTCAAGTAGTTTGCTGCTACATCCACTAGTTGGGCAGTCACTGGAGCCAACAACTCGAATTTTGAATGGGTATTGAAATACAACCACATCATTCTTCTAAAAGTTTTGAATGAAACTTGTATTTTTAAGTTGTATTTTTCTGAGATTTGTTCGTAAGCGAGCAACATGGTTTTTCTTTTTATTTACAAATCCAAATTTTTTCGCATAACACCGCAAAATATAAATTTCACCAAACCTTGCATGCATCCTTGCTCAAGGTGATTTTGATTAATTGATAAAATCAGTTAACCTCCATTGCGCTAAACCAGGTAAAAATCGATTCACATTATTTTAAAGGCTTCATATCAGAATAAGGAACACATTTCAAAAAGAACCCTTATCTAAAACTGTCGCAGGAGGGTTCAGCGATTTAATGTAGTTTCCTCATTTGGTGGGAAAATCGTAAAAATAGCAAAAAAGTAGATTTTCCATTTCGATCGAATCAAAATCTAATCATGGTTTTCTTCACACCACTGACTGTATAGAAGGTGGAGCAACCCCTTTTTGCACCATAAGCTTAATTGAATAGAAGCTACACTATGAGATGAAATGCCTTCAGGGTATTAGAAATTTAATGGAAAGAGAATAAAAACTGATGGCACTCATTTTGCATTACAACGAAAAAATATATAAACTAAGATAGGAACGTCGAAGTCAGTGAAAATGAAAACACTGAAGTCCCCTATCTTCCCAGCCCGATGAATATTTTTCATTCAAACTTTTTTGGAAGCTCATTAAGCTTGTGTTTAATATAAAGTTTACATAATGAAAAAGGTTGATGTTCATTTTTTTGGTTATATAATTTATTTGGCTTCTCATAGGATAGGCATTAGTCAGACCCAAGTTCACAGAATTATTTTCTAAGGAAAACCGCAACGAACTCATTAAATTTGAACCCCTACTGTATGTATATTGCTTTCGTCCTTTTTTGTTACCTAACTTGTGGTTTTGATCCTTCCTCGAAAATAATGAAATACATGAAATGAACTGCCAGCAGGAACTGGGTTATAACATGCGTGAAGACTTCTAATGAATTTCCAACTGAACGATGTGTGAGATTTGTTGAAGCCTGATGAGTGCTTGAAAATATTTTTAATTAAATTCAGTCACACTCTCAAGTGTGTTGGAAAAAAAAATAATTTACCATTTCAGTCTTTCATTTTGTCATATTTCAGCTTTTGATATTTGAAAAATGCAAATTAGATGACGAAACAGGTTGAAATACCACCTCCGCCTACCTTTTTCGTCAAGTTTTGATATAGAAATTCTTTTAATTTCTGTGATTTTGTGGAGAAGATTAACAAAATTTATGCACCTCAGGCGTTTATCCTACTGAGAGATGAACTTCTTAATATTCTAAATTAAATGGTTGAATTATGGAAATTTCTTTTCATATATTTTCGTGATATGGTTGTCGGTTGGTTGTCTTGTGATCGGAATCGGAAAAATTACGTCTGGCAAAGGCAGACATAGCTATTAACAGATATCGCGTTTCGATTAATGAAGACATTAATATGGTAGTTTGTTTTAAATTGATTTTTAAAAATGATAAGACAAATTTTTGTTTCACTTAATTGGTTTGTTTTTATTTTTCACTTTGAATCGAAGTATTGGTTAGAATGCACATATTTTATGTGTAGATACATTTTCAGGCTTGGCTTTTGTGAGCAAAACCTTACATTGATAAACTTATTCTGAAAAGAAATATAGCTTACAAACGTTGGAAAAGGTTCAATCTGACACTGTTGTTCATGCAGTACAAAACGTTAAGAAATGCGTTGAATATGCGAATGCGAAGACATTTTTAAAGAGATTGTGGAACTTAAAAAAGTTAATGCCGAATCTCTTTCTGCCTTACATGCTATTCAGTTGGAGAAAAAGCAAATGCAAGCACATATTGATTCATTACAGCTTAGAATAAATTTACTTGCTTTGGACAAGGCGATTAAACTGTTTTCTGATGGACTTGATCTTAATATTTCTGAGGAACAAATTGATAACGTTTATGTGAAACACATTAAGAATAAACTTTCAGAAAAAAATAATGAATCTAATGGCAACATACTGTGCGTTAAATTTTGCTCTTCTATATATATAAAAGAACAGCCTAATTTTTGTGTTCGTTCGCTAACCGGGCACACTGGTTGACCGATTTTCCTAATTTTTTCTCTAAATGCAAGAGGTTTTAGGGTAGAAGGTTAAACAAAAATAAAATTTATACTTTTCAAATCACAGATGGTTAAATTGTTAAAAAATGTTAAAAATTTTGTATTTCGCACTACAAAAAAAAACTGATCAATATACGAATACTCAATTTAGTTTGAAAATTTTGTCAAATATTTTTTAAATAAAGAAATCAAAAAAAAAAAATGTCAGTGAAGAAAAAATATTGTTGACATATAATTTTTCTTCGACAAAAAAAAATGTCAGTGAACCTAGGAAATGACGCTGTTCACATTGGATTCTTTCCTCCGACTTATCTTGACGTCTATATGTTTTTTCTCTTTCGCACTTGCTGGTAAGAAAAAGACAACAAAGTGAGGCAGGATTTTCAAACCAAACTAAAAATTTATGGATTTTTTTTGACATCTTGCATATGCCGTCAAATTAATTAGGCCAGTTCCATCTAAAAACATCTCACTGAGATCTCAGAGATTTTTTAAGTGGAATGAGAAATGAGATTATTTTCTGAGATCTCTGAGATGAAAATATTTTGGATTCGATTTCTCAGTCAGCTATTTTGACGTGACTGACAACAACAACAATTTGTAAGGTAACCATTTTATGTCAATGAGAATTGAGAATTATGTTCCACCAAATGATTTTGCCTCAGTCAAATTGACATTGAGATCTCGTGTAGCTTTTCTTATAACCCAAGAATTGATCCGTGACGTAAAAGTGGCATTTTTTTTTACTTAAACGTATTTCTTTCTAAAAAAAATTTAAGTTTTTTCGAAGGATTGATTACTTTTGAATCTCTTTTGGAGACGGATTTACACATAATTGTAAAAGGATATTACACATATTTACTACCAGCCATATTTATAAAAGAATATTAAAGGCTGCTTAACTTTAAACAACTTCTAAATAGCTCTTAAGTACAAAATGAGAATTTATAAAGAATTTACACATTTAAGTAACGTTGTTTAACGATTGTTTAACTTAAACGCCAATCACCTCGTTTAGAGATTGTTTAAAGCCATTTTAAAAAAATTGACAAATTAAAATATAATATATTCTGTCACTTTGATTTGCTTTTAAATCAGAGATTTTTGTATCTAACCATATTAACAAAGCCGTGGGTCAAAAAAATGGATCTTGAAGAAAATTTGTTCAAGCAAAAATACAAATTTTCAAAAGCCATGTTTGTTTTTTTTTTATTTGACACAAAATTTTTGAATGAAATTTGTCAAAAAGTGAAATTTAAAGATATTTTTTTGTACTAGATTTGGAATTCCCTTAAGATTTTTGACATTAACCGTGTTTAGTTAAGCATCAAAGAAAAAATGATTATAAATCCAAATTTAATTAACGTTGTTTAAAGGCTGATTAAATATTTAAGCAAGCTTAACTAAACAACCTCTGAGAACCATTTTAAGAGAATCTAATAAATACGGCAGTACGTGTTTGATTGTTCTAAGTTTTCTGTACAAAACGATTAAACAACTGACCAGACAACGAAGACTTTCAAAAAAGGGATTGACTCGATTTTGCACATTTCTTACACGCCAAAAAAAATTGAATTTCAGTAGCAATTCTTCTTGGTCCTCACATCAATGAGATGTTGTTAGGTGGAACTGGCCTATTGTCAATTTATGACAACTATAAGACGTCAAAGTGAGTCTATAGTGTTCACACTACTTTTGTGTTTGAACACGACAGATTGGCCTTACTTCAAAATAAGTCGGCGGAAATAGTCCAATGTGAACATCGTCAATTATATTTGAATTAGCTGACCCGGCAAACGTTGTTTTGATATATGAAATGTCTAGAGTATGAAAATATGTATGTATATCTTATTTATTTTTAGTGGGTACGTATTTACGAATAAAGCATTGCCACAATTGAACTGGTTGCTCGACAACAATACTACGTTAAGGACAATAATAAAATTGCATTGCATTCAGAATATTTGCGCAAACTATTGAGCCGAAGTTAAACGATCAACAAAAGTACCTATGTGTATGACACAATTAGATATGCAAGGTGTGATCAGTCTGAGTGGTAAGTAGGCTCTAAATCTTTTTTTTTCTGAGGACAAACTTTGTCCATTATACCACGGTCAACTGCTGCAGACGAATGGAGTCATTTGAAAACTTCTATTTCAGGAAACTAACATTGGCCAATTATTGGACATTAAAGAGAGAGTGGCGCGACAGATCTTGAAGAGCCAAGGCCTAAGTGGCTTACTCTCATCAATAATTCTCTGGGTGCGTGTGAAGAATTTAGGGCACCTACAATTTTACGCCGATTCCGAACGGCAAAGTTGAGAAGCACTTTTTCATACTCTTGATACTCTTGGAAGTTTTGTCAGTTCTTCGCAAAAGGCAATGCCCAAGAAAGATGAAATAAAAAAACTTTGAGCACGAGTAGGTCTCGAACCCACGACGCGACGTTCTGCAGCCAACGCACCTTTTTTTTTTTTTTTGTAATTCATTTTTTTTATTCATTTAAACTTAAATCTACTTACATGCTAGACAAAAATGTGAAACTAGCCTAATTAATTCTACTTATATATAACTTACTGGCCCTAGTCGGGCGCTCTAAGCAATTCATTGTTCTTAAAATTAATGCCTTTCGGCCTACGAACTAGGTTTATTTCATTTTACTTCAATTTTTTTTTTTTTTTTTATTAGAAAATTATAAAAACTAATGTCTTTGACTCTTTAATTGTTTTCTTACATACTAGGGTCCTTAAAATAAAACTTAAAATTACCTACTCTACCTACAAACTACTTAAAACTAGAACAACCACAGCGGCAAAAACTATATCCTTCTGTTTTTTGAGGATTTGTGTAATTGTCTTTTTTCTTTGAATAATTCTTGTATTGTTTATTGTTCATTCTTTTTTCACTTTCTTCACTTTTTTTCACTTGTTTTCTTTTTATATGATTTTTTGTTGTTGTTATTTTTTTTTTTTTTTTTTTTTTTTAATATATTTTATAGTGCCACCAAACCTACTCTACTTAACCTAAGACCTAAGACTAAAACAAATATGTAAGCCGGCCAAGGCAAAAACTACCCACCCCGGACTACCCATTGTCAAATGCCGTTTGAAGCCACCAAAACTGGTTCTCCTGCTTCACCCTATCAATGCGGTCCTGTTCGGACACAGCCCTACTGAACCTAAGCAGCTCCGCTCCATCACGAGCGAGGATGCCTCGTTCATACAGGAGTCGCCGGTCTACGGATTTACGCCTGACGTGGTAGATAAGCGGTACTGCCAATCTATCCTGTATCATGCCGCACTGGTCTAAATAGAGGAATGCCTCTGGTGGAATGAAGCCGCTCAAGCGTGCATTCTCGAAGTAGTTCTCGTTCGGATAGAACGGCCCGAAAATCAAATTGTTGGTCGAAGTCATAGCTCTCGCAATGTGACCCCGAACAAGTTTTATCACGAAATTGTCAATTCTGTTGATCCGAGCCCCATTGTATAGAACCTCGTTTGAATAATAATGCAGATAAGAAGATTCCGGTGTCCGATACCAACCGAGACAGCGCCGAAGACACTGCCTCTCGAACACCCGAAACTTCTCCATTTGGAAAGGGGCAATGTTGAACCACACTGGACAACCATAAACGATCATTGGCCGTATGAGGGCCATGTAGCAAATTACCTTCACTCTGGGGTCAAGCCGACTGCTGTAAAACAGCCGTTTCGTCAGAGCGAAGGCTCCTCTGGCCTTAGTCAGAGCAGCATCTATATGTCTGTCGAAATACAGATACTGGTCCAACCAGATACCGAGGTACTTCACTACAGTTTTGCTCGTCAATGCCTGTCCGTGAGGATCAACAATGACCATCTTGCGCCAATTCTTACACGTATCTCGCGAAGCCTTAGCCAACGGAGTCCGGAACAAAATTGTCTCCTACTTTTGGACATTTATTTTCAGTTTCCAGTCGTCGCAGTATCGCTGAAAATAGCCAACGCACCTAACCACTAAGCCATGGACACTATTGGACATTGGAAAGGAATAATTTCACTTGATTCTGAAGGCCGAATTTCACTTCCAAAAAATGTTTATTGTAATACAAATCCACGGAATGAGTTGATTCCAGATGTCTTTCCAGACATTGAAGCATTGAGTTGAAGTGCAAGTCTTTCTAACATCGATGCAACAATTTATTTTGAACTAGACAATTAAATGCATAATTTTTTGCCCACAAGTCGTTTGAGTGGTTTGACACAATTACAATTAAAAAGGATGTAGTAAATCTTACAACGAGACGGAGTTTTTAAATTTTTTACATTTATGCATTTATGTACCAGGACTGCCTCCACATTTTTTAACTCTGATGGTATGAGCATTACTATGTTTCGGGACATCAATCAACTTAAACTTTACAGTACTACAAGACTAGCCGTGAAGAAGTTAATATCATACGTCTTTAGTTTCCTGTTCGACTTGAATTCCCTGAAGAATAAATAAGACGCAAGGTCAATATTTAAAAATATGTGGTTTTGATTTAGAAGTTTCTGTTTTTCCTCATGGTCAACTACACAGGGTATCCTGTAATTTGTCTGCCATATACTTAGGGATGTGATTCTTGGTCATATTCTTAGAAAATAAAAGACCCTTCTAAAACAAAGTTACTTTTTCATCACTTTTTGACGATTAAAAAAAAGGCTAACTTTGTATTTAAGTGGTGTTCAATTTTTCTTGCCTGAGCAAAGTGTTGACTTTAACATATATATATTTTTTCAAATAATGCGTAAAGAACATAAAGTTTTCTTATTTTTATGAACAAAAAAAATTACCAAACAAAATCTCATTGATAAACAAAAACCCATACATTTTACAATACTTGGGAAAAACAGCTTAGAACATCGAATTTAGATTTTTTTGTCAATATTTTTATTGCAGCACTTTATAATATCCCAATAATTGTTGGATTTAAGAAAATATATAACATTGTGCAATCCTGAAGAGGCTTAAAAGCATACTTATGCCTATACCTGGCTTGCTGTCAAAATTCTAATTACCTTACCTCTTCTCAGGGAGCTAAATTTGTATAAGATATGTTTAATGGGTAAATGAACTAAAAAAATTATGTAAAAGAAGTGAAAAACGAATAGATTATTCATCAGATTAGCAAATACAAGCATGATTTTTCTAAGAAAATTGTTCATTTCTGCCTATCCATCGACTACCGTATTCTTCATCCTGCCAATCTCTAATTTCCGAACCGTTGTGGGCCGAAGCCCTTACAATATTTGTTAGATGATATTTCTTTGTTCATCATTTAAATGACCATCACGCGAATAGTTGCAAGCATCTTTTGAGGTAATTTTCGACCACTTTTTGACACATATTAAACTGTACCTCAACCTCAAGAGTTAAAAGTGTGTCTACATAAGCACGGTCTTTCGAGTAGCCCTACAAAAAAAGGTCCAGCGGTGTTAAATCGCATGATTTTTGTGGCCAGTTGATATCGCCACTACGAAAAATTACGCGGACAGGAAATATCTCTGGCAATAAAGTAATATTCGCTCAAGTTGTGTGGCATGTGGCACCGTCTTGTTGAAACCACATACTCTCCAATTCGCATTCCCTAATAGCTGACAATAAAAGTCTATTATCATAATGACCATAACGCTCCGAATTGACGGTGACAGTCGTTCCATCTTCGTTTTCGAAGAAGTAAGATCCAATCACACCTCCGGACCAAAGAGCGCTTATCTTCAATTACTTGAGGACTCTCAGAAACCCAAATACGACAATTTTGCTTATTAACATACCCACCGAGTGAGAAATGTGTTTCGTCGCTGAAGAAAATTTTGTTCGAAAGAACGCCATCCACCGCCTGTTGTTCAAGCACCCATTCGACGTATCTACGACGCGACGCTGTGAATGGTCAGCTGGCTCAGTTGTTGTGTGAGCTGGACTTTATATGGATGTAGGTGTAGATCCAAATGCAAAATACGCCATAATGTGCCGTAAAACAGTCCTAATTCCTGAGAACGACGAGGAATCGACACATTCTGGTCTTCGGCAACACTTTAACTTACAGCAGCGATATTTTCAGTGGTACGAGCGAAACGATGATCCATAGGCCTTACAATATCTGTAACCAATCCAGTCCCTTCAAATTTCTTCACAATTTTGCTAACTGCTTGCGTAGTTGGACGATTATGTAAACCATAATCTCCTTTCAAAGCACGATATGTGGCTGCAGCAGAATCAGCATTTTTGTAGCAGGTTTTAACAATTTTTATTCGCTGTGCAATAGTTAAGCGATCTATTTTCATAAACGTCAGACTTTTCAAATGACAACTTGGTTTGACAGATGTCGAATTTCAGAATCATACTTTTGAAACTGCAAAATGGATAAGCCGCTACTAAAAGTGAGATTAACGTATGAAAATACTGGTCCGATGCTATTGTTGGAGTTTATTAATGTTTAGATAATCTTTTTCCATGTAAGAATTACAGTTTAGTTTTAAAGGTTTAATTGCAATCGCAAACTTTTGTGACTAGGAACAAATTTTCCAGACTTCTGCAGGTCTCCTTATCTGCGATATCATTAATGGGGAGCCTTTATGGAGTTATTTCATTTCTTCATCCGCTAAGGAGTACAAAAAAATGATATGAAATAATATTGTGTCTGAAAATTATGTCATGTGTTCTTCATAAAAGCATTTTTCTATCCGACCAATTCTCATAAATAATAAAAACATCAATATGTATTTTGGAAAATTTTAAAGTGCATATTTTATATGTTTCCCAATAAAACAAAAAGAAAACAAAAACGGTCTCATTCTGTTTATCGAAGGATCCTACTCTCCATTTTATATTGCCAAAATCAACCAACCGACTAACGAACCAATATTCCGAAAAGAATAAGAACAAATAAAATATAAATGGAAAACAGTAAATTTGTAGGCAAATTGTGCTAAGACAAGCAAAAGAACTCTTTCAGCACGTAGAACAAAAATACTTCCCCCAAAATATAAACATATGCCGATGCCACAAGAATATAATTTATCATCCTGATAGAATAGGATAAGGGAATCAATTTTCAAATTTAAAATATTTTCCATAAAAACGTGCCCAGAGAAATTCTCTCATATCGACAAAATCGGCATGCGGCAGCCATCATATATGCGGAAATAAATGAAAATGAAATCGTCTTGGAAAATCGTATACCAAACTCCAATTCGTATATAAATTGAACGAGCCTTATCTTTTACCTTTATCCCATTTTCTCATATCGTCGTCGTGTGTGCTTGAGTGCTAAATCGGTTCCATCTCGAACCGAATTTCATTGAATTGAACCGTGAATACCTTTCTCCCGTGATGTATCCAATTGCTTGATGGATGAAGAAGTATGAATTTAGGGAGTGGATAGGTATGTAGCAGCCTATACCATCACCAAAACCAACCGACCGAAATGAAATGAAATGTAATTTCAGGAGCACGCTCAATTTCCTTTAAATTGCTCACTTTAAAATGTTCCTTTTCGTTGTTTTCTGGACCAAAAAAAGGTCTCATGGAATAAAAACCAAATGAGGAATGAAAAAAGGAGCAGGAAAAAATGTTCTTTATATTTTTTTTGGGAGTATCTACGCATTTTTAAGGAATATAGTTATCCTTTTTTTCCGGGAATATAATTTGTTTGAGTAAACCTTGGCGGAACGACATTGGATCTTTTTTTTGGTTTCGTGAGTCTGGGTTTCTGTTTTATAATCAAATTTTAAGTTCGTAGGGTAAATTCGCGTTTAACGATAAACACTGAAATAAAAATATTTTGTAGGTGAAAAGTACACACAAAAAAACAAAAAACAGTTTTCCGACATTTAAGGAAATACATAAATGTATACCTTGTGCTTACAAAATACTTGCTGCAGGTGTAGTTAGTGTTGCCACTTCGACTTACTTACTTACTTGGGGTGCAGCCAAAGCCGTCTTTAACTTATTGGAGGCTCTGGGCATATTACGATAATGGGGCCCGTATGACTTTGACAGAACACTATTTTGTTAAATTAAACAAAGAAAGAAGATAACCATGTTTCTAGATTCATTTTTATTGACAGTCACATTAAAGACACCGAAGCAGAGGGAAAAGTAGATGTTTTCAAACAGCACTTCGAACAGCTGCTGAATGCGCATAATGTCGAGCGAGCTAATGGCAAAAGAGAAGCAAGATCAGTCAATAAAGACCCAGTCCCAGCCCCCAGTTCAGAAGAGGTAGAAAGAGCCATCCAAAAGCTAAAAAATAACAAGTCCGCCGGGTCGGATGGCATACCTGCGGAACTCTTTAAATATGGAGGAGGTGTTTTGATGAACCGCATGCACCAGGTCATCACCAAAGTGTGGGAGGAAGAATGCATGCCCACTGACTAGTCGAAAAGCTCCATATGCCCCATCTACAAAAAAGGCGATGCGATGTCATGCAGAAATTACCGTGGCATATCCCTGCTTAATGTTGCATACGAAATCATATCCAACGTTCTGTGTGAGCGTCTTAAACCTTTCTGTAACACAATCGGCACGTACCAGTGTGACTTTAGGCCAAGCAGAACAACGATAGACCAAAAATTCACACTGAGGCAGATCCTGGAAAAGACCAACGAATATCAAGTCGAAACCCACCATCTTTTCATCGACTCTAAAGCTGCGTATTAAGGCATCCACTGCCAAGAGCTTATGATGGCGATGTCTGAATTCGGGATCCCTAAAAAAACTGATCCATTTGTGCCGCATGACGCTTAACAATACGCAGTGCAAGTGGGTAACAGCTCATCCGACTACATTGGCTCGGCCACATCGAGCAAATGGACGACAGCGCTCCAGCCAAGAAATTCTTTTCATTCCAGCCCCCAGGTTCGAGACGACAAGGAAGATCGTACCCACGGTATAAGGACCAAGTGACTGCGGATGCCAGAGCGCTTGGTTTCGGCGACTGGAGAGTGCATGCGAGGGACCGTTCACGATGGAAGGTTGCAGTATCTCAGGCTGAGTTCCTTCATTGATAGTGAGCCGGAAAAGTAAATAAGTTCGTAATCTGGCAGGGACGAGGGGGCACTTGCCCAGAGTGCCCAGTGGGAAAGAGGGGCTTGGGTTCAGCGCTACAGTCCGTTGTGACCTTGGGCCTCCGACAGCCACATCGTCCCTAGCTACCTGTCTCCAGTTTTGCACTCCAAGTTGTATAAGTTCTATACCAATTGAGTCGCGGCCGTCCTCCGCTTCTTCGTCGCTCAGGAATGGTGTCAAAGGCTTCCTGGGCTAAAGCTAGCTATTAAATCGTCTTTCCCATTCACCAGAGTGGGCCTTACTTCTAAATGCTCTTTTAGGCCAATTTAACAGCGATTAGCAAAAGTTATTGTTTGTGCGATCTCGGCACTGGTGTTATTGGCGTGTTAATACCGTAGCCTAGGTAGTCAAACTCCTCTGCTACTTCGAAGTTACATATTAACGAGCCGTCACTGTAGTGTGTCCTTCCTCGAAGACAGCATTTAGTTCTTCGTTTTGCCCTCATTTACCAAAAAACTCATTTTTTCCGCTTCTGTCTCACTTCTCACAAAGCCACCATTGACTTCGCGCTGTGTTCTTCCCATTATATCAATATCATCGGCGTACGCGAGAAGTTGAATAGCGACTTTTGAAAGACAGTGATTCGTAGAGTTTTGCACTATTTTCAAAGCAGGATGTAAAATCAAACTCATGACAGTGCATCGCCTTGTTTGAATCCTTTTTGGACATCGAATGATTCCGTAAGCTCGTTGCCAGCTTGATTGAGCAGCGCGAGTTCTCCATCGTAATTTTGCACCAGCGAACGAGCTCAGGGATGCGAAAACTAGACATAGCTTTCATACAGTTCGCCTTTTTTAAATGAAGAGGTGGTGCTTGTGTAGGTGTCGATTTGGAGGTCATACAGGTTTTTGTTTGTTTTTTCCACGATCTGCCTAAAGTGAAAATTTGGTGATGGTGTTGACTTTCTTTGTTTGAAGCCACATTGAAAAGGACCAATTAGATTGTTGACGAAAGGCTTCAGACGTACACATAAGCAGCGTTTTTTTATGTAGAATCCCGAAATTCGTCCATGCTGTGTTTCTCTGAAAAACCGTTCTCTCTCTTTTGCTCGTAGAACTCACGCGATGCTCTTGCTCTTCTATGCAGCGTGGCTTCCTATGCTTCTTGCTTGGCTGCAGGGGCTGTCTAAATTCTTCGTCAAACCAGGGGTTTCGTTTTTTTGGCTCTGTGAAACCAAGCACATTAGAGGCGGCATCTCTAACTGCTTTCTGGCAATGTTGCCCTGGTCTTCGATACTTGATTTTGGTGGCATAGGACTTCTTAAGAGGTTACTTGACACTCGAGAGAAGGTTCTGGTGACCTCTTGCGATTGAAGCCGTCCGACGTCGATTTTTCTTGCAGTATTTCCTTGTTTTGGCCGTTTTGTCGGGTTATTCGTAGCCCTACCTTGGCTACGACGGGATAGTGGTCCGAGTCGTTTTTGGCTCCTCGGAAAGTTTGAACATCTAAAATGCTGGATCAATCTGATTGACGGTTGATTGATCAGGAGATCTCTATATTCCTTAATGTATGTTGAGATGTGGGAACCATGAACTTGCTACAACAACACTCGCCCCGCACCAAAATCGATCAGCCTGAATCCGTTGTCGGAAGTGCTATCGTGCAGGCTGCGCTTTCCGACTATTCCAGCAAAGATGTCCTCTTTTCCTAGCTTTGCGTTAAATGGCATAGCTAGGACTTCGCTCATACGTTTTTTCAAGGAGCTCGTTGAACTCGTCGATGAATCCGCATCCAGAAAGCCACATATTTGCTGCTCTCGATAGCAATTACCATAGTCAATTTCATCGTATTTCCTGGATAAGGGTAATGTCTACCTTGACTTGTAACAGTTGAGGATAACCGCTAATTCGCTAATTATTCGGCAGCACGTGGTCTATTAAGGGACCTAACATGCCGTGTGCATATTCAATGTTTGTTGTCCCTATTACATTTACAGGGTCATCATCAGTATATCCGTCAGTTTCCGAGGCCTGTTGTTGCTTCGCAACTATAAGTCACCCCGACGTACAACCCCAAACATGGAGGACCAGGCATTTGATGTAGCTCTAAGTGCGAGAGCCGGAAAATCCGCTTCTTTATGACCTGGGCTTCAAATATGTCGAAGTTGCCCGTAGAAATGTGTACACCAAGTAGTTCTGCCTAACTGGAACTGGTGACGCAGTTGATTCTAAAAAAGAATTTTTCCGCTACGGTCATGCCTTGGATGTGCTTTGTGGGAACAATCTTTCGTTTGGGGGGACTTCGATCTGTCGACCATGGGAGGTCCTTCTGCTAAAACAAGTTTCGCGGTCGCACAGCTCTAAGCTTCATAGCGTAGGCGAGCGTTAGCTCTCCGCCACGTCAAGGTTTACCTACTCCATGAAGGCGTATGAGGGGATACAATGTTTGGATTTGAAAATTGTCTCAGTTTGTGTATATTTCGTAGGGTATTCGGTTTTCAAATAACACTTTTCTTCAAATTCATAACATTTTCTGTATGTTCTCGCTCTTCGTTCATTTCTATTTCATTCTGCGCAGCGAGTTCGTAATATCACGGCTAAATTATTTTCATGCTCGATGGCACCTTTCCGCTCCAACTTCTGTCGGTTATGCTGAGTTGTCTTGTTTTTCGTTTTATTCCCGAACCCAAAGGCCTCCTTCTTTTTTTCCATTCCATGGCAAGGCAATAGAGAGGATTAAATTCCACTGGTTCGTCTGTGTATATGGATATAAAGGATATGCTTGAGTTAGTTGAATTCATCTCGAAGTTAATGGAGATGAAAATTAAAGAAGATATGGCGGTGACGACGACAGTTCTGATTTTTCGTGTTTACGCGTCGCCATTCTGTATTATTATTTACCATTCCCCCCCCCCTCTTGACGAACAAAAAATGATTCTCCACATCAAAGAAAATGATGGCGACCGCAAAGACGTCGCTTGGTGGTGGATATGGAGAGGCATAACTCCGGATAAATCTGAGCCCTTCTCAAGGAAACAAATTACTGTACAGGCAAGGTATGCACATGCACAAGCACATGTCTTGATTTGAAGCCATTTCGTCTCATCGAACGCGACCCCTTTAAAACGAACGAGCAAATTTCTAAATGTGGATTCTGGATTCTTTGGATAACCGGAGAAAAAAATTGCAAAGTGATTCGAAGTTGGATGAACGAAAATTTTAATTTTATTAAAGAGAGGGAAGTTAAACGATTTTGTTTATTGCTCTGAAATGCAAATCAATATTTGATATGCAAAACTGATTTTATTGCGTTTAAATGATTATCGTCTGGTGGTTAAAAAACCAGAACCAGTCTTTGAAGGTTTTTTTTTTGTTGCTTGTGAACTTTGGAAATATGAGTGTGATAATTTTTTTATGTCTTCTTT
Organism: Sphaerophoria rueppellii; assembly: GCA_920937365.1. Taxonomy (NCBI): domain Eukaryota; kingdom Metazoa; phylum Arthropoda; class Insecta; order Diptera; family Syrphidae; genus Sphaerophoria; species Sphaerophoria rueppellii. The sequence continues at coordinate 12,252,463 of CAKKXW010000003.1, read as the reverse complement.
ATGAATGAAAGGAAATTAAATAATGTTAAAGTCGCAGAGAAGTTTGAGGATGACTTGTTATGTCGTTAAGATTTTGAAGATGAATTGATTGCGCTATCAATTTCATAACAGAAAAAAAGAAATTCTCAAATAGTAATAGAATATTTTTTGTTTATTTTTAGATTCAACCTGAAGTGGTTAAAGGAAAGATTCCGGAATGCCTTAAAAATAATTTTCAGGTGAGTGAATATTGTTTTTTTTTTATCTCAGTACCTAAGTAATTGCTGTGAAATCCTCTCTACATTTTTTTTTTAATAATTTGCACCTATTCAAGGGATTTTTCTTAGCCTTATTATGCCAGAGTGAGAGCATTAGAATGAGAGGGAGGGGTCGGATAGCTTGTGCCGGTGTACATTGGTCTTGAATTCCTGAATATTGCAATGATTGGGAAAGGCAGAGTATTCGGCATTTTCTGTCAGTCATTATAAGTTTCTTCGTTCTTCTCAATCTGACACTTAATTAGCGTTTCCATGACCTAAAAAGAAGGGATTCGTAAGTGCAAATCATTGATGTAAATTAAGGAATATGGTTGATTAATAACGAGAGGTCCATTGGACCTTGTAGATATCGATTATCGATTATCGACTATCGATGGAATCGAAGTTGATATCGAGCTGGTTTTATAATCTGTTTATTCGACCAACACGTTATACTCTTCAAGAATAGTTTCAGTGTTAAGGCTATAGGACGGTGAACAAAGAACTATTCTGGGTCATAGCCTGCTCCACTGTAGATGGTATAGCTGCCAAGCTGTTCAAAGCAGCAGGCTACGATCTAGATAGGAGCATATACCAAATCGTCTGTAAGATATGATCGGAAGAATGCATGCTCGTAATAAATGAACGTCTTAAGCCTATAGCCAACAATCTGATTTGCCCTTATCAATGTGGCTTCAGAAGGGGAAAGACAACCATCCACTTAATTTTCATTTTACAGCAGATCCTGGAAAAGAGCCAATGACCTTTAAATCGACACCGCACCAGCATCTCCTCTTCATCTACAGAGACGAACTGTATAAAGCTAAGTCTCGTTTGCAAAAGCCCTCTCTAGAGCAACTAAGGTAAAACTATACAACACCCTCATCATCCCAGTCCTGTTATATGGTGCAGAAGCATGGGTCTTGATAAAATTGATTGAATGTGCTTAGGCTGTTTCGAAAGGAAAGTTCTTCGGGTCATCTTTGGCCCCGTGTAAATTGAAGGGGAATAGCGGAAGATACAACGCGGCGGAAGCTTTCGACACTATTCCGAGGGACGTAGAAGAAGAAGAACACCACAATTCAGGTGGCGCACACAATTGGAAGAGGACCTCAATCAACTTGGAGTGCAGAACTGGAAACAGCTTGCTAGGGATTGAGCTGGCTTGCGGAGACTGTTGATTGAGACCCAAGTCCACATCAGACTGTTGCGTTGCCTTACATAAGCAAGTAAGCTTGAAATAAAATAAATAAATAGCGCGACAAGTCTTGAAGAGCCAAGCGCTAAGTGGCTTACTCTCATCAACAATTCTCTAGGTGCGTGTGAATAATTGAGGGGACCTACAATTTTAACGCTGATTTCGGCAAAGTTGAAAAATCTTAACCTTAAGACTGAAAGAGGTTTTTAAACCGTCCAATACCTAACTGGGAATATTCGTTATCATGTGCTTACTGCAGCCACTAGAACTGGTAGTCCTTCACTCTGTTACCTCGACGACATTCGGACAGCACTCAATTTAACCAATAGAGTTCTTCTCCTTCAATTAACGATTCTTAGCCTGACTTGGTGGTATATTAGCCGACTTACTAATCTGTGTAAGAAGTGGAATACCTCTGGTCCAATTAAGCTGTTCAAGCATTCACTTTTAAAATATTTCTTGCAAAGCGAACCTGAACGTTTAGTACAATGACATCGTCAGTCACTGTCCTTGAGGCCCAACGATGACAACCCTGCGGAAATTCTTGAGTGCAATTGCCTCGCATTTCTAGACGTATTTTTCCAATTTCCATCAGTCATCACAATTTCTCTGAATCTTCTCAAAATCGTGTAAGAGAATTCTTATCACGTTTAGGGTAGTTGTGTACGAGTACGCAGTCAAAATTCAATAGAAGTCGGTGTCAAAGTCTGTGTCGTGTTGACCGGCTTTAATGCTACCATCAGATCGCTTGTGTAAATACTGAAGAGGTTCGCCGAATCAGCCGCTGCCTGTTGCAGACCATTTGTCATTTCAAAAGTTCTTTCAAAATCAACCAGGACTGCACCCCTGCATTGTTGCTTGGACTTATTCAATTTGATAACAGAAACGAGCTTAGACGCTTCAGGAAGAGTGTCATGCAGCACCTTGAACCCGAACTGGTTATCCGGAATTATTGTGTTGTCCGCAGCCCACTTTGTAAGAGCTCTATTGATGATCTATTTGAATTCTCTGCTGATGCTCGGTAAACGATTTATCGACCGAAGATTTGACGGATTGAAGTAATCATTTGCCTATTTTTCGGGGAAGGATGAACCACCGCTGTCAGATTGGTGTAAATGTCTATTTTGGATGAGCTGGACCATACTCTCCCGGCGATTATGCTGTTTGCCAAAAACTCGGATGCCAAATCACATTGTCTCCACTTTCCCCTAAATATCTTCGAAAATGAAGGAGTTATTATCGAAGATTAGGTGCACAGCAGGTTAAGGCCTTTAGACAGTTCACCTCTCAAAACATCAGAAATCGTACTACCTATAGGTACCCTGCGTGAGTTTTCTAGTTAGCTCCCTACACACCAGTATCACCAACAAATTAAAAAAAAAAAAAAAACGAACTCTTCGTCAAAAACAAAGTCCTTTTCTTTTTCCATATTGAGCTTGTAAAACAATAAAACTAGGAATCCGACCCAACAACAGTCCAATCCTCTTCAATTTAAACTCCTTTTAGCCCATCCCCAACCACCTTCTTACGCCTTTCCCCCCTCTGGCTCTACAAAATTTTGTTATTTAAGAAAATAGAAAATATCTATCAATGAAGCAGAAAAACATCTTCTCCAAATTGAATAATAAATTTCAATGTTTAACACAAAAATATCACAAAAACAACAAAATAGCTATGAAAAACAAACAATAATAAACAAAACGAGTAGCCCCAAAAGACTCTGCCTGTCTCTGTACACAGTTCGACCTCAATGTGGCACAAGACCCCGAAACCAAGTGCTTCATCAATATACGGCCAATAATAATATCTGACGACGACAAAAACAATACTAGCGGAAGTAAGACACCATAGTAAATAATAAAATATTCCGGTTGTTCAGCAGCGAACCCAAAACAACTAACAACGCGCTGGTTGTCCTCATGGCGGCGGGCGAGAGGATATTATTTGTAGTACGAGATACATTGGGACATAAATTTATTCCCTTTAGTTCCATTTATATTTGAGCAAACATCATTGACGGTGTGTCGGTGTCCGTGTCGTCCGAACAGAACAATTTAATTGGAATACATTTTCATACTTTGTGCGATTTTATGATTGGCAGGGCAGAACTAGAGAACATCAATTTATGTATTTTCCTAATGAAATTATTATTTTTTCTTGTTGTTTGCTTTCGTTTGTTTGTTTTTATGGGAGCATCTTGTTTATTTATAATTTCGAGCTGCCATCAGTCGAAAACTTCATTAAATGAGACAAATAATAGTTTTTTGGTCTTTCTTCGAGGTGACGCAAGAAACTTGCTCTATGGAATTCAATTGAATTGCAAAAGGTGAAGCAAGAATGGTGACAACGCATTAAAAAAAACCGAATTGCATCTCGATATGTCGCATTTCATTAGGCTTAATCTTTCATATCACTCTTAACAACATAATTTTTCGTTTGCAAAGATAATACCTAATGAATGTAAATTATCCGTTTTGTTGCAGCTTATCTTTAAGGCTGCCAATTAGACTCCAGTTTCTTCTTCCTTTACAACCGTGTTTAATAATACCTGCAAAGTTTATCTGTCATGATGAAAAGATTAAATTATTATTATCTAACTGAGCGCTGGACGTTGCAAACAGGTCTTTTTAAGGCTTTAATTTTTTTTTTAATTATAATTGTTCAATGATCATCCTGCGTTTTGAAGAGATAGTCACTTAATTGCATGCTGCAATGCCAGCATGCGCTTAATTGATGGACTTCCACCTGTGAGGCTTTAAACAATGTTGCAAACTTGCAACATGAATTTAATTGAAGTGCGAAAACCGATAAGTTATAAAGAAATAAAAATAATGATGTGTCAAACGTTACCTTTGGCGCAAAGTGGCTAAAAATTGCCCATGTTATGTTTGATGAAAAAATGTACTAAAGTCTATCGATCGCTTCGCATTTTTAAAGCCTATTAAACATCGTTTAATAATGCAAGCGTTGTCAATTCAATTATAGCTTATAGGTGTGTTGGTTTTGTCAAAGTACATTTCGCAGCAGGTGGTAGGTGTCTTAAGCGGTAGACTATAAATTTTCTGAAAGCGTCATATGACATCTACGGAACCTAAGATCGTGGGATTTGACGCCATCACCGTGCCGCTTGACTGATAGGTATAGTATTTTTATTGGCAAGTAACATCAATGGGGTCAAGGAGGTAGTTGTATCACCTGATGGCAGATCCGAACGTAAAAAGCAAAATCAATATAGCTCGCTCAGCTTTAGCTACCCTATCTCCTAATTTTGGAGGTAGGGAGATTGCTTTTGTATGCCTGCGAAACCCCGAAAGTCTCGGAATATCTCGAGAAAATAGCAGTTTTTTGTAAATCGCTGGCTGCGTTAAATCTGAAGATTCGCTGATCACACATTAAATCAGAAATTTAGCGTATGACGAATCGGGAGCTATTAGATCTTGACACAAAGAAGCGAAAATGGCGACGGATTACTCACACACTGAGGAAACCTAACGATAACTTCTCTAAACTGTCCTTCGAATGGAATATTTAGGGTGATCGGCGGGTTGGAGTACACCGTAGAGATCAAGTTTTAGCAGAAGCAGACGCTCAGAGGAAAACGTGACAACAGCGGCCTTGCAAGATATTATAATGAACAAAAAATTACCTATATACAGTCGACTCTCCCTAACTCGAATTCTCAGGTGATAATATAAAACGATTTTGAGTTAAAGATAAAACAATTTAATGATCTTCCAGTTTGAAAAATCAAGAAAGAATGAAAAATCTAAACATATGTCAAATAACGAAAATAATTAATAAATATTAAGTGATAGCGTGATATTAGTTTCCACAGAGATCAGTAGAACAGGTAATATGCTTCGGGACAGGAAAAGCTTAAGTCATTAAATCAGCTGGCATAATTATGTCATCAGTACTGACGTATTTAAAAATTATTTTGCCTTCGTCATCAATTTGTTTGGTTCTTCCATGATACGTGCTATGCATGATGCGCATCGTATAGGTGTTGAATCTGGGGAATTTTGGATAAGCTCCTTTTGACCGCCAACCGTACTTACCAGGCTTTTGTTATATCTATCGACCAGCGCTGCCAAAATTACTACCAAGGGAGTATTTGTACTCCCTTTGCGTTCAGTATGCTCCCGTAATCCGCTATACTCGAAAATACTCCCCTTGGAAACTAGAAGGAACACTATAAATTTGTAAATGGGCTTACATATTTATTTGTATCGTTATTTGAGCGAACAAAACTAGTCTAGTCGTGTTAAATCGCACGAACGAGGCTGGCAATAGACTCGCCCATTTTTTGAGGCAACTCGCTCATCAATACCCTTCAATAAAGTGATTGTGAAGTGTGCTTTGTGGCTTGTAGCACCATCCTAATCGGTAATAATAGTGCAAAAACGCTATTATTAAGGAACGCCATGGAATTGAAATTGTCTGATTTGGATCATTTGCTACGGAACGCCTGAACGGCAGCGATTTTTTCGAAACTTCAAACTTACCACTGTCAGCCTCTGCCCAGGAACACAATTTTTCTTATCCGTTTTTGAATATCTGTTTTCATGTCTCTTAAGGGAATCCTAACTTCCTCAGTAAAGAATGTTTGAAGGCTTGATGCTGTTCTGGCCAGTTAATCAGCGATTTCATTACCTTGAATATCGCTGTGCTGTCGCTCTTAAGATTCTATATTAAGTCAGGTTGCTGTTTAAAGCCTTGATATCTGCTTGGCTATCAATAAAGATTGCAAACTTTTTTATACCTAATACCGTCAGATTTGAATGCTTGTTTTCGAATCCTACATGCTTGTCTAAACGATAGAACTTCAGCTGAACGCTGAGGATTTTTTAATACCCAGTTTCTTCGGAGAAGACACCCGCCAGAACACCGAGTTCCATCTTGGAACCATCAGTGTAAACTGTGATGTCGAATAACTCTTTGTAAGCCTATTGATTTTCCTAGTTGGAATTTCAACCTTAAATTGCTAATCAAAGCTTAATGTTGATAACGTGTAGCCAGAAGGTTCTAGTTCTAGATTTAGAATTTTAGTATGACCGAAAGGCGTTGCAGTCCCACACACCCAACCTTCTAATCTTAAACCACTACAGGAGACTGTTTCGTTAATGTGAAGATTCAGAATAACTGTGAGTGCATCAGTAGGACAAGATCTAGTTGCTCCCGTAGTACCAAAGCAGGCAGTTCTTTGAACTCTTTTTAGCTTATCGATGTTATATTTTTGTCTAGGGCAGGCCACCAAATAATTGTTCCGTATGTCAGAATGGGGCGAACTAGTGAAAGGGTACATTCATAAGTTAAATTCAAAGCTGTCAAAATTCGATTTCTTTTCTTCTGCCCAATTAAAAAGTGTTCCTTAAAAAAAAAAAATTTGTTTGTTTGTGTACTCCCTTCAATAGCAAAATACTCCCCTCTAGAACTTGAAATTACTCCTCTGTGAAAATTTGAAAAGGCAGCCCTGCTATCGACTGACTGCAAAGCTGATATCAGGACGTGAAACTTAAGCTGCTTACATGATGCTTCCAAAAGCTTCTTGATAAGGTAAATTTTTCATCTCAGCACACTCTCTTTCGGTCTGGGGACACATAACACATGATAAGCATCCAAAGGCGTTTTCGTAGAGCATATTAAATCGATGGATGTATCGGCTTTTCAATGTATGCGTACGGGTTTTCTGTGCCCCAAATGCGACAATTTTACTTGTTGACATACCTGACAATCATCTGAAAAGATGATTTTTTCTTTGGCAAAATCGCCATTTTCTTTAAATCGTTCGCAGGCCCACTAAGCGAAATATACACATCTTTCACATTCGTTCAGCGGAAAGATAAAACTAATTATCTGTCAAATCAGACATGAGCTAAGTGTTACCATTCACGAAATAAGCACTAGTTGGAAAAAACGTTAGATGGTGGTACACTTTACAATATTTTGCCTTCAGACATTTTGTATTTGCAGGGATCTACTTTAGATCTTGTAAGACCAAATCTTCGCAATTCCGCATCAAATGTATGGTTCAAAATGTGGCACTACTACGCACACCCTTTAATAACTAGCAGAGCTTTATGACGGCAGATTTTACCGTTTGCATATTTCTTCGTTTTAAAAATCCATTTGCAATAAATCGGTCTCTTCTTGGGTGGAATATCGGTCAATATCCAAGTGTATCTTTCCTCAGAGTTTCCCCAATCACTTCTGCTTAATGCTTCGTCGCAGCTATTAATGGAAGCTTAACAGACTTCGCTTGACAAACATAAGCATCCATTCGAACAGATCTTCGTGTACGTGCCACCTTGCTTCTTGCTTTTCATCAACTTCCTCTTCAGAGTAAAATATTTCAGTTGTGTTATTATTTGATTCAGGAACTGGATCTAAAGTTTTGCTTCTGTCTTCAGAGCAATCGCTGGTGTTTTCTTCTTTAATGGTGCTATCACCACGAGAAATGATATCAATTAGGGCCCGAAAGGTCAGAAACTAACAGAACTTCTATGGCTCGAGTTCCCTTTTTCCTTGAATGGCATTCGAGTTTTTTGTTCAACAACAAACTTCACAAATTTTCTTGTTGACTTTGTTAAAATTAACTCTATTCTTACGTTTACTTAAGCTTCTTTGCCGTTAGCTTTTGCCATCATACTCACGTTAATATTCAGTCGATTCAACAATCAATATTTTCCCTTCTTAACCATCTGGCTCACTGACAGTATATTAACATTATTAACGCACAAATTCGGAATGTACAACACGTCAATCACGATTCACAGGAACATTTCGGACATCCTTCTGAACAGCAACACGTATTGGCTTAAATATGCACAAATCCTGGTTCTGAAACATCTGTGAGACAATCTGTAACGAAGCGTTACATGCTCTCATACAACAACATCAATTTTTCCATCAATTCCTAAACATATGGTCAATTTTGCATTTTCGAATGCATACAATTCACGCTCGCTTCAAATATCCTACATGCAGGCAAAACTAATTTGTGCATATATTGTATATATTGCATTTGGCCTTGAATTTATACCAAACAAGGCATATCGTATGACTCATTAACACATGGCGTGTTTACATTCATCATCGATAACATTCTTATTGCATGGCAACAAGTTACACCGAAACACATGAAAGTTTAACTTTCATGATTATACAATTCACACTTGGTTTTAGTAAAAAGTTCATATGAGGATGAGTACTTTCGTACTAAAATCGCCACTACCACTACTTTTCATCACTACCTTAAGTTGTCATTTCAACTTTGAGTTTTGGACTGAGTGTTTTGGTCATTTTTCCGCCTCCGAACCTCAATTTCGTTGTTAAAGCTTTCCCCCCACCAGTGGTAAGGAGTTTTAATATTCGCCGACCAAAAAGCTCCGCTCTGTAATTACTAAACGCCACCGTTTTGGTCTAAATCATAATTTCTGACGAGGAAACAATTCCATTTCGTCGGCTTAGTAAGAGAAAACTTAATAACATTAGTGTTGAAGCTTAAAAATACTCAAGAAGTAAATACATCTACAGTGAGTGACTATTTGGTGAGGATTGTAGGATGGTGTACAATGTCCATCAATCTATAACTTTTCTTGTAAAACGAATCGAGCAACGTTTCTCTCAGCGTCGCAGTCGGCTTTACAGAGCAATGTTAGTCGACTTCGCAAAAGTTAAGAACTAATGATTTCCAAAATCCTTGAGTCAATCTACGAGTACAGCCAATAAATCAGAAAGTTCTTAGAACGTACTGCGAAGCCAGGCAAGACAGCAACGTAACTCAATTTGTCTCTAATTTCTCTTCGTGCCTTACAGAAAGGTTATGACGATTGACGTTATCACTACTGACTTCAGCAAAGCGTTCGATAAAATCTCCCACAAAATTATCAACCTTAAACTCAAAGCCTTCGGTTTCCTCCTGCGTTTATCTCGTGGGTTAGTTCCTATTTAGAAAACCGCCAGTATAAGGTTTTTTTTCAGATTCTCCTTATCCGTACCTATCTCTGCCACTTCAGGCGTCCCGCAGGGTAGTCATCTCGGCCCTTTACTTTTCGTTCTGTCTATCAATGATATCGTTGATATAATTCATAGTTCTCTTCAAATAGATTTAAACTTATTTCATACCTAGTGCACTAAAAACTTTTTGGAGCTTAACATCAATAAATGTCAAACCATGCATTTCTCCCGCAAACGTTCTTCCAAATCCCTTAGGACTTACTATTTCGGTGAGCTTTCCATTCCGATTGTTTCCTCCATCCGTGATTTAGGGATTATTTGTATGTGACAAGGAGCTTAATTTTCATTCGCACATCGATAACATCATTAAAAAGGCCAATTCATCGCTTGGTTTTGTAAAACGATGGTCCAAAGAATTTCCTAACCCATATGTTACCAAAGCGCTTTATATGACTTATGTGAGGCCAATCCTAGAATACGCAAGTCAAGTCTGGTCTCCATATTAAATTACATACTCCCGTAGAATCGAAGCAATACAGCGTCGCTTTACCCGTTTTGCCCTACGCGGTGTCCCCTGGTACGATCAATATTTTCTACCTCCCTACGAAGAACAGCTTATGATTACCAACCTTCATAAACTAACTCAACGACGCGCTATTGCGGACATAATTTTAATCTAACAATTGGTTACCGGTAGAATCGATCGAAATGATTCAATTCAACACCAACCGACGTAACCTACGATCAGTTTCACTCTTCAATCTTCCTCTTCACCGCACCAACTATGGCCACTATATGAACCCATCTCTAGAATGCTTCGTTTATGTAACAGTGTCCATTTTGTTTTTGATTTCAACATAAGTGTTTCTTCCCTTCGTAGATCTCTAACCCTTAACAACTTTTCCTTTCAATAATTTTTGTTTTCCTCAATCCCTTTAGTTTTTAAGTTAGTACAAGTTTAGAATGTTTAAGTTTTAATTTTAAAGATTTAGTTTTAGTATTGCTTGTATAAAGCTTCATAATAATAATAATAATAATAACTTGAGCGAAGAGGTCATCCCTAAATACTTACTACTAAATACAAATACACGCGTTTAAGGACTTAGAAACTTTATTAAGAAATTTGGCAATAGTTTTCAAAAAATAAAAAAAAGGCACTCATTGTTGCATAGCATTTTGGTTCAACTTTTCTCAAGACAGAGATTGGAAGGATTGCAGTTAGAAGTTTTTTGGAGACTATTTCAGCAGCAATAAGAACAAAGCCCTATTGAAAAAGTTAAAATTAGTGGACCACATTCGCTTTGAATTAGTCAAGTTTCACTGACAACAACTCTTATCTTTTTATATTCAATTAGCCATAAATGTATTTTTCTTCTTCATCAATTTTTTTGGTGAAATAAGAATGATTTTAAAATGTTTGCCATTTAATTTATTTATGCAGTTTATAGTCCTAGGACTCCATTTTAGTTTTTATCCTAAATAACCTCTGAATTTATTATAAGTGCTGTGCATACTAAAACAAACTTTTGCCTTTATTTGAGTTGAAAACAAACAAAAAACACGGAAAACTAAATCTTCTCCACAGCAACTAGGTAAAACATCCGCCCCAAAAGGCAAAGTTCAATCATTCATCGTACAGTCGTCCGTCCATCTGACCCGAGAGCTCAACAACTCCGACAGAAAAAAAAGAAATAACCATCAACCTTTCGAGAATTTATTTGCAAGCATCTTCCCCACTTGTTAAAAAAAAACCTGGCAGAAAAAAAATGAATATATTATTTATATCAGGACTAAGGACACGTTTTTGAGATATAGCCAAAACAGCATTTTGCTGAAAATGGTTCGCTTTTTCCACTAAAACTTATCCTATCAACGAGCATGTAGTTTCGTTTCGTATCGTGTAACGGTATAGTACAGGGATCTACAAAAACATAACGTACAAAAGCAATTCATCCACCTTTGTGTATCTCTCCATCCCCAGGACTTGGAGCTTATACCTATATTTTTTTTACCTTTCGACGACGTTCGCATAAGCATGCTCGGGTTTATATCATAAACTTAAGAATTTCTGATATTCGTTACCTTTGGCAATAAGCCAACGACCAAAACAAAAAAAAAAAAAAAAATGGCTCCAGGATGAAAAAGTTTCTTAACATTCAGTGAGGTCGTCTCAGATGATTACCAGCAGCAGCGTATAGTATGTAAGTTTTGGGGAAAATAACATTCGGGGGCTTATAGTCGTACCTGTGTATCACTTTATTCTGCATAAGTTTTTCTGGATATTAAATGGAACAAACATCTTTTTTTGTGTGTTGGTTGGAGTGGGGACAGGGCGAATTGGATATATTTCTCCATTTTTATATTTATCATCTAAGAAGGGATGTGTGCGAATATAAATTGCGATGCGAGAAGGATAATAATATATGTATGGGAACAAATACGCCATAGCAATAGCACAAATCATAACTCTGGGCTCACTGGATTATTTCTAAAGTTCATGTTCTTTTTAGAATTCTAAATGTGGTATGACGATGGATGAAGAGATGTTTGGTCAATTCGAGTTGGGGAAAACTATTAATTTGGATAAAAGGGGAATTTCAACATGACCTTCACCTATCAACGTTTTCAACAAGCAGTTATATCTACATATACGATCAGGAGTGCCATCTTAGGGACAGTGTCCTTGGCTGATTTGTGTGATATTTGCTTCTAAGTAACAACTCTTCTAGAGCTACATATAGCGCTACCCTATTTTTTTGTTTTTCTTGTCACGTCACCGCTTTTTAGTAATGTAGGTACCTTTACCAACAGCACCTTGATTATTCAAGAACTGATACTACTGTCTCACTTGTTAGCAGCGCAAAGTCTCCTATTTCTTAGGCCAAATTATTGCTACGAACAGTTTAGGGCTTTAACTTGTTAGCCCTGTGCCTTCAATTTTTTCGATTCATCGATTTTTCAAGTTTCTGCAGACAATTTATCTTTTCAAAACATAATAAAGCTTTCAACATGTGTCTTCAAATTCGATTTAAGATAATTCTTTCCGTTGAGATGAAATGGAACCTTTATGGCCCTGATGGTTTGCATACCTAGATACTGGTGTGAATTACGAAAGGAACTAAAATATTTCGAATGGCCTTATTTTGTAAGAAGCTTTCTCTGCTAAAGCGTGCTTGGCATTGAAATAAACGTTGTCAAAAAGTTTTTTTGGCAGATCACTGTGAAAAACCCAGGATTTTTCCAAAACTCACACAAATCGGGAAAAAACTCATTATTGGAGCTTAATTCGGTGACCTTAATACAATTATTCGCATGTGTTTCCAAATCTTTGGTGAATCGTTGAGGGGAAAATTTATGGAAAGGGAGTCAAATCATCAATTGACGTCACCAAAACGTGAAATTACGACACCAGGAAACTTCTCACGCAATAAGACCATAATTGATCGTGTTGTATGGCTTGTTGCTCCAAGTTATGATATTCAATAGCCGTTAAAAAAAATTTGTTATTATTCGACCATATCGCTCTGAATTGACTGTTAGGTTAGGTTAGGTTAAAATGGCTGTGGATACAGAATCCACACACTTAGGCCAAAATAAAAGGCCCATTGTTATACCACATGAATCTAGAGAATTACTTCTTACTAGTCGAACCATTTTGAGCTCTTTATAAAGAGAAGAAGATATTTGATATCTTTATTAGCTAGTTCACAGGGATTATCATAAGAGTACTCTCCCAAATGAAGTTTGCGTCTTAGTGAAAGAGCAGGGCAAGTGCAGATAAGAAGAGAATTGTTTCCTTCTTCTTCCTCGTCCATACAGCTCCTGCAGAAGTCATTTGAGGCTACACCAAGTCGTGTTGCGTGTATGCCTATAAGACCGTGTTCCGTAAGGACACCTATAAGGGAGCTCATATGAAGTCTGCTATGCGATAACAAGTCTTTCGAGCGCTTTAGGTCCAGTGAAGACCATATGAGTTTTGTGGCTGCGCACGTTGGTAAATTGTACCACCTAGAGTTTGTTATCCTTAACAGGCACTTTTTCTGGATAATTGGATTTTCTGAACCTCATATAGGTACAGCAACTTTGTTTGTTTATACACCCACCGAATTAGATGTATAAAACCCAAAAAGCATATCTACGGCGGCTTTGTGAATGATCAGCAATCTTTAATTTTTGGGTGATTTGAAGATTGTAAGAATGAAGATGTAAATTCAAATGTAAAATATGCCATAATGAGGAGTACGACACTTTCAATTGCTGCGAAAGCTTTCACGTTCTCCGAATTTCGTCACTATTTTACCAAATAAAAGTGTCATATATCTCCCAGTTCTTGAGCGCGTCAATGAATCCATGAGCTAAGTCTTCTTTCGCACTCGTGTTGCGGCGTGAGTCCTAAAAGATCTCAAAATACATAAGTCCGCTGGTCCGGATGGTATTCCTAATATTAATTTGAAGAGGTGTTCTTCCACGCTGGAAAAAACCTTGCATAGGTAAACCGTTGGAAAACAGAATTTGTCCAGCCTACACCCAAAATGGGGGAATACTCTTTCCCTCCAATTATCGTCCGATTGCACTAACGTCCCTTCTTTCTAATTTCATGGAAACGCTGATATATTATCAGCTTAAGAAATATCCTGAAGAACGAAAGAAGCAATGACCGGAAGTACGGCTTTCGCAGCCATGTTGCTGCCACTGGTGATTTGATGGTTTATCTCACCGAACAGTGGAACAAAGCTCTACATCATTGTGGAGAAAATAAGATTTTTAGCACTCGATATTTCAAAGGCATTTGATAAATTCTGACATCTTGCTCTTTTATCGAAAATGCGTGCTTTCGGTGTAGATGAATCCCTCCTACGTTGGATTAGAAACTCTCTTTTGAACCGTTCAATACAAGTTGTATTGGGTAGCTTCAAGTCTGAAATCCACAATATAAAGGGTTTTTCAATAGGGACGCTACAAAAGTTCTCTTAATTAAAACAAAAACGGTTTTGGATATCAATTAAATCTTATTCCATGGGAAAAATTTGATGCCATTATGTATGAATTTCGATTTCTTTTGTATGGCCACCACGGGCACGCTTGCAGAAGTCCAGACGCTGAACCCAATTTTTGACGGTTTTCAAGCATAAATCGGCAGATACTGCTGCAATTTCACGTTCGATATTCGTACGAAGTTCATCAATCGTCGCTGGCTTGTTGGCATAAAATCATAGATTTGACGTAGCCCCACAGGAAATAGTCTAACGGCGTTAAATCGCATGAACGAGGCGGCCAATTCACAGGTCCATTTCTGGAGATAATGCGCTCATCGAACTTCGTTCTCAATAATTCGATTGTTTGGCCCGCTGTGTGACATGTGGCATCGTCCTGTTGAAACCATATCGTCCAAGTCCATATCCAATTCATTCCAAAAATAATCGGTTAGCATTGAGCGGTAGCGATTCCCATTCACAGTAACGTGCCGGTATTGATAATCACGGAAGAAGTACGGCCCAATGACACCAATGTAAACCGCACCAAACAGTGATTTTTTTCGGGATGTAATGGTGCCTCGTGAAGCACATGTGGATTGCTGCCTGACCAATAACGCATATTTTGCCTCATCGCTGAAGATGAGGAGCGCTCTTAACCACTGTCTTCGAATTTCGGTAGTAAATTTTAATAATTTTGACTCGTTGTTGGATCGTATACCTTACCATGATGAAATGGCAAACCTGAAAAATGTCAAAGAGAGCGGGAAAATATATGGCGTCGTTTGCTGTCCCTATCGGTCTACTTTTGTAGCGTCCCTATTGAAAAACCCTTTAGATACTGGTGTGGCACCCATGAGTGGCACTCACATCAACGATACCGAACATCTCGAGATTCTAGGTATGTGCATCACTGACCACCTTCTGTGGAACGAGAACATATGCGATGTCGCTAAAAATGCCGCATGATGTTTAGGTTTTGTAAGACGATGCAAAAACTTGTTTCCCCTTTTATCTGGCTACCATCTTTAAAACATATACACGTCCAAAGATTGAGTACAACTCCCACTTTTGGCTGGTGCTCTAGTAACGTACTTAAGTCTTCTGGATAGTAAGTAGGAGCATTCAAAATGATTGGTGACAATACAATGTTTGAGTCATTGACCATCGGTGTAATGTCTCATGCGTCACCCTATTTTACCGATACTTTTATGCGCTAGTGAAAAAACCAGTTTTATTCCTTCTCTTTAGATATTCAACCGTAATACTCGCACCTTCAGGAATGCCCAGCAGTTCACCCTTGGGTGCAATTTTGGACGTACTGTTTTCGTTCCTTAGCCGTACTACGCGAATGTAGAATTCTCTTCCACACTCTGCCTTCCCCAGTCAAGAATTCAAGACCAATGTTCACCGACACCTCCTTTTACATCCTCTATCCTTTCCCTAATACTCGCACTGTGGCTCTTGGCATATAAAGTGTAATGAAAAAGCCTTTGAGTGCGCGTTGATTATGTATACAAAAAAAAAAAAAATTGCTTGCGTAGTCGTAAGATGATGATCCTCGGAATGCGTGAAAATTGGCTAGTCTCACTCAAATAATTTATGTTCGAAAACAGAAAGCAATTACAAGCAGAACCATCATAATGACGTCTTCAACTCTTCAAAAAATGTATCAAAAAAAAGGGTTTCCGTTTTGGACAATGTTAAAAATCAACTCAATATGGAAAATTACCTCCAAATTTTGAATAAAAACCAGAACAAAAATTATCATTTATCGATCTATATGTTATGCTCAAAAGTACTTCTTCGTTATCTTTTCCCGAACTAACTTCTATTTTAAATAAGACAATGCTAATGGGTTCGAAATATGAAAATAATGTCCTTGAAGTCTGCAAGCAGTCAAAGGACTCATTGTCAAACTTGTAGCAAGACAATACCATGAACAGTGCAAACTCTGGCAGATTGGCCTGGAAAAATCGTTAGAGAAAAAGATAATTTCACTTCTCGTGGAAGTTAAAATTTAAGACTTGCGAGAGAGGCACGTCGACGTCTGGCAATTAAAATCGTTTCTATGTCTTCCAAATTGTTTCTATATAAGACAAGGGTCTTCTCATTGGTGCATTCGGATCCTAAACAACGTATTTGAGGATGCTGACATCATAGCCAATATTGTGAGTTGCTTGTTGCGGTCTTGATTGTGAAGAAAAACGCCTTCGGGGGCTTTGTGCATTTGTATATACGGTTTTATATCAATTACATGTCCTCTATATCCGAGGAAGAACTTGAACTCTTTCAAAAGTCAAATATGTACACCAAATTTAACTATTGTTCAGTTTCTGCACGTATTTCAAGTATTGAGATACATATATCATTGTTCCTAATAGAACGTCATGTGATAGCCCATGAGTGATGCTCAATTGGCGAAATTCACCAATATATTTGTGAGATAAAAAGATAAAAATATTCTGCAGTTTTTGTGGAGGTGGCTTTGGGTAGGTAGGAAGGTATTATGAAAGTCCTACCCAGTTTTGTTATACGAGTTTTCTTTTCTGCAGCAATAGAAGCAAATGAAGCTCCAACTGGGTATCATGTTCCCATATCTCTGAGTAGGTAGGTATATAGAGGTATAAGCTGGCAAAACTAAATTAAGTCATAAAAGTTCTGTGAAAGTTTTTCACTGGATTAGTTCTTATAGCAAGAGAGATAGCAACATGACGATAGGTAGATAGTCGGGTATATGACTTTGTGCAGAAAAAAAAAAAAAAAAAATACCAAAACGAACAAGCGATGAAAAGTTCTTCTGGAATATTAAAATATTTTGGTCTTTTGTTTGTTTTCGTTTCATCTTCATACTTCATCTGTGTCACCCTCTTAAGTCACAAAAATGCTATCCACTCCTCAAACTCGTACTCGTACTGTCGGTCGTTCATATAAAAATGTTTATTCAGAGGAATCACCAAAATCTTGTTGTTGACGAAAAATAACGAACAAATGAAATGGATTCGTGACATAAAAACTCAAAGAATGGAAAGACTGTGTTTTTGCTCTTTTTTTTTCTCTGTGAAAATAAATTATATTGCTCCGAATTTGTTTGTTTTCATTTGGATTCTTTTTTTTTTGCTTCTGGTTTTGAATAAAATATTAAACTAGAAAATTAGTCACAAACAGTAAACAGACGTAAATTTATGAAATGCTCAAGTTGGAATTCGTAAATGGGATGCTTCTTCAGCTAAACAGACAGATATAGTTAGCAGGACGGTTTTATTTGCAGCGAGGGTCATGGAATCTACACACTCAGCGACCGACGCGACGGAGAACATATTCATTTTTTGTGTTAAAAATATTTTAAATGTTGAATTTAGTTTGATGGCTTATTTTAGACTAGCTTTTGGTCGTAAAGATGTTTGTATATTTTTTTTGACATTGTGAGTACCTAACATATTTGATCTTAATGCGTGAATATGTCTTTCTTTTTTAACTTGAGCCAAGGCTCTAACCTCTGTAAGATTAAGTAATACATCAAAAGGGACATTTATGATCTCACCTTAAAAGGGATTATTATAAAACTTAATATTGTAATTTTTTTACGGCTGTGGAATTTCTCGGTTTTCAGGCCAATCTGCCAGAGTTTTCACTGTTGGTATTTTCTTGCTTCAAGTTTGACAATGAGCCCTTTGAGTGCTTGCAGACTTCAAGGACATTAAATTTTCATATTTTCGAACCCACTAAAATTGTCATTGAAATATGAATTAGGTTCGGAAGGTAATGAAGAAGTCTCTAAATAGAGCATCACATAAAATATAGATCGAAAATATACATTTTTGTTCTAGTTTTTATTGAAAATTTGGAGGTCATTTGCCATATTGTTGATTTTTAACCTTGTCAAGACTGAACCCTTTTTTATTACTTAATGACCGATTTGTAATGTCACAGTAAAAATGTAACGGGAAAGGTTCTTGATACCTGACACATTCTTGAAGAGTTGAAGACGTCATTTTTCATGGTTCTGCTTGTAATTGGTTTCTGTTTTAATTTTTTTTTTTTTTTTTTTTATTTGACTCAAGTTTATGACTCAACAACAAGCGGACATAAATTATTTGAGGTGTGAGGGTAAATATCTGAACCCGATGATAAATGTTTTATTGGAAATTTTATTGAACAGATTTTTGTGTGTTGGTGTTGACACAATTCAGACGCATGGTGATGCTTGGTAAAAGAGTTTTTTTTTTTTATTTTAAACAGGAAAACACGCACTATATTTGGTTACGAGTAATTAAAATATTTCACGACCTGGTCGATTAAGTTTTTGTCTTCAATGAGGTGGGGTATGTCTTACAACATGTTACTTTGAGATAACGCTGCCTACTAGAATAATTCTGTGTCCGGATTTAGTTTCAGCATAAGAAAACAACAAGAAATGACGTGTCTCATCCTTGTGGCAATCAGAAAATTAAATTTTGTTGGCCTCCTTCAGCAAGTTCTTCCAAGTATCCCGATTGTTGGGCGACGCCATCCAGATCCACTACCCAGGGCTTTGGGTGTCCTGGTATATGCAATCCTTCCAGCGCAAATTTGGTCTGCCGCGCTGTCTCCTTCATTAAAAATTGTAATGCAAAGGAGTTTACCAAGCTAAATGCTTATAGCGGTAGATTTGATAAAGCCAGATGACGTTTTTTTTTTCATAAAAATAATAATCTTCGTAAATATGTCCTTTTCGGATAAAAAAAAAATAAATAGAGTGGCGCGGCAGCTCTTGAAGAGCCAAGTCCTAAGTGGCTTACTCTCATCAACAATTCTCTAAGTGCGTGTGAAGAATTGAGGGGACCTACAATTTAACGCCAATTCCGAACGGCAAAGTTGAGAAGCACTTTTTCATGACAAATTGATACACTTGTAAGTTTTGCAGTTCTTCGCAAGATGCAGTGCCGTGAAAGATGAAATAAAACCTATGGGCACGAGTAGGACTCGAACCCACGACGTTCTGCTTAGCAGCCAACGGTACTTTACAAATACAAATTCTTTCACAGAAATACTGCTGTATTTTATAAAGATAAAATAAATTATGTTAGTCAAAACAGCTTACTATTAGAAACTTTAAGTATTGCAATGACTGAGAACTTCAGGGTCGATAATAATGGGTGATTTTTTTAAGAGGTTTAGAACTTAAAAAAAAAACACAAAAAATTCGAAACAATGAATGAAATATTTATTTGAATCGATATTTTGAACCTTGCAATTTAATGTTTAAAGATAATTTCATGCAAATGTTGTCCGCGGCTGCGTCTCAGGTAGCCCATCCGCTGAGTCCAATTTTGGCATACTCTTTCACACATATCGGCCGGTATCTCACGAATGAATGCATGGATGTTGGCTTCCAGTGCGTCAATCGAAGCGGGCTTTTCCATATAGACATTAACCTCGACATAACCCCCACAAAAAATAGTCTAATGTGTCAAATCGCACGATCTAGGCGCCAATCGACCGGCCCGAAACGTGAAATTAACTGTTCACCAAACTCGCCTCGCAATTGCGCCATTGTTTCGCGTGCTGTGTGGCATGTGGCACCGTCTTGTTGAAACCACATATCATGCAAGTCAAGAACTTCCATTTCGGGTAAAAAAACAGAGGCGTAACTGCTGGGAACGGCGCCGAATCGACATTTCGCGGTCTTCTGTCACACTAGCTGATACGGCCGCAATATTTTCATTGTATCCTCACACTGAAATCGGGTGATTTCAATGCACACAATTTCTGGCTTCTCCATTCGTGCCCAAGACAACACCCGAAGGAGTGTGTGCTGAGAGCCCACTGAAATACCGGACATTGTCGGCCAAGCAGAGAACACTCTTGACCTGTTCCTTACCTCTGACCCTGATAAATACACAATAAGTGTATTATGGCCTCTAGGCCGATATGACCATTTTCCTCAAATTTCTCGTGTCAAAAAATCCCAGAGAAAGGGCTCCTAAGAGAACCATTTGGCAGTACTTGAAAGCGGACTGGGACGGTCTCAATAATTTTTTCAGGATCTTTAACTGGTCATTGTGCTTCCTCGATAGTGACGTAGATTCCAAGGCGGACATGCTCACAAGCTTAAATCTTCTGCGAATGAGAACTTATATCCCGAAGAGAGTTAAGAGCAAACGCATGGTTTGATATGAACTGTAAAGAAGTTATCTGTGTTAAAGAGGTAAGTTTCAGTTACCGAAAAAGTTTAAACAAGCCAGAAAGGCCTGCTTTGTCGATATTCGTCGGACCAAATTTTTATATGACTAAAAACTAAGGCAAAAAATACTGCAATGTCCCAAAGGCAGCAAACATTTTTGGTCATTTGTGAAAAACATGAAGAATTCTTCTTCTTCCTTCGGTGGCAACGCTCGTTGATGATGACACTCTAGTTGTAAGCCCTCTTGCGAAAGCTTACATTTTTGCTCGGCAGGTCGCCTCCAACTCTTCGCTGCCAGGGAGTATCATGACTCCCTCAGTTTATTAACGCGTCAAAGATTACATGGGACAGTTCATCTTACGAACTCGTGCTGTAGCGAGAGTCTTAAAATATCTCAACATACCTACGCAAATCCGCTGGCCCAGATGGTATCCCTGCTGATGTTCTGAAGAGGTAAGAGGTTTTCTACGCTGGCAAACCCTTGCGCTCCGAGCAGTTGGAAAACAGCATTTGTCCAGCCAATCCAAAAAAAAGGCAAATCTTCTTCTCCATCTTATTATCGTCCGATTGCACTAACGTCCTTTCTTTCCAAGGTCATGGAAACGCTGATAAACTATCAGCTCAAGAAATATTTCGAAGAACGAAAGCTTCTTAGTGACCAGCAGTACGGCTTTTGTAGCAACAGGTTTACTGGTAGAACAAGTCATTACATGGATTTGGAGAAAGTAAGATTGTTCCACTTGATATTTCAAAGCGATTTGTAAAGTCTGCCATCTTGCTCTTTTATTGAAAAAGATTGCTTTCGGTATCATTGAAACCCTCCTTCGTTTGATTAGAAACTTTCTTTCGAACCATTCAATACAAGTTGTATTGGACGGATTCAAGTCGGAAACTCGCAATATAAATGCTGGTGTACCAGACGGCTCCGTTTTGTCTCCGATCCTCTTTCTCATTTTTATAAAAGATCTCTTGTCTGTAAATTCTTATCCGATAAATTGTTTCGCTGACGAAAACACCTTAAGTTTTTCATATTCCTTCCCGAAGACGAGAGATGTGAGTCTCCTCTTCGGATGTGGAACTGCAACGGCTAAATATGATATAAGCTCATTTAACTCTGCAGCATTGTATAATGATTTTAACGCTACTCAATGCTGTCTTGTATCGTTGAAGCGAGATATATCCTCTTTGCCACTGTCCATGAGTGGCACTTGCCACTCTAACATCTAGACTTTCTCGGTATGTGTATCACTGACCGACATTTGTGGAATGACCACTTATGCGATGTATGTCGTCAAAAATTCCCCAAGATGTTTCGGTTTTTTAAGACGCTGCAAGAATTTATTTTCCCCTTCTGACCTGGCTATACCATCTATTAAACATATAAAAAAAAAATAAAAATAAATAGAGTGGCGCGACAGCTCTTGAAGAGCCAAGGCCTAAGTGGCTTACTCTCATCAACAATTCATAGGTGCGTGTGAAGAATTAAGAGGACCTACAATTTAACGCCGATTCCGAACGGCAAAGTTGAGAAGCACTTTTTCATGACAGATGATACTCTTGGAAGTTTTGTCAGTTCTTCGCAAGAGGCAGTGTCCGTGAAAGATGAAATAAAAACTTTGGGCCCGAGTAGGATTCGAACCCACGATGTTCTGCTTAGCAGTCAACGCACCTAACCACTAAGCTACGGACACTACGTATTATTTTAAACATATATACGTCCAAAACTTAAGTACAACTCTCACATTTGGGCCAGAACAGAGCATTTAAGATGATTGGTGACAATACCATCGTTGAAACATTTACGTCACTTGAACATTGACGTAAAGTCTCATGCCTCACCCTCTTCTACCGGCATTTCAACGGTATGTGCTCTAGTGAAATAGACAGGAGCATTCTTCCCCTTAACATATTCAACCGTAATACCCGTACCTACAGGAATGGCCATCAGTTCACCCCAACTTAGGTAGTACGGTCATATTCAGAGAATCGTTCTTAAGCCGTACTACGCGAATGTGGAATTCTCTTCCACACTCTGTGTTCCCTAGGGCTTCACGATATTCGATAAAAATATCGGTGTCGTATCGTATCGTATCGTATCGAAAGTCGATACGATAATCGACACGATATCCAGTACCTGCGATACCGATATCGATACGATAAACGTGTTTATAAAATTGTCGATATTATCGTATCGCCGATAATTATCGAATATATCGTATCGACTGAAAGACTTCTATTTTCGATACTGCGTGCTCAAAATTCAAATTTTCTTTCAATAGCATTTACTAATAGTAGTTTACTTGCAGTAATACACATATTTGATTGATTTTAACGCGTTCGCTCGTGCGTTAGTTGTCGATCGTCTTTTGTGAGAACCGATCAACATTGATACTGGAACGAAACGCGTCATTTGTTTACGAGACATGTTAGTAGCCGGTTGATTATTATTTCATATAATAGGTGGTTGAAAGGTAGTCTTCATCTATAGTCATATATGTATATAAATGCACCTATAAAAATAAAGTCTGTAAGGGGTTGGAGTATCACGCCTAAACTATAACAACAGATCACGCGAAAATGTACACCGTTCTAAATTTTTCTCTTAGAACGATTATGGGATTGTGAGCTTTCAACAAAAAATGTCGATTTAAAATTGCGAGTTCGGATAGTCTATAAACAAATAAAATTAATTTTGAATAGCTTGCGTTTCACTTTTTGCCTCGCTGATTTTATCGAGTATCGTATCGGTATCGTATCGAAGTCGATAACGATACGATAAATTTGTCTTAAAATTATCGCCGATACCGATACGATACGATAAAATAATTTGTTACTCGATACGATACCGATACAAACGAATAATATCGGTATCGTATCGTATCGTGAAGCCCTAGTGTTCCCCAGTCGTTGGCCAATGTTAACCTAAACCCTCTTCATCTATCCTACTTTTCCTAACGCCCGCACTGTGCTTTGGCATAAAAAGGGAATAGAAACCCATTGCTCATTATAAATAATAAAAATAATAATTCGATGGACTTTGAAAGCTGTTGAGGGCACATGAACAGTCTCTTGATTCACACTTGGAACCTAGAGCATTGATTTCGGTCTTAAAATCATTTCTTATGACGAAACGTAGCCGTTGTGTTCAAAAGATCTAGTAAATATGCTCTGATATAAAATAACTGAATTAGGAAGGTAATCATTTTTCTGCTTCCCTAGTATTTAGAACGAGGACAATTTTTAAGGAGTTAAATTTTAAAGAGTTTGACAAAAAAGTCAAAAAATAAATAAAAAGAAGTAAGCTCTCTTTGCCATGAACACTTTAAAAATTGAACCGTTGCTATTGATGGTTCATGAGTATGTTGTCCCATCTGTTCTTCTTCTTTCTCTCATAACATAAACTATATGCTTCGCTCTTTGCATATCAAGTAGGTTCGTCACTCATTTGCATATGTAAAACGGGTTAAGAGCCCTTTCCCACTCAAAATTTAAACTGCTTTCCCAAAATGTGTTCATAAGAAACACTCCCTACACAATCGGGGACAAACCCCCTCATAATTTCGATAAAAACAACCAAACACAATTCAATCCATTTCCTTTCCACTTAAGAATCACATGCGGCACACCCATCATCCAACAGTCTCTGGCAAAAATGTTTTCTTTACGTTTAACGCAAAAAAACAACTTACATCAGCGAGGAAAGGGCGGAGAACAAAATAACGAGGAATCCATTTATACAAAACGAACCAAGAAAAAAAGAAATAATATAAAGAATCCCAAAAAGGATATTTTCAAATAATGAGCCTTATTTTGTATTCCAATCACATGGAGAAATCTCTTTTTTTTTCACATACATATCTCTCCCTATTGCCGATCGAAAAACAAAATCTAAACGAAGAAGTAGAACTCTCAAACGGAGCAAAACGTTGAATGCCATATCGCCATCCTTCGTCACACATAAAATAGCTTTCACAACAAAATAGAACTTCTGTTTTTCGTCATATCGTCTATCGGCACGGCTCACTGACGACCCAAGCTCTTGGAATTTCATCAGAAAGGAACCTTCCCATTATCCCGCTCTCACTACTCCCCGCCTTTCCTGACACAGATGGATCTGGATTATAAAAGCAGGAAAAAGAAATCCTAAAATAACACAAAAAAGAAAAAAAAGGAAATCTAAATGGGATCAATGTCGTCTTACATATCAAATAGGTACACGAGGAAGGTAGGATCTCTTTCGACTTAGAATGAGAACAAACAACAAAGGTACTCAATCCGAATCCTAAAGTGCACTTTATTCTAAAACACAAAATGAAATGGATCTGACGACGAAGTCAAGGTATAGAGACATCCCCTCCAAAATAGACGAAAACCCCTCGAATGACGACAAAGCAATTTAGGTAGGTACACTCTATACTATGGCAGCTTAGCTAAGCTATATACGAAAAAGTTTTCCTCCAAAAATTTCTGCGATTCGTTCGAGCAAATAGGACACACAAAATAAAAGTCCTTTGGTTGCCCTTTTTAATACAGAAGATACATTTTTTTTGCTGTGTTGCTCCTCTGGCGCTGTGGCATATCCATAAAAATGCTGAAAAGTAGAAAAATGTAATTTATGAAAAGCAGAAGACAAGTTAGCAAACAAAAAAAAATCCAACTTGGGAAAAACAACTTTTTCTTCTTATTTTTCTTAATGGAAACTGAGTGCTGTTTTTTTTTTCTTCTCTCGCTTTTAACAAACATATAACCGCCAAGAGACCCAAACGAAACTAGATAAAAACTTTTTTAAAATGATGAAAGAATAACTCATCCTCCTTCCATTTTGTTTTTCTTGTTGCTAATAATATTGTATACATCCTTAGAGACGTCCTAGACAACAACTCCCAGGGCAGGGATGGGTGTGAGAACTAGATAGGAGCTCCCTTTATGTGGATGTGTATACACGCAGAAATAATTTAAGTGAACAAAGTTTGGAATATTTCTTCTTGTTTTTCGTCAGAAAATAAAGTGAATTAATTTTAAGATGAATCTCAATGGAAACTGGCAAATAGGGAGACACGCTTCATTCTTGCAAAAAAAGGAAAAAAAATTTCAAGGAGAACTTCAAAAAAAAAAATTATTGCAAAACTGTGTTCCTTGAGTGTTTATTTTGGTCCTCTGCTCGCTGAAACAATATTTTGTCAAAGTGGATGGCTTGAAACATTGTAAGGTATAGTTATGGTCTCCAAGTGGGAATATATTCGTTTATTTTTGAAGGAACTGGAGCGTCTGTAAGCGATGAAAGAGCCCTTTGCGCTGTTATATTAAAAATATATCTACGGTACAGTGTCCATCGTATTAGACTAAGAAATCTCTGACAAATCTGAAATACCTAGTAGAAGAACACTATTAAGTTAGAGCAATACGAATTCGATGCAGTGCGATCCTTTAATTAACTTTGGTCAGTAGTATATAGCAGTCGACAACAATATGGAAGATACACGGCGCTGCAGGTGCTTACGTCTGTGGCATTTGGGAGTACAGTGGAGAGCTCACTGTCATCTGACATTCCCAAGCCAACCGATGAAGAACTTATGTTTTTTGGGCAAAACGTTTGGCAAAACTAGTATGCCAAAACTAGACACGCTGACATACGCGGCCTTGAAATCGATGAAAAGGTGGTAGGTATCGATTTGAAGTTCTTGGTTCTTCTCCAAGATCTGCCGTAGGGTGAATATTTGATCGATGGTGGATTTTCTAGGTCTGAAGCCACACTAATAAATACCTATCAGGTTGTTGAAGAAAGCCTTCAAACATTATCGCAACACGGTACACAAGATCTTGTAGGCGATGTTAAGGAAGCTTATACCTCTGTTGTTGGTGTAGTTCAGGCAATCTCCTTTCTTGAGGATCAGGATGATGAGTTTCCATTTGTCGAACATGCTTTCCTCCGACCAAGTTTTTCCATATCATCAGCACTGACTGTGGTTCCATACTATACGATGTTCCCATGATGGTCTCTGCAGGCTTTTATTCGGGTTTATAAGCCCTGGAGGTTTGTTTCACCTTTTCGTAAAAACTTTCGGACGTCCTTTCTGTTGTGACATATCTCTCTTTCCTCGATCACGAGCTTCTCCTGCTTCCTTTTTTTTTTCTTTCTGAGAAAGTTTGTGCTCCTCTCTCCTTTTGTGCTCGTATTCTTCTTTCCAGCGCTGCTTTGTACGCCTCATGTTTAGCTGCATGTGCTCGTCGGCACTTATCGTAAGACCAGGGGTTTCGTTGTGGTGGCTGTATAACTCTAGCACCTCAGAGGCGGCATCTGTGATGGCTGCTTGGCAGTGTTGTTGAGCTGGCAGCATGGCCTTCTGATGAGGTTTTCGAAGACACGACCGGAAAAGGATCTAGCAATCTCTTGCGATTGTAGCCGTTCAACGTCGAATTTTCTCCTAACATTTCACGTGTTGGCCTTGATCGGGATATCCGCGTTCGTACCTTGGCTACAACAAGGTAGTGGTCGGAGTCGAAGCAGTAATGGCCGTTTTATCCGGATATTTCTGATGCTAAAAAACTTAATCTTAATATTATTAGCAACGCCATCTTTGCTTTCCTTTTCGAACACAATATACACATCGACTTAAGTATTTTTCGCAATTATTACCACTTGTTCTTAAAAACCTGACATCTTCCGCTCCTTGGTACAGTAAAGAATTAAAAACTTTTCGTAATAGACGTAATAAACTTTGACAAAAATATCTTAAATCTAACTCCAATACCGACCTTTGCAACTACATCTCAGCCTCTAATCGATTCTCTACTTTATCTGACACGCTATACTCAGAGTACATCCTCAAAATGCAATCAGATATTATCTCAAAACTAAAATTATTTTATCGTTTTATTAATAGCAAAAGAAAATGTGATGGTTATTCTTCAGTGTTAAGGTTGAATCATCATCTGGTCAAGCCTTTACCTCAAGCATTTGATCCTATATTTTTTCATCACCATGAATGGCTAAACTGAGTCATCCCTTACTTCAATCAATATTGATGTGTCCTCAGTGATTAATAAGATTGACCTTTTAAAAACACGATTTCTCTACAGACCCTGATGGTGTTCCACCAATTGTTTTAAACAAATGCATTGAGAGTCTTGCACTCCCTTTAACTTGAACCAAACTTTTTCACCTAGCTTTTTCCACTAGCGTTTTTCCACAGTTTTTGAAGGAGTTATTTATAATTCCTGTTTACAAGAAAGGCCCTGAAAACAATGTTGAGAACTATAGACCTATTGCGAAGCTTTCTTGTATCCCCAAACTCTTTGAGGGAATTATTTATGAATTCATGTTTTTTCAAACAAAAAAAATCTTTTCCCTAGGCAACACATTTCTTAAGGGGTAGGTCGACCACTACAAACCTTGTTGACTTCACATCCTTTTCCGTTTGCGTATTAGAAGATGGTAAAGAAATTGACGCGATTGGCTCTGATTTGAGTAAATCTTTTGACAAAATATTACACAACTTAATCCTGTTTAAGAAATTAAATTTTCCACTTTACTTCATCTCTTGGATCCGATCTTATCTAACCAATCGTAACTAAGAGTTGATTTTTTAAGAGGTTTAGAACTTAAAAAAAAAAAAAAAAACACAAGAAATTCGAAAAAATGAATGAAATATTTATTTGAATCGATAGTTTGAACCTTGCAATTTAATGTTTAAAGATAATTTCATGCAAATGTTGACCGCGGCTGCGTCTCAGGTAGCCCATCCGCTGAGTCCAATTTTGGCATACTCTTTCACACATATCGGCCGGTATCTCACGAATGAATGCATGGATGTTGGCTTCCAGTGCGTCAATCGAAGCGGGCTTGTCCCTATAGACATTAGCCTTGACATACCCCCACAAAAAATAGTCTAATGGTGTCAAATCGCACGATCTAGGCGGCCAATTGACCGGCCCGAAACGTGAAATTAACTGTTCACCAAACTCGCCTTCCAATTGCGCCATTGTTTCGCGTGCTGTGTAGCATGTGGCACCGTCTTGTTGAAACCACATATCATGCAAGTCAAGAACTTCCATTTCGGGCAAAAAAAAGTTTGTTATCATCGCTCGGTAGCGTTCACCATTGACAGTAACGCTGCAATTCGCATCATCTTTGAAGAAATACGGCCCAATAATGCCGCCGCCGGCCCATGAACCGCACCAAACAGTGGCTTTTTCGGGATGCATTGGTAGCTGTTGCAATGCTTCTGGCTGATCTTCACTCCAAATGCGGCAATTTTGCTTATTTACGTACCCATTCAACCAAAAATGAGCCTCATCGCTGAACACAATTTTTCGATAAAAAAGCGGATCCTCGGCCAGCTTTCCAAGAGCCCATTCACCAAAAATTCGGCGTTGTGGTAGGTCGGCTGGTTTAGTTCTTGCACCAGCTGTATCTTAAAAGGCTTCACGCCCAAATCCTTCCGCAAAATTTCCCACGTAGTGCTGTAACAAAGGCCTAACTGCTGGGAACGGCGCCGAATCGACATTTCGCGGTCTTCTGTCACACTAGCTGATACGGCCGCAATATTTTCTTCACTACGCACAGTACGTAAACGTGTTGGTGGTTTAATGTCCAACAAAGTAAATTTGGTGCGAAATTTGGTCACAATCTTCCGAATAGACTGCTCAGAAGGTCGAGAATGCCGACCATAAAATGGAAGCAGCGCGCGATGCACATTTCGAACCGAGCACGAATTTTGATAGTAAAATTCAATAATTTGCAAGCGTTGATCATTTGTAAGACGATCCATGGTTAAATTGCAAACCAAACTAAAGCTGTTTGACAGTGACAAGACTAACACAGCGTCAAAACCAGTGTTGCCAAAACCAAACCAGCTAAAAAATTAGCTAAATAAAGTCGTTTTCCGATAGTGTATATCCTACTCAATCAAAGCTATTTCTGGCGTACCTCAGGATAGCCAACTAGGCCCAATCATTTTGTTCTAGCTACCAATGACTTCTACCAAATTTTCTCCCACTCAAAGCTTCTTATTTACGCAGATGATATGAAAATCTACAAAGAGATCAGAAATAAGGTTGTTCCAAGGATGCTAAGTTACTTCAAACTGATTTGAATAAGTTCTTTACTTGGTGTTTGTAAAATTTTTTAGAACTTAATATTAATAAATGTCAATCAATAACCTATTCTAGGAAACTTACACCAAGGCTAACTCTACACTAGATTCATTAAGCGTTGGTCTTAGGATTTTTCAGATCCGTACGTTACTAAATCTTGAATATTCTTCTCAAGTTTGGTGCCCATATTACCAGATTCACATCAAACGCATAGAAGTACAACGTAGATTTATTTTGTTCGCTCTACATGGGCTAGGCTCTCAGCTCCTTTGACCCTTTAAGAATTCCCTTAAACCTCATGAGGACAGATTCAAGCATTTGAGTAGCACCTGGAGTTTGGAGAGTTCTCAATTTCCAGGTAGAAACTCTCAATTCGTAGTCTGTTGTCGTTCCGGATCTGGTTGACATTTGAGGGGAGTCCGAGGCTCTACCTATCTTTCTCTTAACTTATAAGTTTTTACTGTGGAATCGTTGATAGCCCCTCGCACTAACCTCCAAATTTGAAGTGCTGTTGTTAAAGTGCTGTTGTTTCCATGTTCGAAATTTCGTTCAATACCCCAAACGAACGCTTGACGTACATTTCGAAGTTTGAAGTGATAAATTTCATAACCGACGTACTATGATGTTTTGTCAAAGTCTTAAGATGCAACACAACTTAAGATTTATCACAACTTAAACAGGCTGATAAAAGAAATTTGATAATTTAACTTTCCAACCTTATACCTATTAAAAACACACCTGAGGTAAGTAGCTCAGCTTTTAAACACTACGGCTGAGCTATTCCGTCCCTGTCAGATTGAGATACACGAACATGGCGACCTATAAACTTTGCCCTAAACCTACACACAGTGTCGCAGAAAAGTTGCAAAGTGTAACTCATCTTGATGAACAACTATTTATTATATATCATTACTTCACCGTGCTTCGCGTTGAGCAGTACCAACACCATGTAACTGAAGTAACACCAGTAGATTCTCTTACTTACAAAAAGAAAAAATAGACTCACTAAGATATGTATCTACCTCCACGGTACATGAAGCAATTTCGTCCTAATGGAGAGATATTTCCGCCTTCCCTTACACATTCCAGCAGAGTACACGCGTATAGAGAGGGTCATGCAATTACCTACTAATACATTCCTTTAGATGGGCGGGCGTGCGTATCTAGTCCGTACATCTATGGCCTAAGCATGAATTCCAAACGAAATTCCATTAGCCCTGAGTGGCTGACTGGTTTCCTCTGAGTCCTGTGCTGGCTCACATCAAAGTACCTTAATATTGCGAATATACAAAGGGGCAGCGGAGTTCTGATGGACAGAGATGAGTGGACGAAATAGCATTGAAGGAGGTAAATTATACTTATACGTCGAGTGTATCTCAAAAATTGCCTATCGGACTCGTTCGGTGGAGTATCATCGGAAGGACGACGACGAAAAACGATAATCCGGCAAGATTCGCCTTCAACCACCTATCAATTGAAGTTGATTGGTTTTTCCAAACGACACGACCGACGACGAAGACGATGATGATGGCAATAGCAGACCTTTGTGTATTTATATAGGAACCGGTGATGCTCTCAAGTCCCACCGATTCGCTCGCTATATTATATGGTCTGAGATTAGGCAACGCGATACTACCTACACTTTGAGATACGTTTTAGAACATTCCATTGGATGCCGATGCCATGCCAATGTCGATGTCGATGCTATAGAAGATGGCAGATAAACTCTGAATAAAAATTACAATTTTATGTTAAAGGCTATAGGATTATAAATATACGAAAATGCATGCAAAGGACAAAACGGTTAGCATAATGATTTGATACAACGATCGTGATTTGGATGGCAAAGGATGTTAGGTTTTAGCTTTTAGGTATAGGTAAAGTATAGTAATGCGAGAGTAATATGAAGAGGGACAAAATTAACATGGATAATAGTAATTGGATTGTTATCCTGGGTTATAATATTATGAAAGAGAATCAGCGAGCTAGAGTGCTTTGGATTTAAGTGTGGGACATCATCAGTGATTCAATAGGTTCTGTATACTCGGGTCTTGGGTTGGGCCACTGATTTAATTAAGAAAAACAGGAAACTAATTAAAATGGAACTATTTAAGGCTGGTGATTATGCTTAGATATGCCATTGGGTTTTTGTTGTTCATCTTGTCGCGGACTAATCACATTTTTGGTTTTATTGAACTTTTGCTATTGGCATCTAGATACATACCTTTGGATTAGGTATTTTTATGCAAAAATGAGTTTGAAAATAAATTGCCAAGGGAAGGAACGCAGAAAACAACATTTTATTTGAACAGAGGCTCTATTTTTCAATATTTCATCGATGAAGGGACTCAAATAAAAAAAAAAATAAAAGCTACCTATCAGCACTTAATGTGACTGCAGAACTAACGTGCGTCGCGACCGACGACAGACGACAGACGCGTCGTCTGAAAACAGATATGCTTATAGTGATTTCAACTGTTAAACTCACTTTAATTTGGGAGTTCATTAAAAAAATATAAAAAATATTTCCATTGAGTTATTGATAACTTTTAGAGAAAAAACATTGCAACGGAATGGACCAAACTTTAAAAATGAATAGCTTAAGAGCTAATATAGATGTTTTTCAACGTTATAAGGTACAATACTTACTTATTGATCCGGCTCACAATCCATGACGGATCTCAGCCTGAGATACTGCATGCACTCTCTCGCATGCACTTTCCAGTAGCATGCACTTTGGCATCCGCAGTCACTTGGTCCCTGTACCGTAGGTTCGTCTTCCTTGTCGTCTCGAACCTGAGGGCTGGGATGCGAAAACTATACTTCAAAGTTTAATTAAACCAGGACTCCTAAGTCCCTCTATTAATGCTAGTGAACGTGACAACAAAGTCAAGGACTTAACCTTAGCTATGAACAGATTGTTAGAGATTGCCTGTCCACCTGTATGTGTAAGAGGAAAAAGAAACCACATTGGTGGACCTCGGGTCTCGATTCGCTCAGGAAAGAGAGTAGAAAACTCTTTAACAGAGCTTAATATACAACACAGGTTTCTGACTGGGACGCATACAAAAGTTAACTAAATAAATACCAAATGGAGCTAAGAAGATCTAAACGAATCGTCCTGGCGATCCTTTTGTGACAGAATAGAAGAAACCTCTGATGCCTCTAGGCTACGAACAATTCTTTCAACAAATCCAGTAATGCCCAGCTGTCTGAAAAGGGCAGAAGAATCTCTTGACTTGCTACTAGACACTCACTTTCCTGGTAGCTCTCAAAATGTAACCTGTAACTATCAGTTGCACTCAATTACTCAACATCATTTCCACAAGGTCTAATCACAAGGGATAAACTGCGATGGGCTATCAACACCTTCGAACCGTACAAGTCGGCAGGACCAGATGGCATTATTCCAGCTGAACTCCAAGAAGCCCCAGATATAATAGCACCAATCCTTGAGGTATTGTTCAA
Source organism: Sphaerophoria rueppellii (assembly GCA_920937365.1). Classification (NCBI taxonomy): domain Eukaryota; kingdom Metazoa; phylum Arthropoda; class Insecta; order Diptera; family Syrphidae; genus Sphaerophoria; species Sphaerophoria rueppellii. Next base: position 12,219,367 of record CAKKXW010000003.1, on the reverse strand, counting down.
TAGCTGCCTGCATCTAGTCCATATTCCCTCAGTATATAGAGAAGTGAAAGTTGTTTTCATACCCAAGGCGGGAAAATGCTCGCAAGTTAACCCTAAAGATCTCAGACCCATAAGTCTATCATCGTGCCTTCTTAAAACATTAGAAACATTGATACAAGACTCATGTCCAAGTCTCAACATGCCTACTGTGAGGGAAAATCGGTTGAAACGGCGCTACACACTTTAGTGCGCACTATCGAATACTCCCTCCATTATAAAGAGTATACCATGGTTGCATTCCTTGACATTGAAGGCGCTTTTAACAACGTGGACACATCTGCAATCACATCTGCAATGTCAACTCTAAATGTGGAGAGTTCGCTTTGAACTTGGCGGCTCTTCCGCTAGAAGATCTATCAGCAGAGGTACGCCGCAAGGCCGTGTTCTCTCCTCTCTACTCTGTAATCTGGAAGTTAACGTAATTCTTACCCTTCTGGATAGAGAAAGCTTCAGAGTGATAGCCTATGCTGATGACGTTGCTATAGCTGTTTCAGGGAAGTATCTAAATACAGGCGTGTTTTCGTGACAACCAAGTAAAGTAAACAAAATTTTAAACAAAGAAAACAACAATAAAAATTGACTGGATTTTACTTTAGCTTTTCATCGAGAGTAAAACTTACTTGGAATGTTAATTCCTTTTTTTCAAACTCAGAGGGAGCTGTAGTAAATTTTTTGAATAATTTAATATGACAAATGTCAAAATTTTTGAATCTGGATCGTTTTCTGGACATTTTGTTTTCTTTACTTTACTTGATAGTCACAAAAACACACCTTACCTTAAAAGAACTCTTACAAAACGCTCTAAATAAGCTATCACTTTGGCGAATCGGTGTGGCTTAGGCGTTAAACCCACACAAAACCGATTTGGTCCTATTCACTAGGAAATATAAAATTCCGCACATTGACCCTCCTTCTATAAACGGTGTCCAATTAAAGTTTTCAGAGGAAACTAACACCTCTTGACATCTTCTCCAAAATGGTGGCAGCCAACTCATGTGTGAGGCTTAGAGCCACCTCTCAATGGAACAGTAACAATACTGGTCATACTACTATTCTAGACAATTTCAGATCTATCCCAGATCGCCTAGACTATACTACCCCAAAAATGGTATTCGATAAAGATTCCATGTCTCCATCCCTTCAAGATCTTCCTGGAAGA
>CAKKXW010000003.1:12170503-12194940 GCA_920937365.1 Sphaerophoria rueppellii | reverse complement strand
AAGCCCCTTCCCCATCAAGAAAAAAAAAAGATGTTTTTTCCCAGTCAGAAATTCCATTTGACTTTTTCGGGGGTAATCCTCCCTATATTCTACTCGACTCGTGTGGCATACCATTAGACTTATATTTGGGTGAAATGCCATTATGGAGGCTGTGATGTGATGAGATGTGAGATGTGACTGTGGTATTAATCTTGAGATATTGTGTATTCGTCGTCGGTGGGTATGTTGATGATGGAAACCGAAATATCTACTATAGCAAGGCTATAGCATAGCGTATTTGTTTTGTATCCAAAGACATCATCAGGCAGTGTTATGGATGCTTCACCGCTACCGAACCGAGTGAGGCTTAGATAAACTATTTTTGTGTGCCAAATAATATATGCTCAAAAAATAGTTTTGCTTGATAGGAGTAGGTTTGTGTAACGTCTTTGGGAGTTTAATTGGAAAGTTTTTGGGGTTTTCGAAGGATTGCAGATTGGATCGAATATAAATAGTTTTTTGCGGTTATTCGTGGAAAGGATCAAAGTTTTGATGTTGATGGAAGTTGGTTAATCCATCTGACTAAAATTGGATTTCGTTGCTTAGCTTATGTATCTTTGTGGGGCTTGCATGTAAATTCAGACTGTTTGAAGGATGCTTGCGTGTATTTTTGAAAAGTGAAAATATTTACTAAACAAATCCTTGTAACCAAATTAAAGATGATTATATGACACGCGAGGTAAGATTATTTATATTCCGAGCCATTTTTACTTCGTGGATGAACATGTTTATTCAGAAGCAGATTTTGGGTTCCCGTTCTTAAGGGGATTAGGGTATAAGAGCGGCTGAATCTACTACCATTTTTTACTGTAATTGGGGCCGTTTATCAGCAACGACGAATATTTTCTGCCGAGACGTCAAGGCGTATCCGGCCAAGTTACATCACATAACACGAAAAAATAGTCCCGCAAAGTTAAATCCCACTATTTTGAAGGAGAAGCACCGCAAGACACGGCAGACAAAGCGCTTACCAAAAGATTTCTTCAATAAATTGATTGTTTCGTATGGAATGAAGTATGCCGTCTTCTAAAAACCATAGGTCGTCCACATCAACATATTTCAATTCAGACATGAAAAAATTATTAACAATGGCATTCCCGAGTGGGATAACATAATGATCGCCTTCATTTTCGAACATAGTTGCAGAAATATTGACCAATGATACTCTCTGCCGCTATAGAGTACACCAAACAATGACTTCTTGTGGATGTGACAGCGTCTCTTAAATTACTTGTGGATTAGGATCACTCGAAATACGAGAATTTTGATTTTTTTAACGTTCCATTCAACCAAAAGTGAACTCTATCGCTGAAGAAAATGTCATTTTACAATTTGGGATCGGTGGCCACCACCAGTTGGGACAATCAGGCTTGACATCCTTGGTGGTTTGGCTTTAATTCTATACAGTAGTTGGATTTTGTTAGCCCGTAAACCAGGGTCTTCTCGCAATATCTTTCATAAAGTAGATGGACAGAGCTCCATAATTGTTTCTTGCGATGGCGGATGGACTCATTCGCCAATTTGGGCCCTCTTCGATACTCTGCTACACAGTAGTAATAGTGTCATCAGCGCACAATATGGCGGCGTCTCTTAGGATGTTCATTATACCTATATTAGAGTAAACGCATTGTGTGAAACCGATCCATATTTCTCGAATTACTGACTCTCTGTTGGGCATTTATTTCAATGAAATATTGGACGCAGTACGCTGTGCGTCGTTCTTACCGAACCATTTTTTGGTTAGTAAATTTGCACGATCCCATAGACGTAAACTTAGCTGAGGAGTAAGTCTAATCATTAAGATAGTATGGGAGATCAAACTGAGCATAAATCAAGTGAAAGTTGACAGATCAATTGCGCGAAAAAAAGTATTTCCAGATTGAAAATCACACGTCTATACAAAAAAAAAACACCAGGTACAGAGAAGCGAAACACCGGAATGTGAATCACCATCAAACACCATCAAACAAAGTGACTCAGTTTCCAATCGACTTTTTCAAAAAAAAAAAAAAATACTTAATGGAAGAATTATTCATGAGGAGATGCCTGTAAGAAAGTAAATACACAACGTAAACCCCGTATGAAATTTGAAACTTAACTCTTACAGGGAATTGTTAAGAACTCCAAGTAGTAAGGAGCCGTTTAGAATTATGATAAATCTTTTATGACAAAACATGGTGCGAGCATAAGGAAAGAAAGGCACGGTCTTTCAACAGAGTTTAACATTTGTGTTGTACGGCTATAAAACGAATTTCTGCAACTTCTTGACAGTGCTACCGAAAATGGACTCATTATTGTTTTAGGTATGGATGCGCATTCCCATAAATAAAAATTGAAGCCTACATTCCGCGAGATTAGTTTTAGTTCCGAAGACAAGAGCTTGGATAACATTGGTGGAAAGGTCTGGAGAAGTCCAAGAATTTAAGAACCCTTACAAAGAATGGCTTGCACCAGTACTAGTCGTGTAATGAGAACTAATCCAACGTGCTTAGAAACTATCCTCAATCTCCCCTCATAGATCTCTTTGTCCAAAAATCAGCAGCAAACAGCGCCCTTAGGCTCGGTCCAACCAACATCTGGAAAACAAGCCAAAATACGTAGATACAAATATCTTCACAGATTATGTGACCCCTAACTGATTAGCAAAATAGTGTGCCCCACATTTACGACTCGACTATTACCATATCTACAACGATGGCTCTAAAATGAATAGGTACTAGAGAATGTGCAGGTTTCTACTCAAAAAGCCTCAACCTTGCCAATTCATTTAGGCTCCCGGACCATAGCAGCGTCTTTCAAGACAAGATCTTGGCTGTGAACAACGTTGCTAAACATATATCCATTATGGCGATATCACACGCGGACATCACATCACGCGGACATTTTTTCATTGATAGCCAAGCAGCAATAAAAGCCAACTCTGCCACCCAAATCAAGTCATACAAACAGCATAACGTAACACTCTGCTGGGTTCCTGGCTACAGCGACGCACGCTCTGCCAGGCAACGACAAAGCGGATGAGCTTACAAGGGATGGCTCAACACTGGACCCTTCTCCCATAGACCATCATACAGAAATCAAGTTATGTGAATTGAAACACAGTGTCAGTAACATCATCCTTCAAAAATCCAACAACAGATGGAGTCTATTAGAAACCTGTGTTAAGACCAGGTAACTATGGCTTAGATAGGACAAGAAAATATCCGTCAGGATTTTAACTCTTCTTAAGATCCCTTATTATTATAACAAGACAGAATCTACTTGGCTACCATAAGAAAAAGATAGGGCTTAGTACCAATGACCTTTGTTGAGCCGGTGGTGATGATCACGAGCATGAAGATACTGCTCATTTTCTCTGCCACTGTCCTTCATTCTGTCTTACTAGGAAGAAAACCTTAGGCAACTTCTTTTTCAATGAACAAGAGGAACTATCCGAACTGCCAGGCAAAAGCTTACTAAGCTTTGTTAAGACCTCTAAATGGCTAAACAAACCACACGATTTATATTTTATTTATTTTTCAGGAAGTGACAATACTTCAGGGTACCACAATGGATCTACATTGATCTAATTGTGACGGCAACAACACCAACTGTCAAGTCGCTTAACCTCACCTAACCTAACTGCAATATAGAGCATATAGACACCCTGAACCCTCTGACACACTTCTTTCTTATAAATGGACTGTGTTCCTTTCGCTGTATATATGATAGTTATTCGCATTTCTTTTCTTCTCAAAGCTCAAGGAATAAGTCTATTAAAGCATTTGTGCAACATCGTATGACCTTATAAGCAGTCAATGTTGGTCACCAAATATAAAAATGATCAACTTTAAAATTACCTATTCCCAATCAAAAAATTCACAATGCGTCGCTTGTCCCTTGCTTCATTTGTACTTCACTAGTTAAAGTTTGGCGCCTGTCAAAATTTGTAAATGGATGCTTCTGCGAATATTGAACAGACTACGAACACGAATGGACAGTTCCTGAACGTCGATCAAATACTGAGGTATAGCATTGCGGTCACATATGCGGATTGGCTATACAAATCCATACAAAAGAAGTCAATTTCTGTTTGCAATTTCCTTCTAAAGCCTAAAAATATGAGAAATAATCATAGAAATGCAGTTGCAACAGTTCGAATATCAATGTCGTTTGAAGAACCTTACCGTGCTTTACCATTTCTAAGTCACTTGATTCTACTTCGATGATTCGATAGTAGATGCCTGCCTTACCTATCTACATATATATGAAATTTAATTATTGTAAGAAAAAGGTTCAAGAAAAGCTTCGATACTTTTTTGTCGTGTGCATACCCTACTCTGTTTGTCAACATTTTCTCTTTTTGTTTTGTACACTTTATTACTAATTTTGGTTAAGTATGAAATATTTTAGTGGTGTCCGTAGTTTAGTGGTTAGGTGTGTTGGCTGCTAAGCAGAACGTCGTGGGTTTGAATCCTAATCGTGTCCATAGTTTTTATTTCATCTTTCACGGGCACTGCCTCTTGCGAAAAACTGACAAAACTTCCAAGAGTATCAATTTGTCATGAAAAGTGCTTCTCAACTTTTGCCGTTCGGAAACGGCGTTAAATTGTAGGTCACCTCAATTCTTCATACGCACCTATAGAATTGTTGATGAGAGTAAGCTACTTAGGCCTTGGCTCTTCAAGAGCTGTCGCGCTACTCAATTTTATTTTTATGCAAATTTTATGAAATATTTTGGCTTATTCATTTTCTTAAGCTTAAAACTCTAGAATCTTTCAGAATGTATGCTTTCCCTACTCGTATCGATTTTAAATCGAATATTTAGATCGACACAAAAATGTTGATAGTCACAAGAACACACAAAATTCAGCCATGTTGATTTTCAAACTTGTAAAAATGGCACTTCATCACCAAAACAATTTACATAACTTTATTCTTAAACCAAAAATCATCAAGATTCCATTTTCTTTAATTAAGAAATACACAAAATTCCACCTTCAACCCACAAATCAATACATTTTTGCCGTCGCCGTTCCATTTTGCTTTTTTCATTTCCAACCTACCGTCGCCATATTTGAATTGAAAACAAAGTACAGAAGAAAATACACCCGAAACCAAGGAAGCCATGATTGCACAAACTCGCCAACAAACTGTATACACACACAAAAACAGAAATTCCAAACGAGTTCAACAAAATTTCAAAAATACCAAGAGACCAAAAATAAAACCCAACACAATCAAAAGAGGTGAACAACAAGCACAAATTGTAAAAAAAAAAACAGAAAAAAATAATTTTATAATTATTCCAGTTTTTCGAGAGCAACACAAACAGCAAAAATGTTTGCTCTTTTCGAATTTTCAAGACCAAGAAGCAAAATTTCTCCGTTATTACCGCAGTGTGGAAGCAAAAACACACAATTGCGGTTATCTATGGGCGAACTGCGCATAGTTAGTAATGGTTGCTTGTGTTTAAAAAAGTTGTGTTGTTGTTGTGTATTGTGTATTTCGGTAAAGTTGTTCTGTTTCATACCAAAGCCAAGGTTCATCAAGTGTTGTTGTTGCTATCGTTGTGTTTTGAGAGTGAGTGAAATAAATTCCAAGTGACGCAAGTGCTAAAAAGAGATAAGGTGAAGTGGATGAAACTCCACCATCATTGTTTTTTTTTTCTTTGCTGTAATGGCAGTTTCATAAGGATGTGATGAGAAAAAAAGCAAAAAAGAAAGAGAAGGAATTTTACCATTTAGAGACTGGGAAGGACATCTGTTGTTCAGTTGAGAACCACTATCCAGGATCGCAACCATTTAGAGTAAGTTCGTAGGACAAGGGTTCACAGATGTGCTAATTTGATTTCTTATTGGAATTATTGTGAAGAGTTTTGTTATTTTTATTTTATTGTAAGAATGTTTTCTTCAAAATCGAGTTTTTGCAACTTTCAAAAAATAATACGAATCTTTTCTAGCGAGTTTCAAATAAGAAACAATCTTATCTTGTTTGAGCTAAGTTCTCTCTTTTCAAGAAATTCTCTTATCTTCCAATAAGAATGTATTAGTGAGATTTTCTCTTATCAAATTTATACTCTTTTGATTCGAATTTTCTTTAGTGTGAGTGAGGAAAAGAGAAACTCCAATACACCTGTTTTTTAATTGGTTCTCTTGAAAGAGAACACTTGCTGCTCTTTGTATTATGTTACTCTCTGTTTTGCTCCGTTTGTTTTGCTAATTTTTGTGTGCTTTTATTTTTGGCACATGTCAATTTTCGTGCAATATTTTACAATCACGATTTTGGTTTTTTGAAGAATGAAATGTTGCGAGTTAGGGAAAATTAAATTCAAATAAATTTTTTGGAGAAATAAGATTCTTATAAGAATTTTGACCGATGAACAATTTGAGAGTCTAACAAACTTCAGTTCAGATACGGTAAAGGCCCCCATTCCTGTAACCAATTAAAATCGAATAAAATTTACCATACCGCCTTCGGCTAGGTGTGATTTTTCCTTCACCAAAAATATCGTTGTTGTTGTTATTCTGTGTGATGACGCATTAAGTTGGATGTTGAGATTGGAATTGTATGCAGTTATTTATCTCTCGAATTTCTTATTAGAGTAGAGATTGAAAGACGATGACGACACAAAATTTTTGTGTCGTTGAAATTTATTGCTTAGTTTTTAGATCCAACATGTTGTGAAGTATAAACAAAAACACAAAAACATAACATGTATAGTGGATAGGGGGAAAAGAAAACGGGATTATAATGTTGTATAATGAAATCATATGACCCACATTGTGATTTTTAGTACAAAACAGGTTCTTCTTCGGGGAGTTTTTTTTTATGGATTTTTAATGGGGGCGTTTATGTTTATTGACAATTATGTGTATACCTGGTGGGAAGAAGGAAGTCTACTCGTAGATGAATGCTTTAAGATACAGTTTATGCGATTTATAAAGGGTCATGGTGTTTTATGAAGATATAATACACTTGAGTAATAAATTAGGTTCAAAGTGCTAAAATAAAGTGGTTGTTATTTTTTGTTTCTTCTACTTTGACTTTTCTGATGACGGGTTTTAGGGTTTTTGGCTGACAAGTGATTGTTGTAAGAAATTGTCCTTTTGAGAATGATTTTTCTTAATAGTTTACGAGCTAGTTAAAGGTGTTTTTTTGTTTTTGTTTTTGTTTTTGTTTTGGAGTTATGTGGCTTTGGAAGCGTGAACCGATGCACATTCTGTCAGTTATATATTTGCATGTGCTTTCCAAACAAGTTCAATTAAATGGAGTGCATAACACATTGAGATTTTAATTTAAAAGATTCGATTTTTGCTTACACAATTTTATTTTAGTTAAAAATTACCTAACCCTTTTTATCAAAACAAAATCATATGAAAATTTATCAATCTATCCATCAATCCAAACTTTGGCCAATTGTAATCCCCTCTTCGAGAGATAACACGGTCCGGAAACTTTTCCCGTAAAAGATTGATGGTTTCATTGCTTGTGTGGCACGCAGCACTGTCTTGTTGAAAGTAAACGTTCTCCAGATCAATACCATCCAATTCCGGCCATAAAAAATCATTAATCATCTCTCGATAGCGCAATCCATTGACCGTAACTGTTGCTCCAGCCTCATTTTCGAAAAAGTAAGGTCCAATGACCCCGCCGGACCAAAAACCGCACCAAACAGTCACGCTTTGAGGATGGAGAGGCTTCCAAACGATAACTTTTGGGTTTTCCGAGTCCCAGATGCGACAGTTTTGCTTGTTGACGTAGCCTCCGAGGTGGAAATGGGTTTCATCATCAGTCAAGATGATTTTTCGATGAAATTCCGGATCATTTTCATGCATTTCAAGGACCCAATCAGCAAAGACACGACGTTGTTGATGATCAGTCGGCTTGAGTTCTTGTGTTAACTAAACTTTATAAGCCTTAAGACCCAAGTCTTTAGGCATGCAAAATACGGTGTAATGACGTTTGTGGAATGCCTAATTCCAAAGAACAACGAGGAGTGGACAAACCTGGACCTGGGTTTTCCACAACACTTTGGGCTACAACAGAAATATTCTCAGTTGTTCTTGAGCGACACGTGCACGGGTTTTATTCTTCACATCACTAATTTGTCCCAACAGCTCGAATTTGTCCACCAATTTCTGTATTGCGGTCCGACAAGATGCTTCACGACGACACAAAAATGTTTTAGTTTTACGAACCGTCTCTGTCAAATGTTCACCATTTTTTAGTCAATTTTAATAATTTCAATGCGTTGCTAAAGCGTGTATCGTTCCATTTTTATTAATGGCGTAGTTTCTACTTGTCAAATGTCAAATGACAGCTTCATAAGTGACAGCTACCGAAATAGCGGGCTATTCAAAATAACACCTCTTATTGGAAAACCGTTTGGGTACAATAATTTTCAAATGAAAGAATGGAAAATGTTGATTGGGAACTCGGAAAACTCTGCGAAAACACAAAGAACTTCAAGACCTTAAATCAAGTTTTTGCATGGAATTTAAGGTGCATTGGTTTGTTTGTATATCCGGAAGGGACTCTTAATTCGCTCAATCATCAATGCATTTTTATACAATTTTTGTTGCAGATACAGCCTTAGAAAACACAAATGTTTGGGAGAATCTTACGGAAAAGTCAGCAAATAAGGGAGTCAAGCTGTAAGGAATTCTGATTTTTGTGAAAATTCCACAACACATCGCAAGAACAAGAATTTGTAGAATTTTTCAACGAAATTTTCATTCTCTTACATGCTTTAATGAAAGTAGGATGTTAGTTGTAGAACATGAAAAAATTCAGATATGTAGTTCATTCAAGCAAATCACATTGCATTTTAACAACATCTGTGTTATTTATAATTATTCTGGAGTTCCTCTGATGGGTAGCGAGACGAGGTTAGCAGGGTAGGCTTATTTAGAACAAAAGTGTGATATCTAGGTATAGTTATCGGTTATTACGTTTCGGAACACTATAGCTCTATATTATTTATTTTCTCAGGAATACAACACTAAGGGATGCAGTATTTTTTAACAGCTAAGCTTGTTGGACATACAGTGTTCCACAAAAGTCATGGTACAGCATACATTTTTTAGTCAAAATGCTTAAAAATATTCTGCAATAAATCAAAATTTCAAATTAAATTTTTTCAACATAGTTTAGCAGATTCACAATTGTTTACAATTGAGGGAAGGGGTTTGCTGTAGAAGAGAGGTCCCTTATCATTTATGAAGATCAAAATCAAAACAAAAATTACTCCAAAAAGTGATATAGGTAATACAGTTTCCAGAATCCATTCAAAACCTAATTTAGCGCTTTAAAAACGAACACAGGTCGTGAACAAGCCGCGTATTATTGGCCGTCCATCAAAACTTACTTCTCAGGATAAAAGAAAAAGCAAGCACTTGGTAGCCATTTATCCGTTTGTAAGTACGACCAAGATAAGTGGAGAGCTTGAAAAGTACAATGAAAACATAAATCATCCTGAAACGTAAGTCATAATGGGCTTAAGTCTCGTCTACCTAGAAGGAAGCTGTTAATCGGTGGGATTAATTGAAACGGAGCGTAAAATATGACGAATTTGAGGTAATATACCTACCTTAAATCTGAAAAATACGATTGAGAGCATAAAACATCCTAGAGGAGGTGTAATGATATGGGTTTGTATGGCTGCATCTGGGTTCGGAAATCTTGTTTTAATCAAAAATACCATGGACCAACATATGATGATAGTGCGAGTAAACTGGGTCTATTAAATAATTTCTACTTTCAGCAAGATAACGACTCCAAACATACTGCCCAAAAAATGCGTGGGTGGCTAATTTACAGCACTCCCCTTCCCAAAGCTTGGACTTAGAACTCGATTGAGAGTTTGTGCGATGTTCTCGAAAAAAAGGTTCGTGTCAGCGTCTATCGCAACAAAACGCTTTAATTCAAAGAGAGCTGCTCGTGAGCTCTACAAGCAAAGAGTGGAACGCCGGCTTCTCAGGAGAAAAAGAGAGAGCATGAGAAGCGTCAGATAGAGGATGTTGAGAGAGCCAACAGCAGAAATGAAGTTCGGAGGTTTTACCGAAAGGTTAAACAGCTGGCTCAAGGCCATCGAGCAAGAACCGATGCCTACAGAGATAAACAAGGGAACATCATAGTAGAATCGCAGTCAATGCTGGGGATTTGGAAAGACCACTTCTGTAGATTGTATAACGGCGACGACGAACAAAATACCGCCGTCAGACAGGAGCCTTTCATCGGACACGATGAGAGTCAACAATTCCGTGAACCCGACCTAGAAGAAGTGAAAACCGCAATATCACGGCTGAAATCCAACAAAGCCGCTGGAGCAGATGGACTAGCTGCTGAGTTGTTCAAAGCAGCAGGCGACGAGCTAGATAGGAGCATGCACCAAATCATCTGTAAGATATGGTCAGAGGAATGCATGCCCGATGAATGGAACCTCAGCATTGTTTGTCCGATCCTGAATAAGGGAGATCCTCTAAACTGCGCCAACTATAGAGGAATAAGTCTACTTAACATCGCCTACAAGATCCTCTCTGCCGTAATATGTGAACGTCTGAAGTCTTTCGTCAACAATCTGATTGGTCCTTATCAATGTGGCTTCAGGCCAGGAAAGTCAACCATGGACCGAATTTTCACGTTGCGGCAGATCCTGGAAAAGACCTATATGAGCTCCAAATCGATACCCACCACCTTTTCATCGATTTTAAGGCCGCGTATGACAGCATCTACAGAGACGAACTGTACAAAGCTATGTCTAGTTTTGGCGTCCCTGCCAAGCTCGTTCGCTTGTGCAAAATGACGATGGAGAACTCATGCTGCTCCATAAAGGTTGGCAACGAGCTTACGGAATCTTTCGACGTCAAAAAGGGATTCAGACAAGGCGATGCACTGTCATGCGATTTCTTTAACATCGTTCTTGAGAAGATAGTGCAGAACTCCAACGTCAACACCAGAGGCACTATCTTCCAAAAATCTGTTCAACTTCTCGCGTACGCCGATGATATTGATATAATGCTGATATATGCTGTCTTCGAGGAAGAACACTCAACACCGACGGCTCGGGCAGAACGTCATAATAGGCACATATAACTTCGAGGTAGTAGAGGAGTTTGTCTACCTAGGCTCCGCTATAAACACGGGCAATGACACCAGCGCCGAAATCAGAAGAAGAATAACTCTTGCCAATCGCTGTTTCTTTGGGCTAAGAAAGCAATTGAGTGGAAAAGCCCTCTCTCGAGCAACTAAGGTAAAACTGTACAACACACTCATCATCCCAGTCCTGCTGCATGGTGCGGAAGCATGGACCCTGACAAAATCGGATGAAAGTGCCTTAGGCTGTTTCGAGAGGAAAGTTCTTCGGATCATCTTTGGCCCCGTATGCATTGAAGGGGAATGGCGAAGAAGACACAACAGCGAAGTTTACGGGTTGTACAACGACATGGACCTAGCCAGAAGGGTCAACTTTTAGAGACTCAGATGGCTTGGTCATTTAGAGCGAATGGACACCAATGCTTCGGCCCGGAAAGCCTTCAACACTATTCTCGAGGGACGTAGGAGGAGAGGAAGATCGCGACTCAGGTGGCGCTCTCAAGTGGAAGAGGACCTCAATCAACTTGGAGTGCAAAATTGGAGACGACTATAGCTAAGGACCGAGCTAGCTGGCATAGACTGTTGATTGAGGCCCAAGTCCACAACGGACTGCAGCGCCACCTTAAGTATAAGTACCTAAGTAAGGTAGTATGAACCAATTTATAGTGATTGCAAATCTAACATTTGAAAAAATCGATCATTTCACTAAAATGGAATTTTAATTAAATAAACAGCAACAGTAACAGCAATTCGTCTATGGAACTTGCTTCCTAACGAGTTGCAATGCAACTTCGGCTTTCAGGAATAAATTATTTTTGCATTACACTAAGTCAACATGCCTTTTACTTTTAATATTATTTTTGTTTCTTTCCTCTTTTCTTAATAACTTATGTAAATATTTATTTTATTTCTATACGTGATTTATTCAAATGTTTTAACTAAAGATATGTTTATTAGTGAAGGCTTTAGTGCTTATTCATTCTTCTCATGAAAAATGAAAAATGAAATGAAAAGATATCAAAAAATCTGAAACTTTTGAATGTCGTCATAGCAAATTGTTGAAATCGAAGTTAAGTTCAAGGTGGACTACCTAACTCTTATCTTGATAAAGATTTTTTTTTGCCAATGGGTATATCTGCACCGGACGTCCTGCCCTCCAAATATGGGTGTGTCTTTGTACTTAAATTTTGATCTGACAATCATAATTTCCTAATAATGTATTTCCAAAATTACTTTTGCTCGGTGCTAAAATCAATTACTTTGCTAATAGATTTCGCTCAACAACTATCATTATCCAAATGAGAACTAGCATGCTATTTTCAATTCAACTTGCGAACTTGCTATACCATTCCTCATCCCTCCCTTCATATTTATTTATAAATATTGTTATGCATACAACGACACAATTTTCGATGTTGGAGTGCCATTCTGCCAGTCCATGTATAAATAGTAGAAAATAATTCTCTTCATCATTTCACTGATTATTTTTCCGGAATGGAAATGGAAGCGAAAGCAAAATCGAGCAAAAAATCAATATAAGCATTTTTTCTAGGTCAAGACTTTTTCATCATGAATGCTATGTATTTTCCGGATGTGGATTAACATTTTATTTTTTAGCCTTGAAGATTGTGAAATCTCATCTTTTTTCATTCTTCAATTCAAACAGCTCTTTTTCTATAACTATAATTCACTGCTTCCTAAATTCATAATTCCTACATTTATAGTTTATGACAATATTCAAATGACAACCACATCCCTTTTAGCTCAATAAAGGACATCCCCTTTCAAATTAGAAAAAAACAAAGACATAAATCAAACTGAAAACTCTTCACCTGATGTTTCCATTCCACTCGTAATCATTCAAATCAAACACAATTGTTTCCATTTATTTTCTTTTTCTCATTTTTTATTGATTATCTCTCACCTTTTCCGTTTTTTAACACCGCCAGAGCCAGACATCCACAATAAGTGACAATAATGACACTTTTTCAATGACAAAGTATAGCTATCCCAAACTCATTTTATTCGAGTGTCTCGAGTGTATTTCGTCTCGTAAAAATGTCTACAAAACTCACCCATCAGGCCTCACTCTTTACAACACCCTTGTCGATGAATCTTTTTATATACACAAACATACAATCTTGTTCCATTGCGGCATTAACGGGTCAGAGCACCCTCTTGTGGGTTTTCTATAAAAAAAATGCTAAGAATTCCATTCCCTTCGCCATTATCATTCATAAAAAGCCTTAAAACCCATATAGTATACACTTACCTCCACGGGTCGCTCTTACCATTTGTCACAGTGATTTACGGCAAGATGGTAGATGAACTTTTTTGTTTAATAAATTCCCAAAGTGAAATAAATTCTGTCTTGAATACTAAAATAGAATTTGACAAACAAATTTCAAGAATTTTTTTTTCAAAAATACGTAAAAACCACAGAAAGGAGATTAGAGGCACGTTCGTTGAATGCAGTTTTCGGTTTTTTTGATAATTTTTTTCCCCAAATTCATTGGTTGATTCACATCGAGTCATTAATGTCGACTGTCGAGCCAAGAATGCTGTTTTGCTTGATTGACGTTTTTTTTTTTAATTTCTGTATGCGCTTGTTCCAAGTTGATTCCTTCACCACTTTTTTTTTCGTTAATTTATTTTTTATTTTATTTTTATACTCTGAAGATTTCGCAATAAAAATGGCAAACAAGTGTATCTCGTTGGCATCATGGGGAGTCGTCGTCGTCTGTGTTTTCTGAAGCAGCAAAAGTCATTTAACTAAAAGCATCCTATCTCCCTCGCAAGAAACTTGTTCCGCATTTTAACGGGGGGTACTCAATTGTTTTTATTGAAATTGTCCGAAAAACCAACAGCGTCACCGCATCACAACGCTGCTGGCTGCCAAAAACCGATTTTATATGCAATGCACAATGATGACAGACGCAAGAGTAGTTTCTGTTCTTCTGGTTGTCATTATCTGATTGCAGCGCTGGCTGGCTGAGTCCATTTTTGAAAGTAGATTCTGAAAATAAAAAGAAAAAAAAGACAAATTAAATGATGCATTCAAATTTCCATTTCTACGCATTGGCATCGGCAGCGAGATGGACTTGGACAAGCCATAACGAACTCATACCAAATGTGTGTTGCTATGTAGACGGATGAATGAGTTTTATCTCATAGATAAAGATACTCGCATATGTGGAGTGAAGATATCACTAAAGATGGTTGCTTTGAATTCTATTCTTGGATTTTTTGTTTTGGAGTTTTTCATTCGCTCAATATGCAAATTTTTTGATTCTCAAGATTAGCTCTGAAAAAGAAAAAAAAAAAAAAAAACAAAAATGTGACCTCATTCGACAGAATGAAAAAAATGTCATTATAATAATGTGGTTTCTGTGGGTTGTCCCAGAAGTTGTCTTCTGTCTTGAAGTTGCTGGTACTTGTTTGTTTTTTTACAAACAAATTTTTGACTGCATGTTGTCGACATCAAATTTGCTTTTGCATCATGCTGCGTTCTCAATTTGAATATGAAAATATGAAAAGTTTTGAAAAACATTTTTACTGTTGCGAGAAAATATTCATGCATTTTAGAAGATTGCATGCACCATGCACAACAACCATTAGATGCATCAAGAATAATTTATAGCGTGAGGGAATTTTCGAGGGAATCCGCATTATTTATGGTCGTTGTCTCTGTCAGAAATTTATTTTTATGAAAACATTTTTATTTGAATTTTGCCGGTTTTGGCAAGGAATTTGGTCAATTTGATTAGTTAGAAATCTGATGGCAAACGGATCCGATGAGGGGAATTTTATGAAATGTTTGTTGATTCTTTTGGCTTACAGTAATTTTAAGATTTTGGCATGAGCTTTAAATTGGGAATCTTGACCTTTTTCTGAAACAACAACGAAACAACAATGTAATTTTGTGACTTTTTTTTTAATTTTTCTTGAATATGCAAGAAATGGAATACCTTAATGCATTCGGAAATGAACTTTAACGCCTGAGACTGGCGTTGCATGCATTCGTCAACAAAAATTTCCGCATCAAAGGAGAAACGAAATGATTTCGCGTTACCTAAATTGCGAGTTGCTCATGACTAGTCCATGTTAATAGCTCTGTCTGCCAGTTTAATTTGTAATAGCTTCTGAACTACTGAATCGATTTAAATGAAATTCGGTACAGAGATAGTCTGGAACCTGAATAAGAGCAAAAAGAAGTTAAAAGGGCTGTAAGGAGTTGAAATACTAGGTCACAGTTTGTATGGAGGTTACGTTTTACGTAATTCTTGATGAGCCTATAAAGAAACTTGAAACTTATGTTTATGGCTTTTGATTAAACATAAATAAATTCGAAATTCTAAGTTTAAGAAAATTTAACGCTGAAGTGGGCGAAAATAGGGGATGAAAGTTCTTGTGCGATATCGTCGCTACTTTATAAACAACAAATATTGTACAGAGATTTCAGCGTAAAACAGTTGAACTTTGGCACAAAAATAGGCAATTTCCAGCTCTCCAGTTTTTATTTATAAAGGTTACTCATACAAATTGTCAATGTTGACATTCTAACAAGAAATTTCCATAGGTATGTGCAGTTGCAGTAGGTAATCTACACGAAATATCGGTGATCTTCATCTTGTTACCGCATTTGTATTCTGCGTGTTGCACAAGTATACAAATTTCGATTTCAAAATAATTATAATTGCACACAAACGACCTGCGTTGTTTGTTTAGAATGACACGTCACCAGTGGGAGAATCCCCCTATTGCCTGAACTCAATCCACGTTCTTCGATTAAAAGTGTTCTAGCGCACGTTCTAACGATCGGATCTACAAGGCATAGAGCTATTAAAAAGCACAAGGCCTTAGGTGTCAATTTGATGTTGAAGTTAACTACATTCAAATCCAAATGAAAAGTCGACTTAGGGCATTAGAAGTTGGTCATGATCTTTTAAAAGTACCTTATTCTTAAAATCTATAAAAATGCACTTTTTCTGTACTTTTGCTAACCAGTCAAACCGGTTGACAGATTTTTTTATTTTCTTAACTAAGGGGGAATATTGTAGAAGGCTTAGGATAGACAAAATGTATACTTGTCAAATTACAAACGTTGTAAGTGTTAAGAAATTATAGATAATTTCCTACTACAACAAAACACGAACAAAGTTGATCAATATACAAATACATAATTTCGTTTGAAAATATAGTCAAATTTTTTTAAAATTTCCATCGTACAAAAAAATGTAGTGAAAGTTGTGTAAAATAATATTAATTTATACTGTTGCACTCCAAAGCGAGCGAAGCGAGCCGAATTTGTGTTTTGCCAAGCAGTGAAACAATTTGGGGTGTTAAAATATAAAAATTCACGCGAATGTTTTTATTTTCGCACCTCAAATTGTTTTTCTATTTGGCAACAAAATTCCAGTGCTGCAGTTCTTGATTTTTTGATTCCTTTCAAAGTCTGGAAAACTAATTTTCCGAATTAAGGATTTACGAAAATATAATAAACTAACACATAGGTAATAGAAATATAAAAATAAATGAATTGTGTGGCGCGACAGCTCTTGAAGAGCCAAGGCCTAAGTGGCTTACTCTCATCAACAATTCTCTGAGAGCGCGTGAAGAATTGAAGGGACCTACAATTTTACGCCGATTCCGAACGGCAAAGTTGAGAAGCACTTTTTCATTACAGATTGATACTCTTGGAAGTTTTGTTGATTCTTCGTAAGTGGCAGTGCCCGTGAAAGATAAAATAAAAACTATGGGCACGAGTAGGACTCGAACTCACGACGTTCTGCCTACGCAACGCACCTAACCACTAAGCTAACAGACACTAGCAAATAGAAATATGAAAAATCAAAATTTTTGCATTGATTTTTGTATTTGTTTATAAAACAACTTCATTCGATTACTTTGCAAAACATTATTAACAGTAAACTGTTTTCATTTTTTTTTTCATTATCGTAAATTTGTTCATAAGTCCCTCGTAAGAAACGAAGATTTTCGATTCTGGGGCCAAAAACGAGGGGTCCGCGATAGTATAAAATAAGATAGACTTTTATCCAAAATTTGCAAGTTATAAGAGTGATGAAAAAAGTTAAGAATAAGGCAAATTGCGTGAAAATTGGTATTTCAATTTGATTTATAGTAAACCGTGTTTAAGATATTTGCTTTTAACGACCGCTTAACTAATAGAGCGTTCATCCATTTTTCTTTAAGCCATATATTTACCTACATTATGTAGATATATCATATTAAAATTATTTGGATTGCTGTGATGAGAACTTGGGCCACTTTGTAAAATGAACTAACGCCGAATGTGAATTTAAGCCATAATCGGACTTTGGCGTAAATTCACATTTGAATGAGAATTTAAGCCGTTATTGCGTTGGTTCATATGGCCATCGTTCCACGGCAACTACCCACCTACGCCACTACCCCAACAGTAGATCAAAATTTGGTGCCAAGCACTATACTAGCACAAACGTAGTGAGTTTTTTAGATTTGTATGTATATAAGAAAAAAAGCGTCTGCTGGATCAGCTAGTAAAGTCGCTCCAATAAAGAAACCTTCGCAACCTCATGAAAAACAACTTTATTTGAGATCATCATATGGTCAAATGCAAATGCAGTTAACGATTCTGATGAACGGCTCGGCCGATTTTGTACAAAATTCGTAAGAAATGTCTAAACTGCTACCTACTACTACTTTGGCGCCAAACGGTCTAACCGTTTTCAATTTTATTTCAAAATTTCTAGTTATATTTACCATATGAATGCGTTACCGTTATAATAGAAGTATTTAACATTGAAACGCACGATATTCTGTATTCTGTAACATGAGTGAAAATTCAGTTCTAGGTTGAAATTTCAGTTCAATAAAAGAGCGACGACATCGAAATAAAACTTTCATCCCCTATTTTCACCCCCTTGACCATCATACAAACTTTGACCTAATATATCAACCCCTTGCAACCCTTTAAACCATTTTTATTCTGTTAAATAATACCCTAGGACCTCTCTCAGGCTCTATGGTATCTTTGTGCCACATTTCATTTGAATCGATCCAATAGGTTAGACCTTATTAAGTGTTAAAATATGCGTAAGTGATCAATTTTTCTAACGCATTTTTTTCAATGTTTGATTTTCTTATCCATGTTTTTTTCATACCGGGGTCTATATATCAATGAATCGATTTTAAAGGAGTAAACTCCTATAAGGACTAACAAAATTAATATAATTACTCATTTTGATCTCTAGAACAACATCAAATAATTTTGTTTTCTTGTTTTTTTTTTTTTACTTCCGATTACATCTTTAATCGCAAAATATAGTGACGTAACGTAAATATAAACGTCATTCTTCAGGAACATGGCGTGCGTCGTAAGATCACGTTATAAAAATTGTATCGGAAAATTAGCGTTTGGTTCTCTTCTTGTTTGACTTGAGGCCAGTTATTATTTGGCGCGAAACATCGAAATCGGTCCAGTCATTTGCTTATGTACCTATATTTGGATCTTCAGTCCAAATTTCAGACTTGTTTTGTCTTTTAGCGTTGATCTAAATCTATAGAAAATATAGGCAATAGAAATTGAAGTAGTTGACTCTGGAAAAAGTGCTTTTCTAAAAGCAATGTCTAATTGCTTAAGTTTAGACAAAATTTACAATTTTTGTTCTTTAAAATACATACAGTGCCTTGCATAAGTATAACCGCACCCGAAAAAATGCACTTAAAAGAAAACCTACAATAGGAGTGACTCCTTACTACTTTTTTATTGAGTTGGATCACTGATCAAGCAAATTGAGAAGAAAATAAAGTACCGTTATTTCCTCTCCTGAGTGTTTAAAAATTAAAAACCGATTTTGATGTATTGCAAAAATATAACCGCACAATGCAAATCTCTTTGAAGCTGCATTCAGTCAAGTGCTTTAAATAAAAAAACAACAATGCCACGCGGTACGCATTTAAGCGAAATTGAAAAAGGCAAAATCTTGGCTTTTGGGTCAAGCGGCCTAAGTCTGAGGGCTATTTGAAGACGAATTTCACGATCGGATCGTGTCGTTCGAAATGTTTTAAAATATCCAGAATCTTATGGGACAAAAATAAGACCCGGGCGTCCGCAGAAGCTGACACGTCGCGACAAGAAGCGTTTAATCAATGCTGCATCCAATTCGGTATATCTTTGCCAGAATTTCGTAACGAATTGGATTAAGGAGTTTCGGTTTCAACCGTTTCTCGTACTTTAAAAAGCAGTGGAGTGATTGTTCGGGGAAAAATGGTGCCAGTTCCAAATTTAACAGCAGCCCACAAACAAGAAAGATTGGAATTTGCACGCCAAAACATAAATCGGGATTGGAAAACTGTAAGTGACTTTCTATTAATCTTCACTAAAATCTCGTTATTCCAAATGGCATACTGGAATGAATGTTTTTTATTAGGTTAGTTTTAGTGATGAAAAAAAGATTAATCTCGATGGACCAGATGGTTTTAGCGGATATTGGCACAATTTGAGGAAAGAGAAAAAGTTTTTTTTCCAAGAGGAACTTTGGTGGTGGCAGCTGTATGGTTTGGGGGGCCTTCTGCGAGCGTGGCAAGGTTGCACTTGCCTTCACCTCTACCAGAATGAATAGTTCTGACTACACTTCGGTCCTTGAGGAGAATTTGGTACCTTATTTAAGACGATTTTGCCGAGTTGAGCATGTCTTCCAGCAAGATAATGCCCCTATTCATGTAAGTCGTCAAAGTTTGTATTGGTTCGTTTCGAAAAACAATAATTTGATGGAGTGGCCACCACATTCTCCAGATTGGAACCCCATCGAAAATCTTTTGGGAATTTTAACTCGCAAAATGTATGCCCATAATAAGCAATTTGCTAGTGTTGCTGAGCTGCGAGAGGCAGTTGTGACAGAATGGAACGCTTTAGACGACTCCATATTGAAAAATCTAGTTAATAGTATGCCAAAAAGAATTCTAAGATTGGTGGAAAATAGAGGCAACAAAATTGCATATTAATTTTTTGTTAAAAATGAACTTAAAACAAAGAAAAAACAAAAAACAATAATTGCGGTTATATTTTTGCAATACATTAAAATCTGTTTTTAATTTTTAAACACCAGGAGAGGAAATAACGGTACTTTATTTTCTTCTCAATTTGTTTTATCAGTGATGCAACTCAATAAAAAAATAGTAAGGAGTCACTCCGATTGTAGGTTTTCTATTAAATGCATTTTTCCGGGTGCGGTTATACTTATGCAAGGCACTGTACATAGCAACATACTTCGATTTTCAATAGATTTAATTTATTTTCTTTAACTTTCGAAACTCGAAATTTATTTTTTGACTGAGCTACTACTGACTGACCAATCTTAGAATTTTCAGCTAGCAAAATTATTTTTTTTTTAATTGAAATGGAAATTAATTCAAAGAAAAATCAAATTAATTGAATCTAACTATTCAATTTTGTTGAACACTTTTGAAAATTACAAAATGTAATTAAGTTTTTATCTTAATTTCAATTTTACCATTATCATCGATTTAACCACTTATTTCAAAAGTTATAAATGCTCAATCGTTTTGAGTTTATTTCTTAGTTTCTAAGTAGCTATTAAAAACTTAAATAAAAATGCTGACATTCTTGTTGTTACTTCGCTTAAGAAAAAAATAAACTCCAATCTAAGAACACCTAGTGAATCAATTCGCTTTAGATCGATCCAAATAGCTACTGTTCAACTCCATTTAAGACAAACAAAATTTTACTTTTGTCTTCTTACTAATGAAGCTTCTTCTCATAATTGATTTAATCAAAGTAGCTAATGCACTCTCTTTAAAACCTTTTTATTTTAAATACCTCAATTAATACGCAAAAAATCATATCTTAAATGCTAAGGCCAGACTAATCTGACTTAATTCACAATTAAATTGTATTCTTATTATTTAATTTTTTTATAGCCACACAAATAAAACAAAAATATTTTTCCAATTTAAACTTCAACACTAAAAAAATGAGAACAATGTCCATAAAACCTGATTACATCTTATACCGAAAAGTCAACCAAACATTTTTTTTTTTTTTTAATTTAATTTACTTTTAAAAAAAATAACAATTTTACTGCAAACTGATAGGTAAAAATGGAAGTAATCTACATTGAAATATAATGACATTATCAAAGACTGCAAAGCTTGAATAATCCGCGCAGATACCGAATGTACCGACAAACAGCAAAATCTTCCTTCCACCATCTCGTTTCAGATGCACTCTGGTTTGCTCTCAAGAATAATAAAATTTCAAAAATCCTCTTTCTCCCTGTTCTTTCATCTAGAATGACTGCATCAGCCAGCCATTATGGTTTCGTTGTTGTTGTTGGTTTGAGAGTTTGAAATTTTTGTCACTGCACCTTTTGAACACAGCCGCAAAAAATGTCATCTTTTCTCTCTCTCTCTCTCTCTTTCCTGTTTATAAAGTACGAGCACATAGCACAAATAGTGATGGCTGCCTGGTTGCTGATTCAAAATGATAATTTGACCTGAGCCCGGTCACAAAATACAAAAACAAAAGCAAAAAAACATTGAAATAGGAAACAAATTGAAGCAACATGGCGGAGTTGGGTTGAATAGACAAAACGACACCCAAGCAAATTGCTACAGATAGCACAATACCTACGAGTATACCAGCAACATGACGTGCGCACATCCTGTGTTACGGACTGCATGTGAGTGGATATTGAATTTACTAAATTGATCCGAGTTTTCCTGGCTCCTAGGCCCCGAGACCAGGGTGTGCTGCAGTTCTATGCATTTTGTGGATTTACCTGAGACTTCTGAACGGGATTACCTTGCTTATAAAAGTATGAAGATAATATTTTATTCATCAAATGGCATTTCTTGGTCTGTCGTTGGTGTCTGGATATCTGCACATGAAGGGTGTTTGCTCGGATAAAATATATGCGGACAGCTTATAAGGCAGGAATATTGAAACGTGCAGATGACGACCGACGTCCTGTGCGTTGGTTTGTCATAGTCTAAGTCCTATCGTTGTTGATACCTGAGCTAGGTATACGCAAATGATCATAATTTATGCATTTTATATGGATGTGCACCTTTTGCCGCAAACGACTGTCGCTGTTTCGTATCGTTACAGAATTCCGCCAGAGCGGGGATAAAATATGCATACATTTAAACGACAAACTAAAATTTTGCTTGCAAGTCAAGTAACAAAAAAAAAAAAAATGAAGAAAAATTGATTATTCCGTCCAATCAAGCAAGAAGTCGAGAGGAGAAAAAAATGTAATCTTATAAAAAATACAAGAAATGTCGACGGCCCCAAGTTAAAGACCTTTGAGCACGAGTTGGAATCGGAAAATTGCCTTCTTCATGCATGGAAATGGTCTTTTCTTCGTTTTGGTATATTCCAACATCCACCCAGTTTGAGTTCGGTCCATTACTAATTGAATTCATTTAGGTACGATTGAAGTAAATATACTCAACTCATGTCTGTCTGGCGTTGGCTGAGTTTGATTAGATTTGTATCTTCATTCATTTGGTTGGATTTTGTTTGTGTTTTTTTTTTTCATCCGGCCAGTCTTAAGTGGTATCTGCAGTTAAGATACGTCTAACCCCACACTGATGCACGTAATTTATTTTAGAAGATTTTTGCACTTCGGAAATGGATGTGTATTCTAAGAAAAATAAAAGTCGAGCGTGATGGAGGGTCTTGTGGATAGGCGGGTTAAGGAACTTTCAAGAGGTTTAAATGAGGGGGCAAAGTGATTTTCACAGAAATTTGTTATTTAATCGAAGGAGTTTACCGGAAGTGCGTTGATAAAATAAATAATAAGTTAGAAGTGGATTTAAAAAGAATTGTGGGAGTTTCTTTGTTTCCTGTGTGGTCTACCAGGAAATGTAGGTATACCGCAAAAGTATAGGGCTACTCTTCGCTGATATGAGCTTGATGTCGCTGTCCAGCGAACTTACTTACTCAAGGCGGCGCTACAGTCCAGGTTGGATCAGGGCCTCACCCAACAAACGTCTCCAGCCAGTTCGGTCCCTAGCTAGCTGTCTCCAGTTTGCACGCCAAGTTGTCCAGCCCACTAGCGAGTCTAATTTTTGCCTTTATGTATATTTCGCACTAGATATGAAAGAGCTCATGATGTCTTTGAAATCGTCTTTGGTTCCATAGGTGAGTACCTAATATTATCGTGGCAATGACAACACACTTCAGTTTAAGGAGCATTGGAAGACTTAACCTTCCAACGGTCGTCTGATTTACAGACTCGGACGGACTTCGGTTTGAAATTGACTCAGTACCATATTTTTAGGTACTATTTGCCTAGGCACACGAGACCAGTGGCGTATTTTGTTGCTATTTTGTTGCTGAGAAATAGACCAACTACATTTGTCGGAATCAAAACCCTTCATGGGGATGTTCCTAGGTGCTCTGGTTTACGAGATATACTCTATCCCGTATTTATAGGGCTAGGGGTGGTACACCCCCGTGAAGGGTTACGATTCCGACAAATGTAGTTAGTCTATTTCTCAGTAACAAAATAGCAACAAAATATGGCGTTGGATTCAAGTCGATCGGTGCTTTCTTTGTTTAGATATATAAGGGGAGATTGTAGCGTAATATTACGTCAGATCCTCAACCGTTTCTCGTAAACTAAGAGAGGTACAAAATAAATTCTTTCGGTACAAAATAGCAACAAATTCCCAGATGGGTCCCGAGTCCGGCTTATAAAATGGAGATTCTAGCGTAATATACGTTGCTAATTGTTCATTAGTGGTCACGTTCTAGGAAAAATTTGTAAAACCTCGGTCATATTTCAAAACTTTACTTACTTAAGGTGGCGCTACAGTCCGTTGTGGTGGACTTGGGCCTCAATCAACAGCCTCCGCCAGCTAGCTCGATCCTTAGCTAGTCGTCTCCAGTTTTGCACTCCAAGTTGATTGAGGTCCTCTTCCACTTGAGTGCGCCACCTGAGTCGCGGTATTCCTCTCCTCCTACGTCCCTCGTGAAGAGTGTCGAAGGCTTTCCGGGCCGGAGAATTGGTGTCCATTCGCTCTAAATGACCGAGCCATCTGAGTCTCTGGACCTTGACCCTTCTGGCTAGGTCCATGTCGTTGTACAACCCGTAAAGTTCGCTGTTGTGTCTTCTTCGCCATTCCCCTGCTCCCTGCATCCTCCTCTCCTTATGGCGCTGAGTCCACCGCGTGAGTTCACCTTCTCCTGGAGTTAGTTGAACCTCACGTTTTGACCTCTGCTGATCGATTCCTAGCTCGATCGACCGCCTCCGACAACTAACTCCGGGTTCAGGTGGTGTTGCCTGACATCG